>OY735201.1:8229317-8266817 GCA_963457665.1 Thysanoteuthis rhombus | reverse complement strand
TAGATAGATAGATAGATAGATATAGATATAGATATATATATAGAGAGAAAGAAAGATGGAAGATTATAAAAAGTTCCTCAATTGTTTCTGAGAATTGCAATATACCTGATTTCAAACTGGTGAAAGTTGATTTTAAGTTGCCATAAAAGCAGACGAAATAAGAGAAAAGCAATCGGTTCCGTCCGAATAACGTGTCATTCTTTTCGATTATTGCATTCCATGAAAGAATAAAAGGTCGATAAACTTATGAAAAGATAATAGATATTTCCTTTTAACTTCACACCAAAGACGACGATTCCCCCCGAAATAGAATCATATTTGCCGTCTTTTCAGGTAGGTAGATACATCCGAAATACGGGAAAGAAGCATCCATGAACCGTATTTCTCAGATGATTTAAGATTGTGAAACTAAGGATTTTGTGAAATCAAAGAATATTTCAGTAATTTAATGTGTAAATTTCAAATAACCATTGTCCTGGTTACGAGAGTAAAGTCAGATGCGAATATTTGATATTTTCTATACCTTTTAGACATAATCAATCAGAAAATAACCCTGAGTACTCAGGAATACAGAGTTGAACAGTGAATCAATATTAATCAATGCATTTTGATCTGAGTCATTGCAACAATGAAATTGTGAAACCAGCAATTTCTTAAAATCCCTGGTTTCATAACCAGTGACAAGTTTGTGATGCTGGCCATTCCCACAGTAATGCATCAATCCTCATTGGGTCCTCCTCACAATTGCGCCTAGTGTCAAACTAAGCTAAATCTTGTAAAGTATGTACTATTTCAGTATTTACTGAGTTTGACACAAGGCCTCGGTTTAGGGTGCATGAATGGTCAGCGTCACAAGCTCATTAATCATGATATTTTGTGGAATAATCGTTAATGGGCTACGAAATAAGTAAATGATTTTGGAGCAGATCTTGCCCGGTCACCCCACCCCCTTCATCGTAGCTACGTGTTCTTACCATGCAATAACTCCAAAAGTTCACTGACTGTCCACTTTGAGATACTCATAGACAACATAAACATTTGACACAATTCTAACAGTAAAAAAAGACAAAGAAATTCCTGAGGTTATCAATATCAAAGCCAGAAAACCCACTTTATGACAAGAGGTATGTTTCCTACTATATTGACCAAAGAAATCACGGGTGTCATGAGAAATGACGAGATTCTTGGTCAATGGAGAATGTCTGTAACTCTGCAGAGAATGGAAAGATTTTAGCAACTTTTATTCAGCCTTTTTTTTTGCGCTGAGCATAATTACACGATGTTTTAACGGCCTTGAAAACGAGTTGTTTCATCGCTTACAAAATATTCCCAACAATATCGTTCAATTTTATGATTATTGTGATATATGTATATATGCATACATAGATACAAATATATATATATATATATATATATATATATATATATATATATATATATATATACATATATATATATATATATATATATATATATAATCTTGTAAAATGATTTTCAACCTTTACCAAGAAATATTATTTATCGTAAATAAATTTGTTCACTTGAGCATCATATTTGAACGATATCGAGGTAGCAGTTTTTCATTTATGCAAATGAAAACAATGGAATAAACTTTCTCTAATTGTCTAGTTTTCTTGTTACTGAGTATATGTATATATGTATATATATATATATATATATATATATATATATATATATATATATATATATATATATATATATATATATATATATATATATTCAGTAATTATATATATATATATATATATATATATATATATATATATATATATATATATATATATATATATTAAAAAAAAAAGAAATTGGTATCTAATCAGACAGAATAATAATAAGTACATATATTTATTATTTAACAATACACCGTTTTACACAGTGATTATGCCACTTTACATAGACACATATATGATTATAAATTGCATTATATTATATTGAAGCCCTTATTTGAAATGATCATCTGTTATTACACGGTGAACGTATCATTTAGAATAAACAATAAAGAAAATAGAGCTGCTGCAGTATTCGAACCTGCGACTGATAGGGTGGCCACTTCAACGTAGCGTTGCTCTTAACATTGAGCTAAATAGCCACCGGTAAGGCCAATGTCAAAATAATTGTTTCAACTCCAAAGTCCCAGTTTTGCTTATTCACGGTCTATATCGGCTGTATTTGTTTCTCTCAACGCGACGATTATGTTACTATGAAATGGATATAAAATCCGACGGAATGATAATAAATTGCATTATATTATAATGACACTATCATGTGAAGTGATATCCCATTATCACACAGTGAATGTATCATTCGGCCTAGGCAACGTAAATAGAGAAAATACATATAATTTCATTATTTCAAAACTCATGAAGAATGTATCACGTGTTGTTATTGTGACTTCCGTTGAAGGCACTTTATGATAACCTATGGAGACGAGCCGTGTGTATATATATATATATATATATATATATATATATATATATATATATATATATATATATGAGAAGGTATCACACACTCACGCACATACACACACACACACACATATATATATATGATGCTTTCTTCATGAGTTTTGAAATAATGGAATTCTAATCTAACATATTTTGAAACGAACGCGTTGACTTTTCGCGATAAGCGTTGTCATGGGAAATAATGTTGTCAACGTAAACGATTAATTTTAAAAAGAAACCAAAATTACCAACTGAAAATACGCTTCACAGGTGTAAGAGACGTTGACATTTTAAGATGTGAATATTTCAGAAATGTTTATACTAGTTTACTATGTTGTTTCAAAACAGCTTATAGAAATTATTCACGGTTTCATCTGAAAAGGAATTCTCGTATGAAAAAAATCTCGATGGTACAGACCTGTCTCTAATACCATGGTGCTGGTGTAATTGGTATCTGTGTCCGTGACCTCTGTTTCTTGGTTCTTGGTATTCTTTGTAGTATGAGTTTAATCTGTTTATCTCGTAATATCTGAGTCCATTTATATCATATTGTGTGTTAGTAAGTGTGTGCTAAGTCACTTTTTGGTAAAAATTAGGAATAGGTAAGATTTAACAAAATGCTGTTATTTTGCTAGGGGAATAATCCACGTATTTAAATGACAACGCCTATGTTTGCTACTATGTACGGACCAAGTTTTCAAACTGGATATTTTTAAAGGCTAAAAGTTGTCAGGTATATGTGAAATTTCAATCGAAAATGGCTAAAAGTTGCTAGATACTAAAGAAATTTTGCAGAAGAAAAGAAAGCAAAAACTATGGACATTTGAAACTGTCTTTTATTAAATTTAACCGACCTACTAACCTTAATTCTAAACCTAGGTACTAACCCTAACCTAGCTATTAATACTAATTCCAAATCTACCGACTAGTCCTGACCTACCTAGTAACCCTAATCCAAATCCTATCTACTAACCTTAACCATGACCCTTACCTTGAATCAGTATTTTATCAAATTCAACTCACCTGCCAACCCTAATGCTAAACCTACCGACTAACTCTCACCATAAACCTACCAACTTATCCTAAACCCTACCTTCTAACCCTAATTCTAAATCTACCGTCTAACCCTATCGGGAATGTGATCGAAAACAATGTTATTTGAACATCGGTAAAGATCTTACCTCTTTTAACCACTCCTAAAATTCCTGATTCAAAATATCTTGTAATAATAACAGCAACTATAGCATCTCCTTGGATTACCTCCCTTGCCAAATGTCAGGATTTTGTTGAGTCTTGCCTATTCCAAATAATCACGCACTTTTCAATCTTCTGTATTGTTGAGTGGGGAGCTGTAGCATTTTTAGTCGCTCTTCATATATTTTACGCGTGGCACCAGTTTGATAGCGCTTCTCTTGCCTTTATTTCTTGATATTTTGGGTGCGTGGAGACCAGATATTCTCCATGTGGTCTAACCAAGGTTTTGTAAAGCATTTTGAATACAGCATTGTCCACGTGTTTTTGAATGCGCCTTCGATTATACCAAACATCTGATTTGATTTATCGGTCTCTTCATCTATATACTATCACCCGTAGAGCCGTTTCTTCACTTCCCTGGGTTAAAATGTGGAAAGTGTACTTATATGATTTATAATTGTTTTTGAATTTTAAATCAGTTTTTTTTAATAGTTGTGGTATACTGGTGATTTTGTTGCTATATTCCAAACATAGAGAGTGAAATGTATCTATGTTTATATATATTTGTTTTTCTTTCTCAAACTGAAACTTGATCAGCAAGGCCGAAATGTCACCAACAAAAATTAGATAAAGTAGTGCGTTCGCCGAAAAGATACACACACACACACACATATATATATATATATTCATTATTGCCGTGGTATTCAAACAGTTATCTATGTTGAAGCTCATTTGAATTCCCTCTGACCATTGTGCAACCATGTTAATACCATTCTGGATTGGAACTCTGCTATGTGGGTTGTTGAAAACGGTATCTGCTTCTACGAAGTACGTGAACAGTCTATCATCTATGATCAGAGACAGAAAGTTATGTAATATGTTCGATTAGTAACTGACGTATATCCCGAGAAGGACCAGTCCTAAAACTGATCCTTGTGGTACCCCCGTTAGTTACAGTGATTTCTGGTGATGACTAATCCTCAACATTGATTTTCTGTTTTCTATTGCTGAGGGGATTTTCTCTCCATTTTGAAAAGCGATAAATATTTGCTTTAGGTTCGTAAACCCCATTATATTCGATTAGTTCAATCTTTCGAAAGGAAACAATCGATAACGCTGACTTGAACGGCCGCTGCAGCTGCTGTTAAAACGCAAATTACACCAACGATTGAGAACTTCAAAATCTCTTTTCACGACTTACATTACTTCCTTTGTAGATACGTTATCAGAAATAACAAGGGAAAATGTTCAATGAATATTTGTTATTAGTTGCAAATGATATTCTCTTTTATTTTGAAAATATGAAGATTTTTTTGCGGTTAATCGATACCCTAACCCTAAGACTAATACTAACACTAACACTAACCTAACCCCAATCCTGACCCTAGCCCTAACCCTAGATTAGATTGAATATATTCACATAGACTAAAATGTACATGTCTATATAGATTAGCAGGATCAGTTACGTAAGACAGTATTATCAGTTAACTTTTTCTGAAAATTGAACTTGTCGAGTACAACGGAGTTCACTAACCTAGAGCGAATATTCACGTAAATAACAACGGTATGATAATCCCATTTAAAATCAAATTTAAGTCTCCATTAATAATACCACGTATCTCTAGTACTATCACTATGATCGTTGATTTTGGAAATAGCAGATAATGGCCGAAAGCGTTTGAAGAACAATATCATTAACTTTAGACAGTTCCTCCATTCTTGTGACCAAGCGAAGCAAAATATTCTTCGCAAACAAGAAATTTTATCCAAAATTAACATATACTCGCCATCACAGTCAATAATAGAACAACTGTAGCGTCAAATTTTGAAGTCATGTAAAAAAACCAATCAAAGAATAAATATGGTCAGAATGAATTTTATTCACGATATCATGGGTGTTTTCCTCAGGAGAAATTCTACATCTAACATCTATATTCTCTAGAATATAGATGTTATCAATCAATCTGAAATTTAAAAAAAAACAAAAAAAATTAAGAAAAAATTAGAAGAGGTTTATGGGATACTGAAGCTATTCTTTCAAGTCTGTAGACAAAACAGGATGGCCAGGAGTGCTAGATCACACAAACAAACACATAAACAAACACATGCACCTATGCAAAAGAATAAACCCTTCGCCATCTTTGATGGCTACCGCTGTACAATCTGTCTATCAATCTATGAAGCGTACCCCGATTCTTTCAGAGACCTCGGTAACTTCGAAAGTCCGGCAAAAAACATCTACTGTACCCTTGCTCGTCCGAAAACGTCAATGTCAGTGTCCTCACGAAACAACGTCCAATATACCATGGCACGTTGAGAAACACATAGCCGCAAAAAAAAAAGTATAAACCTACTAGTTATGAGATCACGATAGGTCTCCTCGATAGTCCAGCAGAGCAACGTCCAGTTTGTACGAGCTCTTTCTTCTAAAGTCCAGCTAAACCAACGTCCAGTGTACCCCGACTCGTTCAGAGACCTCTTTGTATGTGTCTTCGAAGGTCCAGCAAAATTCGTCCTGTACACCCAAACTGGTTTCAAAGACCTCTCTGTCAGTGTCTTCGAAATACGACCGGTGTTCTCTGTCTCGTTCAGAGACTTCTGCATCAGTTTCTTCGAAAATTCAATGAAACAATGGCTAGTGATCCCCGATTGGTTCAGGATTTGTGTTTATGTCTTCGAAAGTCCAGCAAAACAACGTCTAGTGTGTCCCAACTAATTCAAAGAGCTGTTTCGGTGTCTTGAAAAGTCCAGCCGAATACGTCAAGGGTACCCTGACTCAATAAAAATGCTCTCTGTCTGTATGTGTCCAGAAAAAAAATAACGTTCGGCTGATAAATTCAGAGACCTACGTGTCAGTCTCTTTGAAAGTCCTGCAAAACAATGTCCACTTTGCCCTAACTCTATCTTTGCGAGTTTAACAAAATAACATCTAATGTGTCACAAATCGTTCAGAAACGTTTCAGTCGGTGTCTTCGTCTTGTGTGTATCAACGTCGTCTTAGACCTTAATGTCTTGAAAATGTACCCAGACTTGTTCAGTCCCCTTTTCAAGGATAATCGAAAATCCAGCAGAACAACGTCCAGTGAGTACTGACTTGTTCAGAGGCCCCTTTGACGATGTTTTTTGAAAGGCCAAGAAAACAACGCCCAATGTGTCCTGACTTGTCTTGAGACATGTGAGCCTTCAAAAAGTTCAGCGAAATACGACCAGAGTACCCAGATTCGTTGAGAAACCGGTGGTGGTATCTCTGAAAATCCCGTGAAACAACGCCCAGTGTACCCAACTCGTTTACCCAACGCGCCAAAGTCCAGAGAAACAGTCTAGTTATTCAAGACTCGTCCAGAGACTTCTGTGTTAATCTCTTCGACGGTCAACCAAAAATACGTAGAGTGGACCCCGACTCGTTGAGAGACCCCGGTGTCAGTCTTCTTGAAAGTTCAGAGAAACAACGTTCAGTCTTCCCTGATTCGTTCAGAGACCCCTGTGTCGGTATCTTCATAAACCCTGCTACACAAAGTCATTTTTAACTCGACTTCTTCAGAGATTCCGGCGTTTTTGAATGTTCAGCGAGACTATGTCCAGTATGCTTTGACTCATTCAGAGACCTTTGTGTAGGCGTTTTTGAGCGTGTGATAAAACACCGTTCAATGGGCCCCGATTCATTTCTTTAAACACGTTGTGAACTGTTTTGGTAACATGATAAATTGATTTTCCAATTATTTTTCGATGTTCTTCCTCTGCCAATTCTCAGCTTTCATCACCAGTCGTTTGGAAAGGTTTGGCTGTCCGTCAGCAATGATAAAAAAGCTGGCAGTTGAAGACGTATAAGCAGGTCTACAAAGGACGTTCCTTGAAGAGGATATTTGCAGTTTAGACATTCAACGCTTCCATCATTGAATTCGCCAATAGTTCACATGAATCAATCGTCCAAACTCCACGAACAATAAACGGTTTGATATAAAAGCGAAATGTCTATTTGCTCGGAGAATCAGCAGGTTTTGTAAGAGATTTGTTTATTACGAAATAAATAATAAGCTTATATGAAAATTCATTGTCTGCTTGTTTGCTTGCTTGCAAATGGGATGATCTCATTGGTTGATTTATCTCCCTATTATGGCGTAACAATAGATATTACGTCATAGAGACTCTTAAGACTCCATGTCTGATCACGTATTAAAACAGCTTTAGATGAGCCGTGAATAAAAAAAAAAACAAACTTGAAACTAGGATACTTGAATTATTACTTAATTACCAAATAAAATAGCTCTAGGCTCCCAAGTGCCGATCCATACATTAACATTTCTGCCGGTTATATTCTAGTTATGAAATAAACAATAAGCTTGACTGCTGCAGGGTAACAACCCACTTCTACTCTTCCTCCGACTGGAGATGATTACTGCAACTTTTGTATTATATATATAATAAATAAAACTTTTTTTTTAGTTTCAGTATATTTATTTGGTAGAATGAAGTAAGCCCTTGCGTATTTGTGAGATATGACACCAGCTTACTAATCAGTTGGTCGTGATTTAAAATCACCAAAAAGGAAATGTGAATTTTATAGATGCATTTATTCATTAAAATAAAAGCTCCCGCGTATAACTAACATGAATTTAGGCGGATATGTAAAACTTTTCAATTTAAATCAATCGACAAGAGATGCGGTTACCAATCAATTGGTTGCGATTTCAAGTCACGGTAGGCGAATGTTAGTTTTCACTCCTCTAAATATAGTGAGGATCGTTCTTGTTGCTCTTGTTTGACAAAAAATCGTCACCCTGGTGTTATTCTTGACCAGGGCTTCCGCTCAATAATAAACAAAACTCGCCATCACAGTCAATGATTGAACTGTCGTAGCGTCAAAATTTAAGAATGTAAAAAATTCCATCGAAGAATAAATATGGTCAGAATAGATTCTATTCATGACATCATTGGCGTTTTCCACCGGAGAACATTTAAAATAGAGTAAAGAAATATCTAGAAACATGTAGATTCTTGAGAAACCAGGTGTTATTATCAAATGTGCCCCCAAAAGAGACAAATCTTTTTAGAAGGGAGCTAGTGAAGTACTGATACGAATTTTCAAGTCTGTAAACAAACACACAAACACAGACAAGTATAAAAAAGGAACCCTTCACCACATTTAGTGCATACGGTTGTTCAACAGAAGAAACCATTCTTATTACAGGGATCTGAGAATATTTCAATTCAAATCTCTCATCATGAAATTAATTATACGAAAGATTTTGAAACAACTTTAATTAAATAATTCCCTTAAGGATTGATTTTCATTCGATTAATTTATTACTGAATGTGGCACAATGGCCGACAAAAGTGGGTGGGCCGACATAGGTGGGTGGCATTTGCTTTATGGGGACTAAACTATCTGCCCGTTAGAACACATGAGAATTGAATCATTCAAACGCATGTTGTATACTATCATACTAGTCACAGCCAGCAGCGAGAGGAAATATCATTTGCATCACTTTAGATAGACACATTGCAATAAAGGCAACAATAATAAGATTATGTGAAACTAGTAATAAAATGATAGCGATGATGAAGGGTACATCGACCCAGAATGAAAACAACAATGATAACAAGATGGAAGAAAACTACTAATGATATAACAAGAAGAAGGAAAAGAAACAGACTTTATTCAAAATCTGCGACGATGTACGTAAATATTTGACAGCATTTGGCAACATTTGTTTCTGTAATAAAAATATCAACAATATTGAAAAAATCATTTGTTTCCGATTGATCTTTCAAGTTATTCCTCATTGAAACATCTGGAAAAGAAATAAATAATTATTGCACTAGATATAAAACGAAATATATCGTCCGAAACACAATATGATGCATTAGGATATGAAAAGTTATAAATATATAAAGATAGAGTGTGTATACATCAGTTAAAAACACTAAAATGCCTCTTTTTTCTTTCTTTCTTTCTCGTAACTTAGATTTTTTTCAAATTTCGAGAATGAATCCCTAAAAAGGTATAACATGGAATTGCTTTGCGTGACGTGAGAGAAAAATTCGTTTATCTTTGTTGTCTCTCTCTATCCTTCCTTTCTTACGAACGCAACAAACTGATTCAGATCAGGTCTGAACGAAAAACTTTCTGACATTCATAAAACTGTCTACTTTCGTGGAAGTTAAAAATATTACTGGATATTTATATAGATATAGGGATCATAAGTTAGTTAAAGAACACGAAAGGTTCAGGTGTTCATTTCGTATTATTAGTTATATAACGAAGATGCAGGATATCCTAATGGTTAACAGCTCGGAAAACAGAATCGGCAAACCAAATTTGAATTTAGGCTGAAGCTTCTTGCATTCACTTTCCACAAAGGCCGTGGGGAAGAGCGTCCATTCATATCACTACGTTCTATGCTATCACATGTGATGATTGTTGACGAAGAAGAGAGTTTACTTACAACATTTGGACAACATTGGATGCATGGTCGATATTTAGATTTAGCACCCATACATTTTCATGCAAGCACAGACCAGGGCGTGCTTTAACCTTAACGAGTTAAAACAACGAGGAAGTGTTTACTGGGAGACGGACTCCAATGAACCAGGTATTAAGTGTGTATTCGCTTGTTTAGTCCAAAGACAGAGACATGACTATTGGCTAAGAAATCGGACCGAAAAGAACTAATCCGAAAATTGGTTGTCCTGTGCCTGGACAGTGAGTTAGCGGAGCGAACTCAACATTCAAGAACAAGAAAATTCCATTAGTCCTAAAAAAAGAGTCTACAACCAATGTATCCACCCGATAGTCACCTATGGAGCTGAAACATGGAAATTGACCAAAAGATTTGCAACATACGCAGGTGAGAATCATGCACATCATGTTAGATCAAGGATATCAGAGAAACCATTAGAAAACACAAATGGCAATTGGCTGGTCATAGTGCAAGTTGCTGGATATCACAATTTAACCCGAGTCCCCTGAGATCGTTAATGAAACTGTAACCGTCAAAAAATAAGATGGCTTGACCAACTAAACAAGTTCAGAAAGTATTGGCTGGGCGACGCCCCTGGTCTGGTGAGCCTTGAGAAGCAGGGTCTGTGTCCAACGACAGACGCTGGGAGGCTGTTGCTGCTGAAGGAGCAACTGGGCTAAATTTGTATTAGTTGTCCAAGATTCCTAACAGAGGAACCAGTTACTATTTGAGTTGCTGCATCAGTTTATTGAACAACCATAGCAATCAAAGATGGCTGAAGATTCTATCCTTTTTTTTCTACATTGGCGCGTGTCTATTTGTGTATTCTTGTGCTTCTGCCCATTCTGTTTTGTCAACAGACTGGGAAATTATCATAAGAACTCCACTAAACACCTTTGAAAAATGGTGTTTTCTTTTGCTTTTGCAAGAAAATATTTTTTGACCTTTTGGGGTCCTTATTCTGACGGCTTTATCATTTAGTTCGTGTTTTGTACACAGACTTGGAAATTGACATCAGTAATCCAATAGACCACGTCTAAAAATGTTTTTTGGAAAAGGAAGGTTTTCGACCTTTTGGGACCTTATTCTGGTGGGTTTATTAATAACATCTAGGTTTTCTATTTTAGATATTTTCCAGTGGAAAAAGCCTGTGTTGTCATAAATACTGACCATATTTATTCTTCTGATTAGTTTACAATACTTCAAATTTTGACGCTACGTTTGTTCAACTATTGACTGTGATGGCGAGTTTTATGTCTGTCTATCCCTAACTCAGGTCTCGCTCCATCTTCATTCGATCTCAGGTCAAATTATTCTAAATTTAATTTTCAGTAAGTTTTATCCTTTCTCAGACGTTCTTTTCTGTTTGTTTACGCCTATGAACACTTCCCTCCCCCATCTATCGATCAAAGTCTTTAAGAAAATAAAAAAAAAAGTTCTAAGCTAGTCAAGCCTGGCTCCTGTGGGATCAAATTCGACCCTTATCTCTGCTTCGACTGAAGATGGTGACTGCAATTTGTATTGTATACACAAAAATAAATAAATAAATAAACATATAAAAATCAAAAGTTTTTTTCGTGAATATGCCGGACTTGCCAGTTTGGCAAAGTCGGTAAGAGAGTCTCCCATTAATCATTTGGTCATGATTTCAAATTACGGTAGGATATGTTAATTTCATGATATATTGGCTTGGTTCAACGTGACCGGATAGACAAACAGTGAAGAATTTACTCCCCGAAATCAAGAGAGGATTGTTGTTGTTGCTGTTGTGATGGGAGAGAAGCAAAGTCAACTTCAGTCCTTCACCTCTTTACGTTCATAGCTCAATATTTCAAGAGACAAATTGATTCGGTTATCTTAAATTCATAGCAGCACATGCAGAGTTGACCAAAGTGTGTATTCAAGCCAGGGTCGAGTACCATTCGATACGGCTTAGTCGATTTGAAATCAAGCTGACACGTCTGTAAATGAAAAGCACTAACCTCATGAAATATTGAGGTCATCACAAAAAACCCGTAGCAACAGAGAGAAGAAAGACAGGAGAAGAATTTAATATGAAAATTATGTGAACTACATAAACGGTGATATATCTATGCTTGAAAACATGCTTTACACCAACAGGGTAAGCCATGGTACTACAGAAATATGGGTAAACACCGTTTTGCAGCATAAACAAAATCTTGAAATGGTTATATCCCTGGTTCTATACAGTTTATACTCATAAAGTTTATCGTATATTTTTCGCCAATCCTTCTTTTCGCCAATGACACAAAAAAACATCTATACATGAAAAATTTTGTTCATTCATTTACAAACATGCCAGTCCGCTTCAAGGCAATCGGCATGGGAAATCTATCGATAGGCTTAGAGTTAAAGAAAGGACCCCCTTGGAATATTTACGATTAATAGCTTATAATTAAAAATTGACTAATTTCACTATCAAAGTAATGTCTGCTCATTATTCTTTTATGGAATATTCTTCTTTTATTGTCATTCAATGAATATGTAATAAATGTTGCATAGAGTTGCCCAGGCATCAAGTCAGCCGTATGGAGTTAGGTTGCCTTGAGTCGGCCGCATCAAATCGTCCCTTCGAGCCAATAGATATTCTTTTCTGAGAACGAAAAAAATTTTCTGGGAGGATGGAATGAAGTGTAAATGTAAAATATGACAGGAGATAGATAATGGAAAATAACTGCTCAATAAAATCAAAGATGAAAATTTAAAAAAAAAATTGTCATTCATTATTTTACTCGATAAACCGGACGAACTTTCTACGTAGCCCAATACAAAACATAACCATGCAACCATGAACCAATCACAGTATTTACAGTATGATGACTAATGCCTTACTCCACAAAACGTGTGGACCAATTGTTTCTTAGTTCATTCCACATAGATTAAAATATAGTTGAAAAAATTCAAAATTTTGAAAAAGTTCATCGTCTCAAGAATGAACTAGTTTACGTTCTCTATTATTTTGATCACAACCTTTAGGTCAGCGTGATCTTCCAGTCTCCATCTATTGTTTATCGCAGCCAGTAATCTTAAATGGACTTAGAACAGATTATCTCATTCAGTTGTCCGTTATATTCTACCACTAATCGAATCGACACGATTTGCATATCCAAGCAATTATGAATCGTGCTGCATATATAATAGTGTTAATGGTCTAGTTATGTAATGAAAATTGTGGATTTCTTGGTTTTTGTCCAAACCATGAATAAAAATATCTCTTATCTACTATTTGAAACAATGAATTCTTTTAGTGAAGAGGCTTCAGTAGTTTTCCTTTTGTAATTATTTATTTAAGTAGGCTTTTTCTTGATGTGATAAAAAGTACCAAAAAATGAAGGATAAACAGTAGACAAAAAAATTAATGATATCAGTTCAGTAATTGTAGAATATCATGTAATAACAGACGTGGTTAGTCATTCACTGGAAACCACCACGTCTTAGGGGTGATCAATTAAAAATCAAAAAAGGGGATGAATGAGTTACTGTTTTTGCTGGGCAGTGATCACTAGAAATGTTCATAGTCTCAAAAATGAGCTAGTCACGCTCATTTCTTTTTCATTTGTTTTTGTTATATGAACTACATCGAGCTATTCAGTTTATTATAGCTAAAAACTTTAGTAAATAGTTATCTACTGTTTTTAATGGTTATTAATTGTTCGTAAATATAAGCAATATATTTACAATTATTGAACAAATGCTAACCGATCCTGCTGGGTCATCACTTGCTTTGGTTGGGGCTGATGTGCCCCAAGAATTACTTCCCAAACAAGATTCCAAGAAAACAGCACTTTACATTGGCACCTTCAACGTAAGAACACTGTCTACGGATATGCATCTAACTGACCTTGGAAATTAAATCAGTCATCAAATGGGACATGATCGGTATCAGCGAAATGAGAAGAACTGAATGAACTAAATAACGAACATTTTCTATACAGCTGCAGGAAAGACAGAGGAATACAGAACGAGGTTGGCTTCCTTATTCATAAAAAAACTCAAAGACAACTTACTACGTTTCAAAGGTATCTCAGATCGCGTAGCCAATGTCATCGTACAGCTCTCAAAACAGTTCAAACTGAATATCATTCAAATCTACGCCCCCATTTCACAGTCAACCAAAAAGGAGATAGACAATTCCTACGACGATTTGAACTACCTGATACAAGATAAAAAAAATACTTCATTACAGTGGACTGTAACGCTCAGTTATGACAAGGAAATGAAAGTTGCGTTAGCAAGTTAGGATACTAAATACGGGACGAAAGAGGTGGCGATGTTGTTAATTCTGCAACAGCGAACGGGTTCAAAATCAAGAACACCATTTTGAAAAGTAATAAAATCAAACAAAATGGACTTGGAAGAGTCCCAACCACGAAACCAAGAAAGAAAATGACTACATCTTACTACACAAAAGCGACACAGTCGAAGACATGATATGAACTCCTCACCGAACTTCAGTAAAACTAATGTCATGTACAACAAACGCGTAGTGGACAAAGACTGAACGATCAGATTAGAACGTGAGAAGCTGGAAAAAGTAGGCTGCTACATCTACGTAGGACAACAAATTTCCATGGAATCCTCAAAAGAAGAAATCAAGAATAATTCTAGATCGGCAAGCTTTTGGGAGAGTCAGCTCAACCTTCAAAAACAAGAAAATTCCATTATTTCTAATATATCATACATCCGATGCATCCAATGAAAACGTGGCCGGCAGAATATAAGATGGCATGACGAAGTAGACAACTTCAGAAAGCATGGCCCCCGCGATGCCCATATTAGAGAGGTCTGGCGAATCTTGAGGAAGGTCCTTGTCCAACGACGGACGCTGAAAGGTCGTTGATAATGATTATTATGATTATTTGTGAACAATCTATAAACATTATTCCGATGGTTATTATTAATTTGCAACCATCATTGATACATGGCGAATCGATAGTTAATCAAAATTAATAAATAATTACGGCTGCAACTTGAACCATTAACAAACAGTAAATGTCCATCAACTAAAGTTCAATTAACCATCAATTTACCATTTCTTACGGACGATTATTACCAAGTGTTGCCAGCTACACTTGTTCAATAGAACACCCTCCCACTCATCCATCCACAGCCGATTATTGTCACTGTTTATTTGGAGAAACATCCCAAACTAAATAAATCGCTGTATATTACTTGTCAGATGTCCGTCGTGATTTATAGTGTTTGTTGTTATCTGTTGGTTAGAACACCACATTGTATTTGGTTTCGCAGAAGAATCATCGACAACAATTCACCGACAACAAATTATCGACGTTCATCGAGTTACAATTTACCGAGATGTATAATTTACCGAGATGTATTCAAAATGAATTTACTGAAACGAAAATATATTAAAAGATTTGACAATCGTTCGACAGATGGTTCATGCCGTTTTCAGCTATTTGCGTACTTCCCGAACTTTTGAGGAAAAAAATTATAAACTGGTTTGAGAAACATTTTTATTGTTGGGAAAATGAACATTTTGAAATATCTTTAAACCTTTTTTCAAAAATTTTTTTATGAGCATCTTAATATCAACGTTAACTTTTATCTTTTAACCTTTTTGTGCACTGAAAATAAAATTGTTTATGAAATTGTTTTTCAAACTTTGTTATCATCAGTGACATACACCAGTAACTGAAAGTTTAGGACTTTCAATTTTCCCTGTTTAAATAAAATTGAATACAAGTATTAGTGAAAATACGCTAATAGTTTGATTAAAGAAAGATTTTCAAAAACCGATAAGATTAACAAGAAAAATATTATTGGGCCGTCTTTTGTGGGGCGTTTTTGAATTAAATGAGTATTCTTCACTAGCAAAAAAAAAAGGACAGTTTTGGATGTTGTTACTTTGAAAAAGTTCAATTCGATTAATGGAACAAGTTTTGTATTGTAAACGGACTGGAATACGTAGTATCAACAGCAGCAATTATTATACACATTCTGTAGTAGTAATCTTACTCATCAGTCTTCCGGTCTCCGAATGAAAATATGACAAGAAAACAAGAAAAAGACTTAACGACGTCGTCTATTCATTTTTGACAGAATTTATTTACATTTGTTTCTATAATAAAAATATTTGTTTCCAAATGAGTTTCCAACCTGATCCTGTTAAAATGTCTATCGTCCAAAATACAATGTAATTCATTAATTCATTTATTAAATAAAAATACCTCTATGGACATTTCCACAAACAATTTGCATTAGAAATTTATTCAGCATTAGAATATACAATAAATCATGTTAAAAAAATGTATAGAACCTAATAAAAGACAAAACAAAATTTCAAGCTTACCACTGCAGTGGAACATTTTATTTATTTATTTTATCTTACATTCTTCTGCTTCAGCTGATAATTCCCAAAGATGAGAAATGAAAGAGTTATAAATAAACACTGCATAGCCTGCTTCCTTTCTTGTACTTTCTGCCTTTTTATCTCGAGAATTGATCTAATAAAAAAAAAAGATTAATATGACGTAGTGTGACATAAGAAATTTTATTTTTTCTCTGCTTACTCTCTACATCGTATCTTTCTATCTTTGTCAACGCTACGAACCGATTAAGAAAAAAAAACAAAAAACGCTGACTATCTCTGTTCAACCTCTCTCTCTTGGGGTTACTTGGTTTCTTATAAACGCAGTTAATCGATTTTAAAATTGGACATAACAAGAACTTTTCACCGTTTCTAGAACTGTCGACTTAGGTAGCACTTAGAAAAATATTTCCAACATATTATGACGTTTTTTTCCAAATCATATTTCTTACTTTCGTTAAATTATTATTCCCAAATTCCAGAGATGAAACGTGTCGTTAACTCCTGTGAGATATAACGACTTTCACACATGTTCATAATTTCAAACTGACGTGTTCTGTTCCACGTTCACCAAAAATACGAGCACGTTCAATGAATGTGCACTTTCAGGGCGTTCAGGCACAACCCGTTGAAAACTGACTAAACCTGTTTTGACAGTTATAGTTGACAGCTTCTAATAAGCTAAGCATTTGTCTCATGCTGCATTTAGCTAGAATTAGTATGAACGTATGTATAATTGTTCTCTGCTTATATCTTTATCCAAGGGTGTGGTACACACAGGCAATTGTTAGTGAAGACATGCTTGCCAGGACTCTGTTTACGACACCTAGCATCCCAAATATTCACCCATCTAGGTACTGACCAGGCTCGACGTTGTTTAACTTCTGTAACCTCAAGAGAACCGGTGTATCCACATTAGGTCGTAGTCACCAAGCTCAGTAAATAACAACAATAATAAGTATAGAAATATTTTTTTTTAATCGAACGTCGACAGGTCTATGAATGCCCAAAACTTTTTCTTTCAGACCAAAATTGATTTGGTTCAAAGTGTTCAAATCGCATAAAGTAAGTAAAACAATAACCAGTGAATATCACTGTCCTGGCCTCAAAAGCAACGTTTAAAGGGAATAATAGTCATTTTAATACTTTTCATTTATAGGAAATCAGAAAATACCACTCACTATCCAGGAACAAAAACTACATTCCGTGGGGAAATGACTTTTCTCCATATCATAGACTGCTAACAATTTATTCAACACTCAAGTAGTTCAAAGGGGTGATATATTATACACCTACGCACGCCAATGCCGGGAATACATTATTTTTTGTTCAATGGCGTTCTTATAGGTAGTCAAAGATTGGCCCCTCAGAAGTCCTTCTAACATTTTGTTAGATTTGATGGAAAAGGAACATTTGCAATGAAATAGAGATAGACCCTCACTTAATAGGTGCAAAACAAACCCAAAGACTGAATCATTAATCATGCAATTCATACATATATACGCACAAATACATCGTGATGAAATTGATATAGTAATTCATGTATACATTAGCACCAAAGAGCATAAAACTAATTTGATACATAATTTATTTTTTTATGTCTCTACTCAACTCCATATGAAAATCAAAATGTTCAGTGAGAAAGAACAGCACTGATATTGTTTTAAAAATCATAGCAAAAAAATTATTTAACTAAAAATATAACTTATTTCATTTAAAGGAAGTAGAATATTATTTCACTGAAAAATTGTACGACCAAATTCGACATTTCAAAAAGGATCTTAACACTCGACCTTTTTTTTTCTATTTTCAAACGTCCAGCCTTTCATTTTTTACAATATTCTAATTGTTTTATTAGCTATGTCAATCAATCTCACGAAGGCCAACTCATTATAACTTCTAGATTATAACAGGGATTGGACTAAAGAAACAACCAACTAGATAAACATTCTAATTTGCTTATACGGTTTTTATGTGAATAGATGTCTGCAGAAATGCAGAAGGCAGACAACTATTAAAAATTATTTCAAGCCCCCTCTATTTCCAGCCCTCTAGGCCTTTTCAAATACTTCTTACTTGCAACGCCTCTATTTCTGTTCTCTGAAACCCGTGTTTTACCCTTGTGAAGTCTTGTCCGCTAGATAGAGATTTTTGACCTTGTTTTGTACGCTTTACATGCGTTGTAACATATGGCTCTTTTGATATGCGGGTTGGAAGATTATACTCCGACAAGTTTCGGAGTGAGGAGATCAGCTTTTATCTGAGTTCGATCACCAACCTCTGGCACCACTGGTAAATACGTTTATACTTTTTATAAACCATCTATGAAAACTGTCAACATAGTCAACATAGATTTCATGTATTTTTGGCTATCTATCTATCTATCTATCTATCTATCTATCTATCTATCTATCTGTGTGACAGGCTGCATGAATCAAGCTAAAGGGCTGAAAGTTTGATTCTCTCCTTATCATTAAGAACAAAAAATGATTTAACTTCCCCCACAGAAAAGTTTCGGAGAGAGAGAATAATCTACAATGTGAGTTTTTGCAAAATTATTCCCTATGTTTCTGTCCAACAGGGCTCACACTTGTTTTTTTTTTTTTTTTAAATTCTGACTTTTTAGTGATCCAGCAAAAGGTGGCATAAATAACTTATTCATTGATCGAGCCCTTTTATCCAATTTCTTAATTGATCATTTTAAACACAGTATGCTACCAAAAGACGCCAGTTTCTGTTCAGTGACCAACCAGACCTACCTGTAATTCATGATCGGGTTGCATGTCATCATCATCATCAATCTTTTATCGTCTGTCGTTGGACATAGTCTTTCCACAGGATCCGCCAGGTTTCTCTATCATGGGCGTAGCAGAGCCAGTACTTTCTGAATTCGTCCAGTTCGTCTCTCCTACCAGCATTTTGCCGGCCTTAGTTTTGCATGTGATCTCTGGTGATCCATGTTGTGAGTCGTGATGGCTATTGGTTGTCTGCCATTCTTGCAACACGACCAGCTCAATACCATTCAAGTTTTCTTGTAGATTCTATGATGTCTCGGACTCCTGTTTTCTTCCTAATATAATGTGTTGTCTTGTGATCTCTCCATGTGGGGTTGGGCATGACGCTTTCATGCGCACGTTGCATGTCCCTCAGTCTGCGGGTCTATCTCTTGATCAGGTTCCATCTTCCAGTTCCATAGGTGACCATCGGAAGGATGCATTGGTTGTATACTCTTCTCTTCGGGATTAATGGGATCTTCTTGTTTTCGAAGGTTGAGTTAGATCTGCTGAAGGCTTGCCGTCCTAGAGTGATTCTTGATTTCTTCTTCTTTTGTGGGGGTCGCATCTACAGTAACTTAATTTACTTTCGTATCTTTTTTTTAGTATCTTTTTGAAATCAGTGTAAAAAATTAAACACCTGGGACCTTATCGTGTATGCAAAAAGTATCCACTGCATTACGAAAGGCTTATTTTGATATACTTTTACATCTTCAAAAATGACAGAATTTGGACCATTTATTTCTGATTTTCGATAATCAATCTTGTTTCAATTCTTTTTTTTTTTAATTACTATTTTAAAAATTTTTGATCCAAATTTCCTCAATTCAGAAACTGTAAAAAATGTTCAAATGACTTTTTGGAAATGTATCGGATACATTTTGTACTCACTGTATTCCCAAGAATTTGTTCTGTTTCACTTTCGTTTGTCTCGGTAACCTACAGACACCTGCTCGCAGTATTCAATCGATATTCCATTCCTTTGTTCAATTGGAAATATATTCGACGAGAACTGCATAAACTTATTTCCGTTGGCGCCTCACAGAAGTGTTCGTCAACCTCTGCCGAAATCTAAAATCACCACCCCACACACTCGCTGTCCTCGAAACCTTGGTGCCTCTCACTTTTTCTTCGTTGATTCCTAAGTAGCTAAGACCATAACACCGCTCAGAACTATTCAACGTGTTTAATATGAACATGAACTCTATCCAGTGGGAGAACCCCAAATGGAAACACTCACCATCTTTATAGTTTTCTAACAAGAATCTGACATATACTAATTATAGACATGTCTGGTGATTTATCCGCCCGGGGCTTTATCAGCTATAAGAATTATCTGGTCCTATTTCGAACAGTTGGCTCTATTACAAACTACTTAAACTTTGAGAAGATGTATCGGCACCGAAGTTGGTCATCCTGAGGCGATATCTGTTAGATGTAATTATGGATGTTCATGATTCCCGGCTGATTTGGATTTTACACGACCACAAATGCACTCGTTAAACCAAATGAAAATTGCACAGAGAGACATGGGAAGAGCAATGCTAGGGATAGGAAAGGATCAATGTGGATCATACAGAGGAACAGAGTGAAGGATATTGCATAAATAATTAAGCAACAAAAATGGAGATGGGCCGGGCACTTACCTAAAGGTGATGGCAATAGATGGAGCAAATGGCTTATCAATTCGTATCCATGAGGCAGTGAACGCAGTAGAAAAAAAACAGACGTAAAATTAAGGGATGAGATAGAAAGATTTTCCGGTGCGTTCGAGATCATCATGGAAGGGTGTGGGAAAGGCCTTTGTCCAGCGTAGGAATTGTAATGGCAGATGATCATGATGATAATGATGATAATGATGATGATGACTATGATGACGATGATGGTGAAGTAAGGCTACAGGTTACAGCAGCCAAAACCTTATGACTGTGATAAACAAGACGAGGTCAGTAGTTCGAATAAATCAGTGTGTAATAAAGAAAGTCTCTTTTGACAATTGTTTCGGTTAAATAAATAGCCATTAGAGTTTGAAGTTGAAAATTTGATAGTTGATCATCAACAGTCGACTGAGTGTGTGCCTAACCTCTGCCTAACCTCTGTATATTACGTGCAGTCTTTTTTGTATACCAACAACAAAAAATGTTTACATAGGTGTCTTCAGTTTTTAAATGATTCTGGTTGAATAGCTTTCTATCTATCTATTGAACCTAAGCAGCTATCGGATAAGGTTCTATTTTTTGTATTTGTGCATTTGTGTGTGTATGTGTATGTGTGTGTGTGTGTGTGTGTGTGTGTGTGTGTGTGTGTTGAACATTTATTCCTTAATATGTCTAGAGAAAAAAATTTCCGGTTTTTGACCCCCCCCCCCCAAAAGACTTCAATGGCCGTCAACCTGCCACTGAAATCTTTTACAATGTAAGTTTTTGCTAAATTGTCCCCTTAGTTTTTTGTCTGCTAGCTTTCATGTTTGTTTTGTTTTTGAAAAATCGGACTTAGTGCTCACCTGGCTGACATAAGGCGAGAGAAGTAACTTATACATAGATTATCCCTTTTTCCGATCGTTTCCATATTGATCACCCCCCCAACCTAGCATTCTGCCAAAAGACGTTGGTCTCGTGACAGTTCCAATTGAGTGACTAACTAGATTTGTTTTCTTAGAAATGAGATTTCTTGATGTTAAGCGATTCATAATCATTAACTTTGAAGGTAACTGAACGTCAATAATAACAATTATAGTCAAAAAGTTGAAATCATGTTTTACTTCGTTTTTTTCAAGCAGGACTCATAATAAGGCGTCACTAATGAATTGAATAGTCGTAACCCTGAAGAGGATAGGACAGAACCATCAGACACTATTACAATGTTGTTTCTTTCGTTGCTGGTTGTGTTGACTGGTCAGTTCTTGGTGGTCTAACAGTACACTGCTTCAAGTTTAGTCAGAATGGATCGTTGGTCGGTAAAGTATGGTTTTATACAGAGGAAACGTTTGTCACAACCGATGGACATCACGACTCACAACATGAATCCCCAGAGATCACATGCATAATCGACGGAATACAAGATAGAGAGATGAACTAGACAAATTCAGAAAGTATTGGCTCTGCGACGCCCATGATAAAGAGGTCTAGCGAATCCTGAAAAAGGTCTATGTCCAACGACGAACGATAAAAGACTGATGACGATAATGATGTTATTGTGTCAACGATAGTTTTGATGTACATTTCTACAACAGAACACTCTGCCGTACGGCCCAACGATCCATTCAATTTTGTCCTAGATCATTGGTATATCATCGAAAAGGCACCAGTAAACTCAACCTGTAACGCCAGAAAGATTTTTTAAATAAGTGTCAGATGTTTCTGTCTCATCCTTTTTGGAGTTATTCCATTTTTTGTTTATCTATTTATTCATTCATTTATTTATCAAATAAAAATGCCTTTATGGGCATCTTAATATACTGAATACATCAAAAATACATATTCAACATAAGGATACACAAAAGGTTAAGTGGTAAGAACGTGTATAAAAACCATTACCAGTTCATCAGTATAGAGAAACATTTACCAGGCACATTTTTCTCTAAAATCTTTTGTATATTTCAATTGGTAACTCTTAGACTTGCCATGTTAATTGATTTCCTATCCTTTATTTGTTCAAGTTATTCGCTGAATTATTTTATTTCAAAATGTTTGGGGTGGAAAAATCGATTCGATTTTGTGACTTTGTTTTTGCAATGAACTTAGTAAGTGAATAACCCGTTCTTTCTGACTGCTTGAACATAAGACTTCCATTTGTAATTTCCAATTTTGAAAACCATTTGATATTTCGAAAGATTCGATTTATTGACCTTCTCTCAAACAAAGTAGTTCTACCAAACTTTTCTAGCCTATTCTCATAACTTGAATCTTTCATGCAACATTTCATTCATTACAAAGTGATACGCGATTTTCGTTCCCGGGTAGTGAGTGTTATTTTCTGATTGTACAGGGTTTAAAAATGGTTATAACACGCTTCAGACTCTGCTTTTGGGACCAGGATAGTGATATTCATATGTAAGTATTTTTCTTACATTAAGGGATTAAATGCTCAAATTTGCCCGTTGTCCAATGGGAAATAAGTAGCATTCAAATTATCACAATCCTGCAAAGATTGAAAGGAATAATTGACACTTCTATACTTTTTAGGCATAATAGATTAGAAAATAACACTTATAACCAAGGGACAAAAAATATTTAAAAAAACTTGCATAGTTATTAATGACAACTTGTCTTTACGGTCAAATCCTGGCAGACTGAGGTTATACAAGCAGCACTCATTTACGCATAGATACTGACGGTTATCAATATATTTTCGATTTTCTATATAAAACCGTCTGACTCGAATGATGCAGACTTTGACAAATATTTGGCAATACAAAAATTATCGCCCGGTTGTACTTTGGAATGTAAATTTATTCTTTATCAGGAAAACAAACATTGCTTGAAATAACGAAGGCTTGAAAGAATTCATAGTTCAGTATTCATAAAAACAAATGAATAAAGATAACTTTCCGGTTATATCTACTTCCAACACAGATGCACGTGAATCTCTTTCTCTCTCTCTCTCTCTCCGACTCACTCATTTTCTCTGTCTGTCTGTCTCTATATATACTATTGTACGTATGCATAATCACATTTGTTAGTACATATATAGTTATTAATAAGGGAAGACTGTTCTATATCAGGGAAAGAGCATATATAAACCCAGATGGCCGAGATACAGAAATCAATTACTATGAAGCAGTGGTGGGCCAAGGCAGGGGGTGGGTCCGCCCTTGATGACACTATCAGAGGGGGTGACGTCAAAATGACTGCCTAAAATTTGTTCATATAGTTTCCTGTTGAACATTTCATATCAGTCCAACAGAAGTTCTCAGAGAAATTCAATGATTAAATTTTGGCGTGGATTCATGCTCAATTACTTCCCCTGAAAATGATCTTGACTGAGGCATTGCACTCCTATCAAATAGTTTTTCTAAAAAATTCCGAATAAAAACAAATTTATGGCACCCATACATATTCCCTTCATATTATACCACAAAGCCAGAACTGAAAAATTGAAAACTAAAGATGAATAAACTTGTCTCTAAATGTAGGCTCATGTCATCACATTCAATGATATAGGAGAATCATAATGAATAATGAATAGCATTAGTACAAAAAAATCACCAAAATTCTAGATATCCTTGGAAGAGAGCGAAATTATATTCTTGGAAGTATGTACGAATCTAGAGTTAACTTGGAGAGAAAAAGATGGAAGGATAAATTGTGCTGACCAAAAATTGTTGGAGGTCGCCCGAGGTAAATTTCAGATTGAAACATCTTTGAAAGAGATGTGATTAAAATTGGAGATATTTTTTTCATAACATGGTAATAGAATTGTTAATACAATTGTAAATATATATCTTAATTTTTTTCTTAAACAACAGCGAAATTAAATCAATCGTTTATCACCTTCTACTACAGTGAAAACAAAATGTTTCCCAACTCCCAAAATTGAAATTCCGAATTTGGCAAGGTA
Organism: Thysanoteuthis rhombus; assembly: GCA_963457665.1. Lineage (NCBI taxonomy): Eukaryota > Metazoa > Mollusca > Cephalopoda > Oegopsida > Thysanoteuthidae > Thysanoteuthis > Thysanoteuthis major. The sequence continues at coordinate 8,242,009 of OY735201.1, read as the reverse complement.
TGAATAATTTTGAGCATAAGTGTATATGTGCATGTAGGCGTATGTGAGTACGTGTCTGTATATTTGAATATTACATTTTCATTACAAGTTTTACTGTCTCATAATCAGGAGACCCTTCTCTGACGCTTTACACCAGTGATTCCCTAAGGGAATGCTATTATCCAAATTGGGGGAGGGGGTGCTGGGAGATTCGAGAGGTCACAAGGAGCCAAGGCGGAGGGAAGTCAAGGGAGCTGTGGAGGGCGTTGGAAGTTAAAGGGCTGTTAGATGTCAAGGGGTCGGTAAGGTCAACTGGAAGGCATGGTTGTTGTGGGGAGAGTTCGAAGACAAGAGAGACACGGAATACAACAAAAAGAGTGGCTTTCAAATTAAGAACCATGCAACGTTCACGGGAGAGACAGCTGAGTTTATCAGAAAAAACAGGAATCAAAGATATAGGATCCATTAAAAAAACTTAAATAGCGATGGTCACGCCGTGTTGTAAGAATGTCAGATAATCACAGGGCGTGACAGCTCACAATGTGGATCCCCAGTGACCGTATGCAGAATTGCGACTGGCAGAAAATGAGATAGCATGACGATTCAGAAAGGTTCAGGAGATATTGGCACCTGAACATCTGCGATAGAAAGATATGGCGAATCTTGGCGAAGGTCTGTGTCCAACAACGACCGTTAGAAGGCCGCTGCTGCTGTTGCTAAAGAGTCTGAAAATTTTTGGGAAACAAAGTTTTACACCAATGCAGCCAGTGTTAGAATTTTGCAACGAGTTCAAAAAGTGTATCTTAATAAAATGCCGTTGAGCCGAGAAACTACGTAACAATGAAACAAAGAATGAATTTATCTCAAGAATCCTTAGGAAGCAAAATCTTCCTCGTCTTATATTATATGATATTAAGTAATATTCACCTGTCTTTATCAGACCTGCAAATTCATGATTCATCATCGAGCAAGACCATCCATTTTATCTCACATGTTTAATGGAGAACTCTTATCTGGGAACCGGATTATTGTCATGCATGGTGCTTTAAGGGCTTCAATGGAAATCAGGCTTTTGATGATTTCTCTAATGTCCTAATATTAAATATGTATTTGTCATCACATTTAATGAGTGAACAATCAAAACCTCAAAATTAGAAGTCATGTAAAAGGATTCCATTGAATGGTCAGAATTAATTCAATTTAGGATATCATAGGCGTTTTCCACAGGGTAAAAAAACAAAACAAACAAAAACACTAAGAAATATCTAGATTCTGGATCTTGTTTCTACTGGAAGACATATGAATTAAATTAAAAGAACATCTATATTTGTTAATAACATCTAAATTCTTCAGAACATAGATGTTATTAATAAATCCGTCATTTTAAGGCCCCTAAGGGTAAAAAAGAGACAAAATGGTATGGCCATGAACACTGGAGCACACACAAACACGTTAACATACAAACACGCACGTATAAACAGGGATAGAAACCTTCGCCACCTTTGGTGGCTACGGTGGTTCAATTTGCTCAGCCGAACAGGTGAGCTGAAGCCTTGAGAATGAGCTGTGAAGGGGGTTAAAACATTCATATCTTCTTAGTTTTAATGATTTATAAATGTTTTTGACTAATTAAATATGAAGGCATGGGAAATTTAATTAACCTAAGGGAAAATTGTTTCCTTCGATTGCCTGACATTTTCAGCTTCATAAATTTTTGCTTTTCCCATAATATTCTTCATATAATTTCGAAAGATACCTGGTCCTTGGCTGGATTGCCAATTTACATGTAATTTTTTTTACGTTTACGTTACGTTTCTGGAAGTCACTCTAAAATTCGAAAAAAAAAATCTCCCCCCAAAAACTTGACTTCAAGACATGAACAAAAGATTTAAAAATTCATCTAAACATTGTCACCAATTGACTCACAAATTCGACCCCCAGCTCACTAAATTGTCAATCCTGGTTCTAGGACCCTTATCCTTCCTTGAATATTAATCTTTACCCCCTTGTCAGTCTTTGGCTCATTAACGTAGACCTTATGTATCGAATGACCCAAAGGAAAAGAATAAAACTGTTAAATCCGGCGAAACACTGAAAACCAGATGGTAATGTCTCTACATTCGGATGTAAAAATGGTTTAACGTAATTGATTGATGGTATCTAAAGCAAAATTCAATTATTTGTTCCTTCTTTAATTCTGTATTCATCCATGATGGATTCCAAAGGGTTCCTTTATATATGTAAAAAGTGGACAAAGACTGATTAGAAAATATCATGATTGTTTTAAACCCTTTCATGGCCTTTTTGCCACCCTGTGGAATGCTACAATGTCATCTTTTTCTTCTATATCAATGTCAACAAAACATTAGGTGTGTGCAAAAGTTTCCAGGGAAAACCCGGTTTTCAAATGTGTTCATTTTCTAGTCCCCCGACCCAAAAGTGCTGATAAGGTCTGCACACGCTAAACAAAATTGGTATTCAATCTCATGTTAGCACATCAATAAGTCTGTAGCCTTATAATGGAGAAAACATTTATTTCACCCAATAATTATTCATTTTTCGACATAATAATCTTTCTTGTCGAAGCACTTAATTCAGGGGTGAATGTTAGTCACATAGATCAAACATTACGCTGTGAAAATTTCAGATCAAATATCTAGAATCAGGTGCATCTATCAAAATCGCGCACCTCAAAAATGAAAAAAATAATCCCATCCTCCATCAATCTGTCTTTGAGGAATCCATCTTGCACTTAAGTTCCCTGCACTTTTGAGTATCACCTCGCGCATTTATTCATGTGCCAATGAACTGTCTGTGTGATCATTTCAGACGGCAGCGAAAATTTTCAGCTAAAAATAACACCTCTCTGTTTTACTAATTACATGATAACACACGGAAAAATAATTCAAATTATTTCATAATCAAAAAAAAAAAGCCGTTGTCACGTTTTTATTTTTATTTTTTTAAATTCTTTATTTTTATTTTTGTTTGTTTATTTGTTTGTTTGTTGGTTAGTTTCTGTCACGTTAAAGCGAATAGAAACGGATAGAGGGAGTAAAGCAAGGCTCTACACAGTCTGTATTTTGACATCTACACTACTACTACTACTACTATGCTGAATAAAAACTGATGTTTTTCTTACGATGAAATTCGTATTTCACATATTTCTGTTGCCTTATTGTTGAAAAATAATTATGAAACAGAAAACATGAAGGGTTGTGAAAAATCGACCGGAAAAAAAAATTCGATGCTTCTTTTTCCCCAAAACTTACTCATTCTAAAATATTCATTTGTATAATTTATCCATACGTAAATAATCCCGTCAGTCTTTTTTTTTTTTACTGGCAATATACTAGTTATAATTACACTCTACTGACATAGTACGATGCAAACAATACGGCTTTATTTGCTTTTTGAAATTCATACGTTCAAATCTTACGGTAAAGCTTTCATCAAACGATACAAAATATCACTCTTTCAAGAGTAACTTCCCCTGATTTTCTTCCATGGTACTTGGAGTTTCAGTGACAGCAAAATTGAACAACTGATATTATCGTATTTCTTTGTAAATACCACAATCCTTGTATGGAACGAGTAATGAATTTAGAGGTTAAATGAAATTGTTGCCACTTGTGTAACACTGCTAATTTGTGTACTGCCGAACTAGAGTAATACTGTAAGTACCCCCTATTTTTATGTCGTGTTTTGTTACAACGGTGATTATCAAAATTTCAACAAATGAAATGAAATAAAAAAAAACCCTAAAAAATAAAAAAACACAACAACAAAAACAAACAAAGATACCTATCTGAGGGGAAAAACTCAAATCAATAAAGAATATGTATCATTCGCTCGCTATTGAAATGTTTCGCCTAATTAATTCCATGTTTACTGTTGTTTAGCCGTGAAAGTCAAACAAATTTCTTAGTAGGATTGAGTAAGTAAATTGGCCTTATTTTTAGTAATATATAAACATTTTTTTCTGTGTAAATTCAAGTATAGCACGACTCCCCTTATTTTCCGTCTGATTTAGGTATAGAATGTTTCGTGTCATACATGAAGAAATCATCGTCATCGGCCTTTTAGCACTGATATACTTTCTTCGGGTTTGCATTTTCGATTTTGATCGTTTCGTCTTAATCGTCAACGCGTTTGTTGAACATGATATTTGTTTATGTGAAGACCAACTTTTTTGCTTTTTCAATTCAGTTCATCTAGCATTTTTTGGAGATCATGAAGGTTCCAAGCAAACGGACGATGTCATCAGCAAATCTGAGGTTACGTAGACATTTACTATCTATTCTGATCCCTTTATCTTCCCATCAAGGTTTTAGAAGATCATCTCGAGGATGCTGTAAAGAGTTTTTATCCTCCGGTATCTAACCTCTTTTTTGCGTAGGAAGTGCTTAGAGTCTTTGTGCAGCTTGGTAAAGTCGGTAGATATATATTGCATAGTACCATAAAGCTGTGTTTCTCAAATCATTTCAGTATCACTCACCCTCGGGTCCTTATCAAAAAATTTCATTCGCCCATGACTAAACTTTCAAATGTTTTTGATGGTTTTTCATCTTATCTTATACATAATTCATTCTGAATTGTGAGCCAAAAAGCATAAATTAACTCCTTTCTCAAGTCTTTATTTCATCTGTGTTTTTCAACATTTTTAAATACATCAAGAAAACAAAATATGACAAAAAAATACTAGAATTTCTCTAGTTTACATGAAGTCAACAGACTATCGTCTCGGAACTTAGAATGGAATTTCGTAGAAATAATGTTTTTATTCATTGTGTATGTCAAACAGAAAAATTACTTCTTTCAAGAGTAGAAAAATCATAAACAGGTCAGGTTTGTCACTCAATAGAAATCGTCACGCGACCAACATATTTTGGCAGCATTCATTGTTCGGAAAACGGATGATCAATGAATGAATTTCTTCTCTCGCCTTCTGTTAGGCAGTGATCATTAAAAAAAAGTCTGAAAGTTCAAAAACAAACGCACACCAAGTAAATGATCATTTTAGCATAATCTTACATTGCAAATTGAACCTAGCTTAGATTAATCAAAAGTAGTAAATGTTTAGATTTTCAGCCTTCTTGTTCTGTTGGTGCGGCCTGTATACGCGTGATACATGCCAGCCAGCCAGCCAGCCAGCTGGACTGACTTGGAAACTGAAGAAACCTGTTTTCCGAGTTTTGGTTGACGGTTTCTACTATCCAAGTAAATCAAGTCATTCATTCTTCATGTTTCATTCACCCTCCATTCACCCATGTAATTTCATTCATTCCCAAAATAATTTCAGTCCCACCTGACTGAATCATTCACCATTTTATGAAGCACTGCAATTAAGAATCAGGCCTGACAGAAAATACACAGATTGAAAAGAAATGAGAAAACTCATAAAAAGGGGAAACATGTGGAGAGAAAATCGAGTTAGGAACGGAATTTTACCAAGAAATACTGGAGTGGTTTATGTAAAAAAGAGCACAAGTATAAATGATTATAGGAATAATACCTGTACATCGCATTAATGATTCACCTTAGCCCACGCGTGTACTAAAACTAATTATATGCAAAATTATCTAGAGTTATCAAAACAAATAGATCTTTTATCTATAATTATCTAAAAAAATACCGGATTAGGACATTGTTGGTACGAAATTACGATGGAGACAAAAAACAAACAAACCAACAAACACAGTTTTTAGATGCTGCCTCGTGGTGTATTTATGCAGATTTTTGAGGTTAAAGCTCCAAAAATGTGATGCCAGGTCACGCAGACAGGCAAAAAGACAGACAGACAGACAGACAGACAGACAGACACACATATATATATATATATATATATATATATATATATATATATATATATACATATATATATATATATATATATATATATATATATATATATATATAAATAATTACAAGGATATATAACCGGTGAATGTTGACATTGTGTGCCTCCCAGAGTCATCAGCAACCGGTTATAATTCTTTTTGTATTTTCAAAAATCAAAAAAATATTATGGAGCACGCGCACACACACACACACACACACACACACACACACACACACTCATATATATATATATATATATATATATATATATATATATATATTGTATCTGAGGTTGAGGGTAGACAGGCACACGATTACATTTGTCAAGAAGCCAGTAAGGAGCTCTCACCTAGTTTTCTTTTGACCGTCAAAAACAAGAAGATCCCATTAGTCCTAAAAAACAAGATATACAGCCAATGCATCTTCCCGATAGTCACCTATGGAGATGGAGTATGGAACCCAACCAAGAGACTGAACAGCAAATTGAGAGCCGTGCAATGTGCACATGAAAGGACTATGCTTAACCTCACATGGAGAGATTTCAAAACATCACAATATATTAAGGAGAAAACAGGAGTCCGAGACATCATAGAATCTATTAGAAAATTGAAATTGAAATAGGCTGGTCATGTTGTAAGAATGGTAGACAACTGGTGGACATCACGACTCACAACATGGATCAACAGAGATCATATGTGCAACTGAGGCCGGCATAATACAAGATGGAGCGACGATCTAGACGAATTCAGAAAGTATTGTCTCAGTGACCTCCATGACAGAGAGGAATGTCAAATCCTGGAGAAGGACTATTTCCAAGGACAGACGTTACAAGACTTATGATTATGATGATGATGATCATTTTGGATCCAGAAAGCCCAAATCTTGTGCCGTTTTTCCCAACATAATTTTTGCTATTTTGGATAGAAAATAAATTTTTTTCAGATTATTCTATATATTTTTTCATATAACCAGTTTTGGTACATGCACGGGCTCAGCGGATTCCTATATGCATGGTGCAGATATACTTTCACATTTTTCACTATTTGAAAGTAAGAAAGTCGTCTGTCTTTTCAGACTTTGTTTGATTTGGGCGCCATTTCGATATATGTATGATTTTGATTATGTTCTCAGATAAACAAATATATATGATAAAATAAATGAATAAATAAACAAAACAGACCTGGTTAGTTACTTGATAGAAACTGTCACCAGGCCAATGTCTTTCGGTAGCATGCTGAGTTGGGATGATCAATAAAAAGATTAGTAAAAGAGGTGCTCAATGAATTAGTTACTTCTCTCGCCTTTTGTTGGACAATGATCATTTAAAAAGTCAGAATCTACAAAAAGCAAGCGTGAACGCAGCTGGATGCAAAGTAACGAATTTAGAGTGAATTTACATTGCAAAATTAAGCCCTCCATTAGAAACCTATTCAGGAGAGAATTTGAAAAAATGTTATAGACATGATGTGAATGTTTAAATTTTCAGCCCTCTTGCTCCATTGGTGTGGCTCCTACAAGCAACGCACACATATATAGATAGATAGCCAGAATCACTTAAAAAATGAAAAAAACTTATGTTGATAGCTTTGTTGACAGTTTTGGTTGACAGTTTCTGATAGGAAAGAAACATACGAATCTTTAATCTGAAACAGTCGTCTTGAAACTTTTCAGTGCGAGGACCACATCGTACCGCAGAGGAGTTTTACAAATGTATGAATAAAATTTAAATGAATGAATAGGTTTTATTTGGATCTATTTGTCATAAGTACTACATGATTCAGAACAAAAGTAAAATGTGTCAATTATTTTGAGTTGCTATGGACCAGATAAAATCTTGTTCCAGGCCTGAGGAGTTTCGCAGGTTGCAGTTAGGAGTTCCTTGATCTAGGTTTAAGGCAGAATAATATTTACATAGAATATGATACGTAATAAAAAGCTAGGTTTAAGATAGAATTATATTTACATAAAATTTGAAGACAACATAAACATACAAAATTTCCGCTCTGATCTCCATCGATCAAATCTGGAAATTAACCCATCCCGATGTAACTCTCAAACAGTCACACATGGTGCATTGTATCACGAGTGTGCTCTGAACTACGGATGCACAAAAACGCAAAAATATTTTAATATCTGTAAAAACCGATGGGCAGTAAAAACCTTTTGGTATAATGTAGTGAAGTCAGTACCGATTTTGGATTGTAAAGTTTCACAACCTCTTTAATTTGATGTTACGAATAGCGAACAGATATGAGAAAATAAGAGAATTAATGAAGTCTTTTAGTGGCAAAAAATTATAAAATTCCCGTAAATCCTCAAATCTTTATCAGCTTATTTCGACTAACGTCCTTATCAGAGCGTGACTCGTCAGAAAATACCCACCACCCTCGCCTCCATCTACGGATAAAATAGCAGGACAGATTGGACTCTCAAGCCTTGGAAAGAAGACCATATGATTCCAAACCAGGGAGTGGAGCCTCCTTCAGGCGGTTTGAGGCCCAATTCGATGCCAACGTATCACTCTCAGCTTTCTCCTGGAATACATCGATAAGGCCGAGAGGAAGGGTCTGACGCTTGGGCATTCTACCATACGCTTCGCCCAGGCATGCGCCCTTGGAGCTGGAGGTATTCCATTGCCTGTAGAGACAGAGCGGAGGCCATTATCATCAGTCTTTTAACGTCTGTTGTTGGACATGAACCTTCCCAAGGATTCACCACACTTCTCTATCGTGGGCGTTGCGAAGCCAGAATTTTTCAAATTTATCTTGACCATCTCTCCATCTTGTATTCTGTCGGCCTCGGTTTCGCATGTGATCTCTGCAGATCCATGTTGTGAGTCATAATGTCCATCAGTTGTCTGTCATTCTTGCAACAGGGCCTGCCCATTGCCATTTAAGTCTTCTAATAGATTCCATGATATATCTGACTCCTGTTTTCTCCCTCATATACAGTGCTGTCTTATGATTTCTCCATGTGAGGTTGAGCATGATTCTTTCATGTGCGCGTTGCATGCTCTTGTATGGTTGTATACTCTTCTTTTTAGGATTATTGGGATCGTTTGGTTTTTGGAATTTGAGCTTGCTCTGCCGAAGGCTTGTCGTCCTAGGGTGAGTCTTCCTTTGATTTCTTTTTCCTGTGTAGGTTTCATAAGGATTCGGTGTCTTTGGTAGATGTAGTGGTCTATTTCCCCCAGTTTTGCATCGTCGCCCTATCATCAAACACCGTTTTGATGGAACTAGTCCGTTTCAAATTTGAATATTTGGAAGGATCAGATTTTATATGGTGTGTGGAGCAGCCTGCCATCATTGGCATGTAAAATAATTGTCCGTTCGTCGTACGGAATTACGGATCCGAAGTACTTCGATTACTTCTGTTCAACGTGTTGCTATTTTTACATATTTTACATCTAAACTTAGTCCAAGTAGTGGAAATCAAAAGAGATGATTCTAGAAACCATGAAGAAAAATTTATAATCTGTTGTCCTTTCTTCATCTTTTATCAGATATCCCGATAACCTAAACTCTCTGCCTTTTACGCTGACCAGCTGACTAATATATCTGGCGAATGTCAACTTCATATAATGAACAGTTGTCGAGTAATCGTGGTGCATACACACAGAAATATTTCTTCAAGTTAGATGGCTACCCTGTTGATCGGTTCGCAGATCATGATTAATAGTGGGCCAGAAAACGATTGGGTAAATGACAAACGGGTCAAATCTGTTGAAAGCGATGATATATGGTTGTATACTAATCGTCAGACAACGAGTTCACCTTTGAAATTGCAGCGTCAGCACCTTTTAGGAAGACATGTCAATCATGTTGTCCTTAGGCGTTGAAAAAATGCTCAACTGTATAAAAAATCTGACTCATTAAACCGGGACTGTGCACATTTCTACTTGAATTTGAAGTAGTACGTGAGGATATCTTCTTTCAGTTGTGGAAATAATTGTTGAGGCTCACAAACACTGAGAGAGAGAGAGAGAGAGAGAGAGAGAGAGAGAGAGAGAGAGAGACAGACAGACAGACAGACAGACAGACAGATAGAGAGAGAGGGGGAGAGAGAGAGGGGGTGAGAGAGAGAGAGACTTCATATTACTAAATTATATATCATATTATCAAAACTTTTACCATCAACCAAAACTAACATAAGTCTCTTGATTTTCTCAGTGATATCTATCTATCTATCTATCTATCTATCTATCTATCTATCTATCTATCTATCTATCTATCTATCTATAAATCTATCTATCTATCTATCTATCTATCTATGCTGACTGTGGAACATTTTCAAGCTACTTTGTTAAATATGAAGTATATATGTGGATCCACTCCGACATACCTTATGTTCCACCATCTGCATTTAAATACGGCTGTCAAATGCTTGATGGGGAAATGTGCACCTATAAGGTATAGGTCTACTGCACTTCCTGTAGACTTGAAAATAAGAAGATAGCACAACCCCATAGATTCTGATGCAAGCTATGAAAGTGACACTGGAATTGATGGATTATCAACAGGCGATGAAGACAGGGTGAACGTGGAGAAACTCAGTGCTAGGGTTCAGGGAAAGACGTTCCTTTAGAAAATTAACGTTTCTGTTCTGTTTTGTTCGTTGAGTTAAATATTGATCATGTTTCAAGAGTTAGACGTGTTTTTGTCACACTTCTAGGGTTGACTTTATTATTATGAAATCGTCAGCCATAGGAACTTTTGAAAAGAAAGAGTGATATTATGATGTCATGTCGTGTCAACTTGAGTTTGCGAGTTCTCAGTATTTTTTGTGAACATAAAATTTTTGTTATGGAAAATATTGACAAACTCCTACTATTGAGTTCTCACTTTATTCTTGTTTGTCATAACGGTGACAACGACATCATCGAAACTAGTCACGTCATGACGGTTCGAACAAGAGTTACGTAGGCAAAAACTGATGATGAATTCACTATTTAAACTCGAGTTGACTTGTTTTTATTACAGGAACTACTATTAAAGTAGTTGAAATGGGACACGTAGTTTTGGTGTAGTATTGCAGGGAGAAATTCTGTTTTGTTCACTTTTTGCTTTCATGGAAGCAAAGGAGTTTCAATGTAGCGCAGTCAAGCTTGTTATGGATTGTTAATGGTAGAAAACCTTTTTAGGGGAGGTTTTTGATTATTTGTTTTGCTCTACAAATCTTGTGTGCTCCAGATTTTTGTTAAATAATTCTAATTGACGATTAAAAAATGTTTAAGATCCCTTATTGTACTTCCAAATCAACAAATAGATCATATCGATAGTATACAGCCACTTTAAGCTTGAAAGTTCTGAAGTGAGGTCATGTGACTCGTTCTAAAAATAGGATAAGGTGAAACTCATTATGTTTTATTGTAGTGGTTGCTAATTTTTTGATTTTTTTGCCATGTTTCTATGCTTCGTAATGTTAGTAAAATGCAAAATATCGAGTGAATATTTGTGGGAATCCATGGTCTGACAGATGTAAAATATAGTAGTGAAACGCAGCATACAAAGACTGCAAAAAGTCATACAAAGGCTCCAAAAGGTATAATCATACAACGTATCGATCAGATATGAATATAATGAAGTTAGAATAATTTCAATAATGGAGTAAGGAACCATTATTGTTTTATATAGATATACATTTTGGAGCCTTTGTATGAGTTATTGTGGTCTTTTCGTGATTAACTACCATATTCTACATTCGTCAATCCAAGTATTATCAAAATGGCAGCCGTTATGAAAAGGCACCCTGTGCTACGCCAAAATTTTGGCGAGTTTCACGCCAGCTAATTTTGACCAGCATGTTCCAGGGACCTAGAAAATGCTTTTGAACTTGGTTTTTCACACAACGGTTACACATCCTTGATACTTGATTCTACTACGTGTGTCTCTTGCAGTTGTCAGGCGTGGTTTTGTTCATGCATTCGTAATATAAAGTCGTTCTTTTTTTTACATTGTGTGCTCTCTTTTCAAAGCCAGACGTTTTTCAACATAAAGTTGTGTACTTATTGAGATGTGCTAAATGAATCATCATCATCATCATCATCATCATCATCATCATCATCATCATCATCATCATCATCATCCGTTTTATGTCCGTCGTTGGGCGATCATGGGCGTCACTGCACCTTCTGAAATTGCCCAAATCGTCATGTTATCTGATTTTCTATGGGCTACAATTTCGCATATAATTTATAGGGATCCACGTTGCACGTCATGATATCCAGCGCTTGTCCGGCATTCTTGCAGTATGGCTTTCTCCTTGCCTTTTTTAATGTTTTAAAAAAAAATGATTTATGCAAAACCTGTTTGTTCTCTAAGATAATATGTTATCTTCTGATCACTCCATAAGATGTTCTGCATGATCGTCCTTTGTACACGTTTCATGGTTCTTAGTTTCAGAGCCAAACTTTCGGTTAATTTCCTTGTTTCAGCTCCGCTGATCACTGTTGAAAGCACATATTAGTTGCGGACTTTTCTTTTTACAACTAATGGGATCTGCCTGAATCTTGCCAGCTTGGAGTGATTGTTCGTTTTATATCTTCTTCTTTTGATGATTTCATGGAGATTAATTGACCCAGGTAGACGTAGTGTTCTACTGTCAACCCCAGCACATGCAGATAAACAAACACACTGACATCAGTGAAAACAGACATTCTAGTTTATGTTGCTATAAGCTATGAGATATACCTGAGCATTTCTCAATGTGTGAAAGTGTGGCTGTTTAATGTATAGGCATTTGTTTTCCTTCAGCTATTCCTCACATCATTGAATAAGCTCGAAACACAATTGTTAATCAGTTACATGCCAGATTTCTTTATCTCCATTTTCACGTTAATGTAGTTTATGTAGATGACAGAAACGCACGAACCC
>OY735201.1:8111817-8224317 GCA_963457665.1 Thysanoteuthis rhombus | reverse complement strand
ATCATTATTGTTAATAGAAATGTCTAAATACTTTCCGGGTAGGCGTTGAGAAGAAAGAGGAAATAATCGATGGATTCTGCAATAGATAAATTCTTGCAAAGCGTTTATTGCAGTTGTTGTAGTTCACTTTTTGTCATAAAAGGAAAAGAACAGACCCTATCAAAAACCTGCGACGTAGTTCACACAATTTTCAACAGCATTTGGCAATATTTACCCTCCTTTTCTTTCGGTAATAAAATTATTTGTTTCAAATTTATTTAACAAAAAGGAAAAATGCAAGGCTGTTAAATACTTCCTATATTTATGAGAGATGTTCAAGTTCTTGAATTACGAACGTATTCTTACGTCACATTTTTATTTATTACGAGAATTGATTAGGAAAAAATATGACATAGTTTGACACACACACACAAAAAAAAACAACTTCTCCCCTTTTTTTCGTACACTATCTCTTTCCATCTTTCCTTCTGGACACTAACCTTTTTTCAGTTTGGTCTGAAAGAAAGTCCTTTGGCAATCATCGACCAGTCGATGTTTGTCGCAGGTAAAAGGTCTAACAAACCTTCCCAATAAGCATAAAACGGAATTTGATCCAAATATTTACCCAATTATCCATGTATAAGAATCGAGGAATTCTATGTACAGAATGCAAACATACAAATCGTGCTTCGTCGAAGAAACCAAGATAACCAATTACATTCGAGCATAATACCCTACTAAAAGAAAAAAATATACATATTCACGTATATCTATATGACATTCTTATGCAAACTGATACTGAGTTACAATTCAAATTCCAGTATCAAGATACTGTATCTCAGAAATACCAAAAGTGAAATGGCTTTATCTGAATGTATTTTAGTTATTGTCGACTGAAATGTTTTGTGGGTAGAAAATATGCCATATATATATATATATATATATATATATATATATATATATATATATATATATATGTGTGTGTGTGTGTGTGTGTGTGTGTGTGTGTGTGTTTCTATTTACCTATCAGCCATTGAGAAAAAATATAAATTTCTTCTTCATTGCATATGGCACACGAAAGCAATGCACTTTGAGATTATGAAACAGTCATCCATAAAATACAATACAACAGATTGGAATAGAATACAAGTGGAATTTCCCAAACTCGGCAATCCAAAACTCGGTAATTTCCCAAATCTGGCAGGTATTGCGTGTTTTTTGATTCACTGATACTCGGCAAAACTCCTGATACTCGGCAACGACTCATATATGCAACAATCACGTCGGAAATAGACACACAATGAACAAAATCGAAAATGCAAAACTGGAGAAAGTAGACCACTAAATCTACCTTGGACAACGAATCTCCATGAAACCCTCTAAAAAAGAAGAAATCAAGCGAAGAATCATTCTTGGATGGCAAACCTTCAGCAGAGCAAGCTCAGCCTTCAAGAACATGAACAATGCCACCAGTCCAAAAAAGAAGAGTATACGACCAATGCATCCTCCCGATAGTCACCTATGGAGCTGAAACATGTAACCTAACCAAGAAACTAACCTGCAAACTGAGAACCATGCAACACTCGCATGAAAGAATCAGGCTCGACCCCACATTTGGGGGCTTTTCGGCATGCATTAAAGTGTGGTGTCTGTTCCGCAGTATGGACCAAGGCACTGGTGTTGACACTTGCATGCCTAATAGATCGGGGATTGTGAGTTGGTGAGCATCAAAGCCCGAGTGCTTAGGTGCAATGCATTAGCCAATGAGGGTACACTGAGGCTGCACATTGCTAGGCGCATTGGAAGCTTATTACTCGACCCAGCTGCAGGGGGGCACTTCGCACTAGGGCAGCACTGTCCCATTTCACCTAAAGGGACAGGTCAAGCTCATCCTGACGTTTTTGCTTAGCAACCAAAGTCGCGGCGGCTAGAGCTATTTTTGATGGGTTGCTCCATTTTTACTCACGTAAAACCTTAACGTTGTGTCGCATTTCGCTCCGTTGGGAGAGTGAATAAATAGAATGCACAACCTGACATGCAGAAGTCACAAGACAGCACAATATAATAGGAAAAAACAGGAGTCTGAGATATCATATGATCCATAAAAAATCTCAAATGGTAATGGGCTGGTCATGTTGCAACAACCGATGGACATCACGACTCACAGCATGGATCCCCAGAGATCAAATGCTTAACCGAGACTAGCAGAATACAGGATGGAGAGACGAACTAGGCAAGTTTAGAAAGTGTTGGCTCCACGACGCACATGATGGAGAGGTCTAGAGGAAGGTCTCCGTCCAATGACGGACGATAAAACATTGATAATGATGATGAGTTCAAGCACCCTTTACTGCGTTCTATACATTCTAAAATTCGGAAAATTCCAAAAGTTGGCTGGTCCAAGGAATGCCGAGTTTGGGAAAATCAACCTGTAGTATCCATCTACATGTTTTGAGTTATCGCTTTTGGTAAAATATCTCCATGCAAAAACAATCAAAAGAAAAGTGAGTCATTTGTTTTACCGATTGAACCTTTTTATAATGCACTCTCCATTCCGATTCGTGATACTTAATATTTTCATCGCTTTTCAATACAACTTCTCTCAGACTGGATTCCGTTCGGCCGTGAGTAAATTAATAGGTTTAGAAGAAAAGTTCCTGGTGAGACTCGAACTCACGTCCCTCGATCCCGATGGCAGTTTGGTATCCGTTATATCGCTCTAGTGATATGTACTACAGGAACTCACTTGAATGTAAGAAGAGCAAATAGTTTTCCTTTGAGTCAATTGATTCTCATACTTGTAAAATATTTACGATATGAAAATATTCTGCAAGTATTATCATGAATAAAAATCGTAAATAGCCATTATTTGCGTTTTTTTGTCAATTTTTCTTATTTTTGGCTTTTATGCAAACTCTTATTATTGTATTATGACATCATTAGCTGCGGGTAAAAATGATAGGAATTGATATTACACATAATATCAAAACTTTTAATGACGCCAAACCTCTCCCTTCCATCCAATCTTAAAATGACTGGGACCGACCGACTGACCGACTGAATAGCGTCTTCTAGAGATGTGTGGACGCATCTGAAAATAAATAAACTTGTTGAGAGAATTCCTAAAATAATTTGAAATTTCTTGTCTTTCCCCTGCAGGCTGACACTCCTCTTGAAATTTCTCACGGCCCTTAGGGGTTCATAAATGCTGCTTGATATTGACCGACTTTCTTAGGAGAAACATTGTCATTAAACAATTCTTGATAGTTTTTCTTTCATATCATTTTTGTAGTAACAGCGTCATAGCAAAAACGCATAAAATGGAGACACGATACTAACGAAATATCGTTACAGTTAAGTATTGCGTTGTTGGTAACAAGGTAACATATCTATTGTAACGTACGGTGCCATATATCTGGAGTGTACAGTGAGCTACGGATACACAAAAGGGCAAAACATTTTAGTGTCCGTGAAACAAAATTTCACTCTATTAACACCAAGTGATAATGTCCAATCCGAATTTTGTTTTTCTTTCAATGATTTTCCTTATTTATTCATTTATTCGCTGTTTGCAAAATCGATTTAGCCACGGTAGGAAATTTTACAATTTCGAGATCGAGAAAACTTTTTTACAGATACTAAAATATTTTTGCCCTTTTGTGTATCCGTAGTTCAACGTACACCCAAAACACAAACATGCCATTGAATGTTACACATGAAAGGTCTCTTTTGCATAAGAGAGAATGCCGTATTTCACCATGCATAATCCGTATATAAGGTGCGTATTATATATGAGAAAATAATGATTCATATTTACATACATATTTACATACTCAGAATGAAGCATTTCCATCCGAAATCGTAACTTTATAGAGGGGTGCAGATTATCTCTGGTGAAATACGTTAATCCCAAAAGTGAAAGATTAACCATTGTTATTGCATTTCTTGGTAGATGCAATGTAAACAGAGATATAATTCGTTATTATGTGATTTTGAGACCTTACCTACAGTGGTACCTTCCCAAGAAGGTAGGTTAAATTTCAAGATTGATTTCGAATCCTCACATAATGCTGCCCAAGCTGCTGATACAATCAACAAAGAATTCGGAATGACCACAACTATAGTGCAAACTGTTCAGTATTGGCCCTAAACGTTAAGGTCAAGAAAAAAAAAATATATATATACATATATATATATGAAAACGGCTTCCTATCAACAATAGGATACATTCTTTGAATTCATTATTCAATTTAAGCTGTCTAGGTCAAATGACACATTCATCCTTTAACGGTGGGAGGTCATTTCAAATGGAGTTTCAAATAATATAAAGCATTCATTATCAATTTTTCGGATTATACAACCAGTTCTGAATAACAATAATGACATATATATATATATATATATATATATATATATATATATATATGAATGTATGTATATATATATGTATGTATACACATACACACACACACACACACACACACACACACACACATATATATATATATATATATATATATATGATTGTAAATTTCTGTTTGCTCACTAAATCAGTTGTACCCAGATCACAATTAATATCGTTTAAATAAATATATACTTTGTATGAGCAAAAGTTCTCAACGCTTTTTGCTGAGAAGTGGAGAAATAATTCACTGTTAAAACTGTTCACATTGGAAACTTTTGCACATCCCTAATACATTGTGAGCTTTAGGAGCAGTAAAGCCGATTGAGGCGCAAATGAATTAACCCTTTCCGTCCTGATTTTTAGATTTGAAATTTTTTGTAACTGAATTTTCTCTTTTATATTTGGTTATATAGAGAAAACTAACATTGAATGATAAAGAATGTTTTTAGCAAACGATAATTTTCATCAAAAATTTTACTTATAGTCCTGACGAATTATTTGACAAAAAATGTGGTACTTAATTGTGGCATTAGGATTAAATAAATCAGTAAAAGACGAAGTCAAGAGTTGCTCTGAGGAAATGAACCCTGCATACTCCATGATTTACACAGGATGATCTGCGTAATTCACAGGAATGAATGCGAATTGCCAGAAGAACAAACCAGTCCCAGGGCAGGCGGACTTCTGATAGAAGTGAGTAATCATTTCTTATTTGTAACCACTGCAAACTTAACAACACAAGTAGGTGGGTGAACTCATTTGCATATGAGAAGTTAATTTCTACTTTTAATAATTATACATTGTCTCGATTATCAAATACTTCTGACGACATGATTCTATGAGGTTAAATGGTAAACACGAGGAGGGAAATAAGCAAAATAAGGAGTTTGTAAAAGTTTTATTAAGACAATTCTGGTTAGATACTCAATTGAAACCGTCACGTGGTAATATATTTTAGCATCATGCTCTGTTTGAGGTGATCAATTGAAAAAAAACAAAACAAAAAAACTGGAAAAATGACTTCTCTCGCCTTTGTTGGGCAGCTATACCCCCCAGCTAAAAAACAAGCGTGAAAGCTACTGGACACAAACTAAGGGTACAATTTAGCATAAACTCGCCCTGTAAATAGAACCCTGCACTAAACAGGACGGGGGGGGGGGTTTAGGTTGGGTTTAAAAAACAAGATTTTTTTTCTTGACATTATGGGGCAATTATTTAGATTTTCAGCCCTCTAGCTCCATGAGCATGGTCCGTACCTTCGATAGATAGAGAGATATTTAGATAGATTATCAGTCAGGTAGAATCACTTGAAAATCAAAGAAACCTATTTCGACAGTTTTTGTTGACGGTTTCTATTTATTGCAGCAAATGCATAGATGTATGAATCTCAAGTATGGCAACAGCTGCGAAATTTCCAAAGCTCCTAGCAGTAAAATATTAACATCTGTGTCAGGCAAAGGGTGTTTAATTTTACTATGTACTTCAAAACATCACGCATTTTGTAGATAATGACTCATTTCATAAAATTATCTATATAAATCTAACATTGGGCCACAGCATTAGAGTTTCTGTCAAGATATAATCTTTAAATTGTGTTCTTGACGCAGTACATATAAAACGGTTATCACTTTGCACAATTATCAATTAATCTATGTTATAATAACTAAAGCAATCAAAAGTGCAATAATTGAAATCCACGCGAGAAACTATTTGCAGACTTATATTTAAGTCGTATATTAAGTGTTTTAAACGGGTATCAAAGTGGATATATATATATATATATATATATATATATATATATATATATATATATATATATATATATGATAACGTTTTGGGTAATTTACAAGTATAAGATTACAGAATTTTTCAAATTGAAGTGAATGTGATTTACTTTTCATCAGTTTTCGAAACGGTTTTGTCTCTTTGGAAAATACAAAAATCTGATATTTAAAGGATGTTTGGTTGATTTTTGTTTCTCGATCACGATAGCAAAACATATTGCCAGGGCTGATGAATGCAGAAGGCATGAAATGTTAACATTGATTCACCTAAGAATTTTCCTTTTAAATCCAATATATATATATATATATATATATATATATATATATATATATATATATATATATATATATATATATATATATATATATATATATATATATATATATATCTCAAAATACAAGTCAGTTATTCAATTTCATGGCACTCAAAGGAGCAGGTCGGGATTGTCCTGACGCTTTTGTGACTGAGGTTATCATAACAATCGAAGTCGCGTCGGCTGGAGCCATTGTACGATGAATGGTTCCTATTCTTTCCACGTTAAGCTCAACCTTTGCTGTGGTGGGACAGCAAATAAACATCCCATCAAGTACCACGAGGCAGGATCGAAACCTTCGCTTCTGACCCAGAGACTACCTAACGCAGAACTGGACGGTCAGTAAGGTAGAATTTAAGCGATATATTCACTCATGCATAAATTCCCCATCCACCAGAGTGCTCTATTCCTAAGTTGGAATATATATATATATATATATATATATATATATATATATAATTTTTTAAAAGCATCCCCTGTTCCTGTGAAGGGATGTGATCAGTTTGGGCATGGACAGGTATGTAGTCCAACGAGTTTTAAGTGGATTCCAGGTTTGGGATGATAGATGAAAGGTATTATTCGTTTGTGAGGCTATTAAGATCGAGTGGTGGAATGGTGTCGAGGGGTGGTGTTGGATTACTATCATGCCGGAAGTTAGGATGAGACGTGGCTGGTCGCGGAAGGGGAATTAATACTTATTGGAGTAGAGACAGGCATCATCAGCAGCCTTTTAGCATCCGTCATTTGACATAGACCACCCCCAAGATCTTCCTATCGTGGGTGCTGTGGGGCCAGTTCTTTCAGAATGCCATCATACTTTCTGTCGGCCACAATTCTGCATATAACTCCTAGGGTCCATTTTGTGAGTCGTGATGTGAAGCGGTTGTCTGGCATTCTTGCAACATGTCCAGTCCATTGTCATTTGAGTTTTCTTATGATTTCTACGATATCTCGGACTCTTGCCTTTCCTCTAATATACTATTTTGTCTTATGATCTATCTACGTGAGGTTAAGCATGGACATGTCTCTGCTTCACAGGTGACTGCCGGGAGAATGAATCCTCCATTTAAGGATTTGCTGGATTTTCTTGTTATCGAAAGTCGAGTTTGCTCTCCCGAAAGCTTGCCAACCTAGTGGGATTCTTTGCTTGATTTATTCTTCTCTCGAGAATTTCATTGAGATTCGTTGTCTCAGGTAGATGTAGTGATCAACTCTTTCAGCTCTGCGGTCTCGATTATGATCGTAGTGTGTTTATTTCCAACATATTTGTTGTACATGATCTTTGTTTTTCCTGAAATTCATGTGAAGGTCAACGTTTTTGCCCTCGTTGTTCATCTTGTCTAACGTTAGTTAGAGGTCATGAAGGTTCTCTACAAAAAGGATGATATTGTCTTTCATGGAGATAAGTTGTCCTAGGTAGATGTCGTGGTCTATTTCTTTTTAATCATTGAAAAAAGATGTTCGATTTGAATCAGAGGATAGAGTTAATCTGAAATAAATATAGCATAAATTAATTAGAATCAAATACTATTATTCTAGATCACAAACCCTTACTCTAAGACGAGGGCCCCTTAAATGTTATTTGCTAAGCTAAGCGGCACCCCTATTGACGACTATTTTAAAACGTCCCCCTCCACTGGAGGTCCTAAATGGCTTTATAAATAGTAATTACTTATAAAAATTCCTACTTGAAAATCTCACTAAATCTTGCCTAGGATGTGTGTTTCTCAAAGAGCCAAGTCTACTCCGGGTCCCCTTAAACCTCGTAAACCTCCTAAATAATTACACTTTTGTGTTTTTACTGACGTCAGAGAAATTATGGTGCTTTATAAAAGAAATTGTCGATAACATTCGCTGATATTCTGGCAACAAATGACAAGACAACAACAACAACAAATTAAAAAAAAAAATCAACAAATGTGAATAGACTACGTACAATTAACTTCCGACTCCATGGATAGAAGCAACACAAAATCAAACATTGATTCCTCTCATCTTATCAGATAAAGAGAGGCTCTATAAATTTACTGAAATATTTCCGACCGGTAAATTATCTCTGCAACTGTTTAAGAGCATTTTGTTGATCTCATTACACGTTCATAGTGTATCAAGATAGCATCGATTAAGTTTAAATCAAGTATATTAATTTAAATACGGACGCATAGCTGAGGAGGAGGAGGGCTATTTGAAAACTCAGACGTGAAAAAAAACCCCAACCAAACAAAAAAGCAACAAAAAACAACACACGAGAAATGGACGATAGTATTGGAAGTTAGGTTTTAAAACTATTCAAATTTTATTCCGACGTTACGTCCATTCTGTCTGTGTCGTCGCGTTGAACCGAAGGGATGAATAAAATTAACATTTCCCTACCACGATTTGAAATCACGAGTTTCTTCAGTTTCTAAGCTAGACTGGCTCGCTTGTATCATACGTACAGGTCGCATCAATTTTTATAATTGATACAACATGCAACTGCACGTCACCAGCGTTAACAAACATACTTTTTTTTCAGACATGACTTATATGATTTATAGCGACCCCCTTATCTGCACGTTCTCTTAAAGTGATTCCTTTATCCGTGGTTTCTATCCCGGTGGCCCTACATTGTCTGCAGTTTACCTTTCAGAGAGCCCCAATCTTTTTCAGTGGTACGATGACCCATCATTAGAGTTCCATTCTTATTGATATTATTAATGTCATCTGCTGATCGTGGATGGTTCAAATACTCTCTGTCTGTATTTGTTCCCATTCTTTCTCAACAAGTGTTCCAAAATGGCTTCCATGGCAGTCAGTAGAGAATTTAAGCGGATTTATAACCCCTCATATAGCCCCCTTTCCTTCAACCTCCATCCTATTTTCGTACATATTTGTGTTGTCAAATTATTGCTCTACCATTTTTAGTATATATTCTCACTATCTTTTTCGTTCATACTCCGTTCTCGTATTGAGTTGAAAACTGGCGCGTGTTCTACCGCATCAAATACTTTTTCGTACCTACACACACACACACACACACACATATATATTTATATATATATATATATATATATATATATATATGTATATATGTATATATATATATACATATATATATGTATATATATGCATAGACACACACACATATATGTGTGTGTATATGTGTACACATATACATATATACATAATGTACATAGAGAGATATGCATACGTATATATACACATATAAATATATAGATACATAAATATATTGATGCATAAATATATCGATTCATAAACATATATATATATATATATATATATATATATATATATATATATGTGTGTGTGTGTGTGTGTGTGTTACAAAGAATATTGATGTTGTATAGAAAACAATTCTCAATATATCTATGACAATATAAAAGAAATCAAATATGTGTTTCGGCACTTTCTTTCTTTATTGACGATTTTATTTGGTTCCTTGTCTTGATTTTAATACTCTGAAATTTAATCAATGAGAATCGAAAGAAATATATGGCGATGTATGACAATTTTGCAAAGACTTTTCTAAACTTTTCAATTATAATCGGTAAACTTTTCTCTTGTGGGATAATATCGGAAAATGCCGCCAGGTACGTGAATTTTTTTGTCTTTTAATATTCATTGATCTTCAGTAATCAAAATATCGTTTTTTTTTAAGTTGCTTGGAAAGTCCTCTTAAATATAATTAATTTCTGATCCAGTTGAATTTTTTTACAAAGATTCTTTTACTATGCTTAAAGAAAATTGAAATATAAGTATTCAAAAACAAAACAAAGTAGCAACAGAAATATAATGCGCGCGCACACACACACACACACACACACATACTCACACACACACACACACACATATATATATATATATAACACAAATCAGGAATTCAATATGATATAATATGATTCAATATCCGATGTATGTTGGGTTCATTTCATAAAGTGCTCGATACATAAAAACATGTCTATTCATAAGTTGACAGAGTAGAGCTCACAATATGATGAAGTAAAGGATTCACTACACAAACACGTTTATTTTCCTGCCCTGTTTGGGCTCCCCCATTCGAATTATTTGGTTTATTTTAGATCCCTATTTAGGACGTGCTTTGGGTTGAGCCTATTTTTTCTTTCTACGGTGTATGATCTTCTTATTTAATTTCTATATCTTTTCTTCTTCTTCTTCCTCTTCTTCCTTCTCTTTGCTCAATGATTAGTCATTGCTTGTTATGTTTTTCTGTTTCATATAATGAAGTGTTACTACTAATTATTAATTTGCAGGAGATTGTATAGGCATTTTGTGTTGGCTCTTTGGGGTATGTTTCCTCTCTTATTATGTTCATAGTAATAACGAGGTGAGTAAGGTAGACATGGTGATTAATTTTTTCATAAGTGAGATGTTAAATTATGTTTTTTTGAAAAAATAAATTTTGAGCGGTGCCAGAACTTTAACGCTACTTTTTCTATTTGATATCTATGTTTTTGTTTATTTTTGTTCTTTTAGCACGGATGAGGATTTCAAATTCCTCATTTGAGCATAGGTAACATGGCGTTTCAATATTTTGGCATATGTGTGTTGGTTTTGATGTTTTCAATTTCACCGTGGGTTTGAGGTAGGTGTTGGCTAGTCTACAATAATATATCGACAGTGATGTACTGTTTTTGTATTTTTCATTTGATGAATCAATGATGGTATATTGTTGGCTAATCTTGGTTTAAAGGGTGTTTTTGATAATCCTATCAAATATTTCACTTCTAAGGGTTTCGCTTGTATTGATATTTCAGCTTAGAATTCAATATTCAATTTGAGACTTTTGTTTTGAAAAGGACATCCATTTCTGCTTGTACGATTGCAATCTGGTTTATTTATTCTTTTCCCATAAGTATTACTGCTAATATTGTTATTTATTGTTTTATTGTTATGTTTTGTTATGAACTTATCAAAGTTATCCGAACAACTATAGCTAATTTTCAGTTTGTTCTTGTTAAATATTTCATTCAGTGGTTGTTTTCTATTGACTGGAGGAATGTTTTTTCCAAGTTGTTTTTTTTTTACCTGTAGCTTGAATGGCTGTGTATACCAGATGATTTTCCTACCTGTACTTTTCTTGTTGTTATGTTTTACTCTATTGGATTTTACTTTTTCATTATATTTAAAGCTAGATATGAAATAATATTTACAAAGGCGTGCCCAGTGAATGTAAACAGATCGTACCTCTGTTCCTCTGGAGGAAACGACATACGGTCGGTTGCTGGCGAGTATGAGGGGAACGAAATGTTTACATTCACCGGACACATATCCTTGTAAATATTTATATATATATATGCATTATATATACAGCGAACAGAGCAGCAGATTACGTAAATAAAGAACAACACTCATTTTCTTTATTGATTTACGTGGTCGGCATTTCGATTTGCTGCTCATTTAAGACCGGTGCCCGACAAAATAAATTCCTTTATAAAATTTTCTTACAATTATCACATTCTGGCAGACATAAACTGTCCAATCTAATCACACACATATATATAGCTGGGGGTTGTGTCATTTATAAGAGAAGAGAGCTAGATATCAGGATTGAGCATTTATGAGTGTAGACGTTGTAGACACAAAGATCAAGTGTTAATAAAGTGTTGATCGCTGGCCATGTTGCAAGAATGGCAGACAATCGATGGACATCGCGACTCACAACATGGATCCCCCGAGACCACATACGCAATCGAGGCCGACAAAGTGTTAGATAGAGAGACGAACTAGATAAGTTCAGGAAATACTGGCTCCGTGACGCCCATGATAGGGAAGTATGGCAAATCCTGGGGAAGGTCTATGTCCAACGATGGACGCTAAGAGACTGTCAATGATGAGTGTTTTGTGTGTAGGATCAACTTGCATAGCTAGGTGTTCGGTGTGATGACCTAGACTGATGATGATGATGATCTCTGTGTCAACAGCAGTTGTCGTCTCTCTCTCTCTCTCTCTCTCTCTATATATATATATATATATATATATGTTATTATGAAATGGATATACGTTGAATGTATCATTTGATCTAGACGCATTAAAAAGAATAAACATTTGAAGAAAATGGGGCTGCTGCAGGAATCGAAACTGCGACCGATGGAGTAGCAGCTTCAACGTAACGTTGCTCTTTCGATTGAGCTAAACAGCCTATAATAATGCAAAGGCCAAAAAAACTCTTTTAACTCCGAATTTTCATTTTGTTTATTCATGGTCTAAATCTGCTGTATTTGTTTCTTCCAATACGACAATTATGTTCAAAAAGACATAATATAATTCTCTCTCTCTCTCTCTCTCTCTCTCTCTCTCTCTCTCTCTCTCTCTATATATATATATATATATATATATATATATATATATATATATTGTATTTAGGCAGCATCATACATGTTTTCTTGAACAGCATCAAAATTTCTTGTAGTTTCGAACTTTTAGTAAACTTCTGTAAAGTTCGGATATGGTCCTTTGTAGCTGGTTTGAAGGGGTGTCTGATTTTCCCAAGTTGTATGTGTTGATACTGTTTAATGAAACACACACATATTTGTATTTATCTATATTCAATATATTATTGAGAGCTGCCTGTCTGTTTGTCTGTCACACTATAAAAAGTACCTAAACATGGCTGAAGTCCAACCAAATTTGACATGCCCATTTAATAGACATGGGAGAAGGTCTTAAAATAAAAGGGTTTGAGAAAATATTTTCAAACGGTTTTAAAAGATGGTTTCCT
This sequence comes from Thysanoteuthis rhombus, assembly GCA_963457665.1. Lineage (NCBI taxonomy): Eukaryota > Metazoa > Mollusca > Cephalopoda > Oegopsida > Thysanoteuthidae > Thysanoteuthis > Thysanoteuthis major. The sequence goes on along the minus strand of OY735201.1, from coordinate 8,211,096 downwards.
CACCTTTCGTTGGGCTGTGATCTCTAAAATGCCCCAAATCCCCCATAACTATTGATTTTGTATAAACTTACATAGTAATCCCTTAAAAAAACTTATTGTGAGGTGATTTTCCAGAAATAAAAATCTGTTTCTTCTTAGAAATAATATGGAGTGAATATTAAAATTTATGACACTAATTTCATTGATGCAGCTCATATATATATATATATATATATATATATATATATATATATATATATATATATATATATATATATAGATAGATAGATAGATAGATAGATAGAAAGAGAGAGAGAGAGCGAGAGAGAGGGAGAGAGAGAGAGAAATTATTGACGGTAGTGAGCAAAAAAACAGCGATGATCGGAAAATAAAGAAATAAGCCTCCATTGGGATTTGAATCCATACCCTTCTCAATGGGAGCACCTATGTAACCTAAGGTCTACCGATAGAGGCACCGATTGAGGTGAGCAGGGATCGAAATAACATCATTAACTCACTCCTCCTCTTCTCCGATTGCTCTGTTCATGTATTCAGTAGGTATTTACGCATTTCTACGAATATATCATTGTTCTCATGTCCACTTTTCACACAGACTGATAGACAGATAGACAGACAGACAGACAGATAGACACACACACACACACACACACACACATATATATATATATATATATATATATATATATATATATATATACATATATATATATACACATATATATATATATATATATATACATAATATTTTCGGATCAATTTCAAAACGGAAGAAATATTTCTGATGATAATTATCGGTGAGACAACCGTACATTACTTAGACATCCAGAATCAAACTCAAGTGGTTGGTATTGAACTTCTGCCCCCAAACTCATTCGATATCCATATTCGACTCTATCTGTGTTGTAAGTGTCTGAAATAAAGCTCAGATTATCCCCCTTGTAGCCAAGTCAGCCAACCCTTATTGAAAAACTCCTTTTGACATTTCGAATTCACCTTAATAAGAATCGAAGACAGAACATACTTTGTGAAGAGTAGGCACTGCGTTGCAGAATTTCCATGTTATTAAAACCATTTCGCTTGCTGAAGTCCAGGGCCTCTGAGTGCGAGTCAGCCGGTGCATTGCACCGGGGATAAGAGGGCAAATAGAATATCATGTTTAAAACATTATAGCATAATGAAAACAGAATGGCTAAAAGACAAGGGTGCTTCTGCAGTGTATATGGTGGCGTTCGAGAGCCGGGAGAAGAATACTGCTTTGCATCGTCTTGCAGAATTCCAATCGATGCCCTGCCAAAGTTTATTTAGATTCAATAATGTTTTATCGACGTGATCCTGAAATTGAATGCATCTAGTTATGCACTACTGAGCTGTGCAGATTACTTCCAGTGCCAAGGCACGTACGTCAATTGCTTCGTCTTTTTATTAGAAAAAAGGTTTCTCATAATTCGATCTGGGAATTTTAACGCTGTGCAGGTAAGAGGCCGATCGGCTCCTTCGAAGGAAGTTAATTTACGCACGGACGCTGATAATGGTCAGTCGAAATCGAGCTCAGGTCAGACTAACCGAACAGCATTCGGGAAACGTATACCAGTTGATGAGCGACTTGTCGAGAGTCATTTTTTTTTCATGTATGAAGTCTTGCGTGCACATGCGTGTATTTCTGAACGTATGGACTGAAAAAATGTTGGAAAAAGAAGGTTGTGAAGAAAAACTGGAAGTCGAGGTTAGATTTTTTATCTGAAATTTTTACTGCATAATATTTGATCTGGGAGGTAAAACAGAAACGGAAAAACACCTTCGTATATTTTCGTTTCAACTACAGAAATATATTTGAATTCGTTTGTATCTAGTATTTGTATTCGAAATATGTTTGTTCATTTTTTGATAGCTGTTTACTTTTTATTTTTTGCTCCTATACGTTCGTGATGATCGATATTTGGATAATGATATCCGACGAGATGATATAAATAGTTGAGAATGTGGAAAGAAACACAAACTGTTTGTAAGATGAACAATTTATTTGAAATATGTTTCGTCGTTTACACCTCCATCAGAGTAAGTCGAAAATACCAAAATAGAACCGAGTTTTGAAAGTGACTGGTTTTTAGATTTCATCGTCACAGAAGAAACGTTGAACGTCAGTTACTAAAAGAAACTCTGAATATATTTGGGAAAAGTCATTTAAAAGTTTTTGGAATAATTTTGAAATTGAGCCCAGTGAGTTTCATGAATAAAGACACAATCTTTGTGTGCATGTGTGTCTACTGGGTAGATTGAGATTAAATTTGACACGCATGTTTTTATCCCTAGAAGGGCGATAGACAGAGTTGGCTCTTTGGTTGTAAAATACGTGAAGCAATGGAAAGCAACGAGAATCAAAAGAAATCCGATTGAGAAAAAACCCCCCAAAAAACACTCTTTTAGGGGACGTTTGGAAATTAATTATAATATCTAGGGTCAGAGCTAGGGTAATTCATTGATTAGCGCAATTGTTACTGTTACTAAATGATATCTTCGCTTCGCTTCTCGATTTTTAAAACGACTTTATTGGGTTGATGTAACATTCTCACACAAAAATAAAACTTCTCATTTTGGCATGAGTCTGTCAGAGAAATGGTCATCTGTCATAACAATCGGAGTTATCTTCTCTTGATTTTTATTGATAGTTCTAATGATCTGCGTAAAACGCCATTGCAATCTTCCAACTTCTAAAAGAAATACTTTCAAATTTGAATAACCCTACCCACACTGGCATTTCAAGATAACTTCATACGACCTCTTTGTAACTGTTTCAACGTTGTAGACGCAGAGAAAATATTGTATTGTGTGAGACCATGATTTCGAAGCACTCCGCGGGAATCGAACTCACAACACTAACAAATGGACCGAGAGACTGGCGTACCAACCACTGCTCAATGGTCGGGATACTTCAAAAATTGTCTGATGTTGTCTCCACTTTGCATTGAACCGCCGGAATATCAAAGGCGGTTAGTATGTAAAATAGTACCCTAAGGCTGGCAACGGCATCAGCAGCCGTCTCCATCGGCGCTTTCTCCGTCTCTGCAAGTTCGTCAAGGTTTGCAATATGCGAAACTAGACTTAAAGGCGACGAGCACCCGAAGTGGCGTCACTCATTTTACCATACACTATTTAAGCCATCACTTGAAGAGAGGGGTCGGATGCACGCCTTCCACAATGTCATTAGTGCCAGTTTCAGTCACGGTCTGAGTTTGAACTAGGGTCGCCAAGTCCATTTACGCACTGCTAACAAATCGGCCCGCAAACTTCAAGGACGATTTCAGTATCTAAAGTATAGGTTGGGCAGAATTTCTCCATTTCACAGTTTGAAATCGACGGTATGATTAATCGATCGGTGAGTGTAGGGTTAATGTCAAAAATCAATAAAGGCATTCTTGGCAGTTCTTGTCACAGGAAAAGCAACTCATGGCGTGACGACCGTTCGCTCTCTGCTAGACTAAACATGTTTCATAGTCAGGGTCCCCTTGGGAACACATGCGAAAAGACGCCTATGAAATTCCGGGAAGTCAAATAAGTGAATTGATTGATCCATCGGAATAAAAAAGAAGTAGCGCTAACCGGGGAAAGGTCAACCTTTGATTGATAAAATGTTTCAATAAAGTTTTATATCGTTTCAGCGTATATATATATATATATATATATATATATATATATATATATATATATATATATATATATATATATATATATAAATATGTGTGTGTGTGTGTGTGTATATCAAGAAATGGATGTATGATACGACAGAAATAATTATAAATGGCAATATATTATTTTGAAAATCTATTTGAAATGATGACTGCTGCAGAACATTGAAACTACAATTTTGTCTAGGGTAAATGATACATCCACTGTGTAATAACGGGAGATCATTTCAAGTAAAGTTTCAGTATTACATAACTCAATTTATATATATATATATATATATATATATATATATATATATATATGTTTGTATGTATGCATAATCATCTTACTTATATGCTTCATCTTTTTGGTTTATGTCCTACCTGGGAAGTCGATGTAATTATGGGGGGGGGTGTTTGTCCCAAGAGCTCCTTACCCCATTCTCTCCAACACCGAAAACCGTGACCGGCCAGGGACAAAACAGTTTGGAAGAATATCTGGCAATGTTACGCAGTAAGAAGATTATTATCAATGAACGTAAATATCCGAAATAGGAACTCAGTTTTAGTTTTCTTTGTACGCCCGACCGTAACTCACAGCTCGACTTAATATATGATATGGTAGATAATTTTATGGTATGATATCGTAATATACAATACAAAACAATTGTATACACCCTCATACACTTCAAACATTTATATACTTACTAGTTGATTAACGTGGAAAAAATGATGGATATACCTAAATTTTTCTACTGCTTGAATATTATTATTAAATTTTGACTACTGTTTTCTTTCGTCTTTCGTATTTTTTTTCATCCCTGCTCATCTTAGACCCTCGATCTACGACAGTTAGTAAACTGTACTGATCGGAAATGAAGGATAAACACTTTTTGAGACACAAAGTCACGTCTCTCTTGCCATAGAGAAGCCTGGTAAAAAAATAATAAAAAATAAAGATTTCTGGATAATCAACGTATGATGAAGAGCCAGGTGTTATTTTTCCTGACTGAAAAAGCAACTTCCTTTATTGCTTTTTTTAATCTATCTATCTATGTAATATAGTAAGTTGATAGGCCCACTGTTATATGATGAGGTAAGAGTGCATCAATAAAGTTCATTAAATTTTCGTTCGATTTAACAAGTTTGATTGGCTGAGTGAGGGTTGATTTTTTCACAGATACTTCAACTCTCCCAGCCCAAGGACGAGAAGGTCAGGCCACTTGACAAAGGCCGGTTCCTAGTTGGAAACGTCATCAAGAAACCTGGTTTGGAGATTAATGCCTTGACATCTTCAGGTATATATTTTATGGATACCTTTTTTGCATGAAAAAAAGAAGCAGTATGCTAGAAACATGTTACGTAGCGTTGTGTAGCCAATGAAAACAGAGCTTTGCCGATCCGTGATTTTCAAAAATCTTTAGTTTATCAATTGATAGGTTGTACCCCAAGCCAAACGGTTGTGCTCTCAGTGCCACTCCGATTCCCTTCCCAGGGGTTAGGATCTTGTAAAAAAAAAAACAAAACAAAAAAAACAAAAAAACAGATAGATAGATTGTCTGCATTCTAAAAAGCACGATCTCAGTTTTTTGATAATAGATACTGTTTTACTTTAGACGTAAACAGTTAATGATATCTAATATCCTCGCCTAGATAGCACCAAAGCCAATCACTTCGGCTTTAGTGTGTGTTTCTCACCCTACTTTCACTCATCAGACGCGTGACAAAGTCAATCGGGTGTGTCGCGACGTGAGGTAGAAAGAATGAAACCTCTACTCTACACAAATAGTCTCTTTCTTGCCCTCTCTTCCTCTCTCTTCTTTGACCGAATGGAACGAAGTTGTTCATATACAATACGTATTGCCCGGGAAAGCAAAACCACTACTACGACGAATGATGAAAGAAAGCTACAAACTTCATAACCAGGGTGACTTGCAACTTACAAGTTTTGTACTCATATGTGCACTCAACCAGGTGTACCTATGCAACACAAAGAAATGATTACCAATGCTGACTGTTATCTAAATCCGTGGCGATACTTTTTGACTTTGGTATCAAAATACTTTTCTCGAATCAGTTTGAAAAGTATGGCTCCCATTTATTCTCCTTCTTCATTCCTGGTAGCAAATGATTCCCCAATTCATAATGAAGTCTTAATTTAATAGGAATGTTTGTCTCTTATTTGCCAATCAAGATAGAAAAATTGACGAGCATTTACACGACTCAAAATATATTTCTAGTTTATTCCCGTTAAACAAATTTACGGATACATTCGAATATCTATGAAATGAGTTTTTAAGAAAAAAAAAGAAAAAAAAAAGGGAAATTGTTTCTGGTAAAGTGTCTATGAATTCAAATAATGGGTAGGAGGTATTTTCATCGGCAAAACATTACTTCTGATTGGAAGAGCCCAGTGTTACCTACAGAAATCAAAAGGTCAGATTGTTCATTTTGTAAGTATTTGCCGAAGTGCCCATCTACCATGGATGAAATATTCAAAGAGTTAAGACCAAGGTTTTAAAATTTGTAAAAAAGTTCCAGTTCACTTTTGACCCCTTGAAAGAGAAAAGGTTTCCAGTCGTCTCTTGCCTCCTTTACGAATTATATATAAACATACAAAATATGATATGTATGTGTATATATGTATATCGAATGGAAAGTAAGGTTTCAGTTAAGCATTATACTTATATAGTAAATACAAAGCCTCTCTGAAACCTTTAAAAACTATTTTCCCAAGAAACTTAACTACTTTAAAACCATGTGCTACGTCCATCGAGTATGTATACTAAATTTGGTTGGGCCACGTTTACATTTGAGCGCTTTGCAGAGCGTGACTGACAAACAGATGGTATGACATCTCCCACTTATCCATACAGATTGAAATCTTGCCCTTGGTCCATTGAGTATGCACACCAAAATCTGGTTGGACTGCGCCCATTTTTAGTTGGTTCCTTCAGTGTGACAGACAGATAGATGGTATGGAACCTCTCACTTTTATACAAAGATATTACCATTGTTATCACCTCCCCACTCCTAAATCCTCCCCTCCTCCTCCTCCTCTTCATGATCTGTTCTCTCATATTTTTCTTGAAACGGTTATGATAACAGGAGCAAAAGCATCAGTATTATTATTATTAGTTGTGGTTATGATGTTTCTGCATTTGCTATTGTTTGGTGCTGATTTTGTGATGGTCACAGATATCGGCGAGATCGAGATAATAAATATCCCGATATGACACTTTAAGCAGTAAAAAAAAACAAAAACAATGTGAGGCCAAAAGAAAATAACTAGTCTCCTCTTCAATCGATAACAAGGGCCGGCGTTACTGAGATAAAGCGCCATTCATCTTTCGATCGGAAAATAAATCAGGACAGAAAACGGTAAAGATGTAAAAGAAAATAAAGGGAAAACGTTTAAAAAAAAAGGGAAGATAAAATTCATGTCAATTGATCCAGAAGAAAGATCGAACGAAGGACACAAATAGTGACATCGATATCAAGGGGATAGATTTAGACAAAATGGCGTCATTGATCGCTTATTCAATTACAAAGAAAAAACGTGTCATGTTCAGATATCTATCTATTTATCTATCTATCTGAGCTTGTTTTTATTTATCTATCAATCTATTTAGCCTGTTTTTATCTATCTATCTATCTATCTATCTATCTATCTATCTCGATCTGTTCAGAGCTATCTATACTGATCTATTCATATCTCTCTATATATCTATCAATCCATCTGAGTCAGTTCATGTCTGTCTGTCTATCTATCTATCTATTTCAGCTTGTTCATATCAATCTATCTCAGTGTGTTCCCCTTTTCATTATCTATCTCTCTTTCTCTCCCCCCCCTCTCTCTATATATATATGTATGTATGCAATACAGACATAAACCCATACGTACATTTCTATTGTACATAATAGTCTAGCGACCGGCCAAATTGCGTAATTTCATCTAAGTCAGTGATCGAGACAAGTTATAAACCAAAATTGCGAAAGTTGATTTTCACGCTACATATACAATCCTTATTTTAAAAATAGACACTTAATAGTATTCATCGCTAGTGATACCCTCTCTCTCCTCGTCCCTCTGTGTGTGTGTGTGTGTGTGTATGTGTATGATTTATGTGAGTGCACGCGTGCGCTTGTGTGAGCATGCGCAAAAACACCTGTCAATGATTTAACTTGATTTAGTTTGCACAGATCAAGCTACTTACACTTGAATGCTTCATTCCATTACTCTCAAGGTTTTATATAATGTCATGAAAACTTTACAGGCTATCCCCTTCTTTAGTTTAAGGCTACTTCGTTTCTGGATCTTAATAAAAGACTCAAGAGATTTTCTTCGACAGAGCAGCTGCGTGTTTCAATGATCAACTCTTGAATTCGTAGACTGATTGAGACTGCTCCTAAACACAGTGGAACTCTTCAAAGTATGAAATAAAAAATGGAACAATTTTCGGATTTGAATTTTTAAATGAATTTAAGAATTAAATGTATCAACTTAAGTTGTACATTGTTCCTTAATATCTCTCTCTCTAGATAGCCTTATACGTGCCAGATCACGTTGGACACACCATTTCTCTAAAAGATCATTGAAGTTAAGCAATGTCGAGCTTAATCATTAGCAAGATGAGTGACCAGACTTGGCTCGACGTAGCTTAACTACGGTGATCATACAAGAACCGGTGCATCCGACGCGATTTGCCCGTAACAAGTGCATCTACCTTCATATACGAAATTCGCATAATTTCCCTTGTCTTATCTTGCCGAAGCGAATGAGAAACAATCCAGCTGTGTAAAATGCATCAGATCAATACAAATTCAACAAATGAAACTTTTCTTTTCTTTTAATTAAATTTATTCAGAGGCTGGTTTGGAGGGTGGTAGGTTGAATTCTTATTAATCTTATCTTGTATGCTCGGTTAATAATGCAAGTATTCCTGGCATATTCGGTTTTTGATATGCGAAACGAAATATTCATGAAGTATCACATGTCTCTGTTTCTTCCTCTCAGCGTTTCTCACTCTCCATTCGACTCTCCGAATCTCTATCTTTTTATTTTCAACTTTTCTGTCTCCTTGACACCCTATCGTTTTCTCATTTACATCTTTTCCGTCTCTCCTTCTCTCTCTCAACGAATTCTCCTCTGTCTCACTTTCTCCATCTTTGTCGACCTCAAACTCTTATTGTCTCCTTTCACGTCTCTCTCTCTCTCTCTCTCTCTCTCTCTCTCTCTCTCTCTCTCTATCTATCTATGTATCTATCTCTCCCATTCTCTCCTTGTCTTATGGACTTTTTCCCCATCTTTCTTTATCAGATTTCAAGACAGGAGTCGATCAAAGTTTAAATTGTTTGCGTTTGGTAAATACATAAAAGCACATTGAATAAGAGATAATGATTGTTTTGAAAAATAAGCAGATAAATACAAAAAAGTTTGTAAATTGTGAAAATCGTAAGGAAAACAAAGCAAAATACGCAAAATAATTATGAAAAGTGACGAAAGAAGGAAAAGCGCAAGAATGAGAAAAGGGAAGGAAAATATTGAAAAAATGTCTAGAAAAGGAAGTAAAGCAAAGGGAATGAAATGGAAGGAAAAATAGGAGAAAGAGAAATATGAGAATGAAGGAAAGCAAAAAAAAAAGAAGAAAATTGAATCATAAAAGAGGAAAGAAAAGAGAAAACGACAAAGAAAGGATATATTGGTTGGAAGAAACGAAGTGTAAGAGCAAAAAAGAGTGAAAGACAGTAAAAGAAAAGAAGAAAGAAAGCTGGGAAGAAAGAATAAAAGAAAAGAAGAAAAGAGGACAAAGGACTGACAAATGGTGAGGTAAATTGCAATCAAGGGAAAGAGAGAGAGAGAGAGAGAGGGAGAGAGAAATAAAAAAAATAAAAAAATGCTGTAAAAGATAAGATATAGCAAAAAGAAGGAAAGAAATGTAAAGGAAAGAGAGGAAAATGAAGAAAATAAAGGAATAAATAGAAAAGTGAGAAAGGGGAAGAAAGAGAGAAGAAAAGAGAAGAAAGGAAGGAGGGTTGGCTGCTGCAGGATCAAACCACACCACCACTTCTATTCTGACTGAAGATTATTACTGCAACCTGTGTATTGTTCATATCATGAATGAAAAATATATTCAAAAATACATATTACTGTGAATAAATGTTATTTATTAGAATAGAATTAGCCAGTGCGTTTTTTTTAGTCATTTTGAACTTTTATACGGACTTTCGATATTTTTTACGACATTCTTAAAAGCTGGTGAAAAAGTGATGATGTCACACCTTCAAATAATATTATTCTATTCAATGACCTCTAACTTCTTCCTTTCTTCTTTCTTTCCTAATTCTGTTGTTTGAAATAACTGGTACTGACCGACTGACAGACAGACAGATCGACCGCCCGAAGAGCGTCTTAAAGTGATGTGTGGATCCATCTAAAAGAAGGAATGATATTTTAGCGAAACAAACACAAAAGAAGAAAAGTTACGTCTAGCAAGAACGAGAAACACAAGAGAAATTGAAGAGCTTTTTGAATTCTCCAAAAATTTAGACATTATTCGGTCGGTCAGTCTGCCTGTCAGTCGGTCCTACTTACGTTAAACAACAAAAATAGGTAAGAAGGAAGATAAGTAAAGTCATTGAAGGCGTGACGTCATTAATGCTATGTTATGATAGAATGTACGGTTTTGGCATTTTTGTCTTTGTGCGCACGACACATACAAACATAGATAGCTAGCCAGACGGACTTAAAAATGAAGAAACCTTTGCTGACTATACTGATGGTCTCTAGCACAAAATAAAAAGAAGAAAAGAAGAGTCTCAAGAACGGGATTTGGTAAAGAAAAAGAAGTTTTTCTTTCAGAAGATGAAGAAAACGCTGAAGAATATTTCGCTAACAGGTAATGTTGGAGCTTTTCTATTAAAATTTAAAAAAAAGAAGAACGAACTCAAAACTTATTGAATATTTAATACGTAAAAGCCAACCCAAACAGTATGACTGAGTCATAATTGTTTGACTGAATACTGAAAAGAAACACTTTCATTGGTAATTACAGTTTCTCATCTCAGAATTCAAACATAATAGGTGAAACCAATTGTGTACAGTTTGAAAAAAATAAAAGCCATATTTAATCCCTATGTTTAGTTTTTATTTGAAAGGATGAAATATTTCAAGAACAGTTTGGACAAAATGTTCTACTTCCTTTTATTCCTGGTAACAATAAAATGTTTGCAGAATAAGGCTTTCACAATATTCAATGGCTCTAAAAAGTAACAAAACTGAATCAAATATTTCTTTCTACATGGCTCTTCCAAAGAATTTCGATAAAAAGATGTCTGTCCATAAAGAGACCGAACTCTTAAAACAGCGCGTCAATGAGACGTTTTGGCGTGCTCGTGACTTGAAGTCATATAGCAGTGACATTGAAATTTATGCATAAAAAATCTGCACCAAACTAGGTTGGTTAACTTTCAAGCTACACGTATCAAAGTTAACGTGGGTTTAGAGCGCCTGGCGTTTCCCCAAATTTGAACAAAGACGGAACTTGAAGTGCACCTTGTCCAGTGTTGTAACATTCTTACGGAGAGAATATTGAGGCATGTGCAATGCTACTTCTGATACCAGTGTCCCAAATCGGGAAGAACATCCACCGGAGACAATATTAAATCTGGACGATATTTCATGTCGACGAATGAAGATAACATTAAAGAAGTGCGTACTACGTCTGGTGGAAATTGTCCCCTAATTGTCTGTGAAGTTTCCAAAGAGGTGGGAATAAGTGAAGGATCTTGCAACATGATTTCGAAAGAAAAACTGATGATAAATCGTCTTATCACATAATTCGTGCTGCATTTGCTGACAGATGAAGAGAATTTTTGGTGAAACACATGAAATTTCCCGTCTCTTTAGCGCCCTATTTTCCGGTCTTTGCGCCTGCCGACTTTTCATTTGTTCCCAAAGCTAAAATCCATCCTGAAAGATCTTCGATTCCTGGCAATGGAAGATAATGAACCACAGGACTTGCACACTATCCTTCGATTTTAGACCTGAAAAAAGAAGCTGCGAACAGTGTATCTACGATGGAGGGGATTATTTTGAACGTGACAATTCTCATAAGGTTGTGGGTCAAGTAATCTTTTGAAGAAAAGTTTTGATTCTTTTTGGACACAACTCGTATGAAAGAGCGACGGTTTTGGTTACAATAAAGACAGAAACACTGTGCAAACACGTCGCGTAAAATCACGCGAGTTCACGTGAGCGTTAGTAGCGTGCAGTTCAGTTCAACGCTTATTTGAATCGCTAGGAGACACATGGATGTAACGGCTACAAGTCCTGTCATGTCGCGATTCCTCGCCAGGCTACTCATGTGACTTCACGTCTCACATTTCCTCTTTCTGCACACATTTGCAGGTGTACGATAGAGTGTGATTGTTTATTCTCTGATCTAGACGCAGAAAGACATGTCCTTTACAATTTCAAGCTATCTGATTGCAGACATAGAAAGAAAATCTGTTGAACTTCACGTTTGTTTCAGATTTGAGACTGACTTCAAAAGGGACATGCATCCAGTAATATTTTGTGACCACATGTAAAGTCACAAAGTGAGGTGACACAAGTGTGAATCCTACTGCTGATTTTCATGGTTTTGGGGCTCCGTGAGCTTGCATGTGACGGATTAGCCATGGGTTCACGCCTCAAGAGCCATATCATATGGACAATGGATGACATAACTCAACTCCTATATAGCAGCAATTTTGAAAGTGGGAAAATAGAAATGAATGTGGCGAGAGAAACAGGAAAAATCAATTAAAGTTCTCTCTGACAAATAGGATCACTGACAGTATAAAGTTCTTTGAATTCTGAGATTAAGGACATCAATTTCCAATCTTTAACTGCTCCTCTCTTCTTCATCTCTTGCAACAAAAAGGCGAAGGAAAAACTGGGCAGAAATTGATTATCAAAATGCTTCATCTCAGAAATTGATTTATTACTATTACAACCCACTAAACAAACAATTGTTGGCATTATGGCAGTAGATTTATGCTCTACCGTAGGCTTCTCTTATCGCATCGGCTAAAGTTTCCATGAAAGAAGATCTCTTGGGACAAAGGATTCAAGTTCGAATCTTGTGTGCAATTCCTTTCTTCAAACTGCTTACTTTATCGGTCGGAGAGTTTTCAATCGAGGAAGAATTGTGACAGACGGCGAAAACTGAATGTAAAAAGGATAGGTCTGATTAGTCAATAGAAACTGCCACATGATAAAAATCTTTTGGCAGCATACCTTGTTGGGGATGATCAACTAGAAAATTGGAAAAAGAGATCAATGAATAAGCCACTCCTCGCTTTTTGTTGGACAGGGATCACAAAAATCTTAATTTAAATTTAAAAAGACAAACAAGCGAGAACACTACCAGACATAATCTATGGGACCAATTTAGGAAAAATCTTATGTCGTAAATTGAACGCTATACTAAAACCTATTTTGAGGGGGTCAGTTTCAAAAAAAAAAAGCAAAAACAAAACAAAAACATGATAAGGAGTAAATGTTTAAATTTTCAGCTCTCTAGCTCCATTGGTGCGGCCTGTACACATAACACATACATATGTAGATAGCCATCCAGGCAGAACTACTTAAAAACTGATGGAACCTATGTTAGCCTGAGCATAGTTTTGGTTGGTGGTTGACGTTTTTTTATGTGATCGAAACTGGTAATAAGGATCGCTTTCTATTTGATGGAAATTTAGACGCAGTAGCTTGAAATAAAATACTATATATATATATATATATATATATATATATATATATATATATATATATATATATATATATATATATATATATGTGTGTGTGTGTGTGTGTATGTGTGTGTGTGTGTGTGTTTATTCTAATACTCAAGGATCTTATGTTTGAGAGAAAAAAAAGTAGGAAAACTTCTTTATCGCACTAAATATCTCTTCAAGCAAAATTGTCCCTACCTGAAAATAAAGAGTTATTGCTGGGGAATATCCGGCAGCCATATGCTTCCGGTATTCATACACTTCCGGGCAGTCATACATTTTACGCAACGATAACGATAAATTCTACCCAACGCTGGTTGTAATTTCCCGGACAAAGAAAGAACTGAATGTAAGTGAAAACTTATCTTTTTTTCTATAGGAGTTTGTTCATTTCTTGATCGAGATTGAGTGAGGCTGTTTGGATTTGACCATCTTAGAAACCAGCAACGAAGTTTGAGATAATTAAATCTCATAAGAAACCGTTAACCAAGATTATCAACATAGGTTTCTTCAACATTTGGTTGGTCTGGCTATCTATGTATCACGCACACAAACTGAACCGATAGAGCTAGATGACTGAAAATTCAAACATTTATTCTATATGTCTAGAAAAAAACTGTCATAACAGTTTTTTTAGTGTGGTGTTCAATTTACAATATACGTTTATGCTAAATTGTTCCTTTTGTTTGAATCTGGTAGCGTTCACGCTTATTTTTTTGGGAATTCAGATTTTGTTTAGTTATCACTACCCAACAAAAGGCGAGAAGGGTAACTAATTCATTGACACCCTTTTTTTCCAATTTACTAATTGATCACCAGAACACGGTGTGTTGTCAAAAGACATTGGTCCTGAGATAGTTTCTGTTGAGCGACTAATTGGACCTGTTTTATTCTCTATATAAGTGAGAAGGAAAATTTTCCAAGAGGCAAAAGTTGGTAAGCTGAACACAGAGCATGGAAATATTGACAAGTAACCAGAGAATTATCTGTTCACCAGACTTCCCGATCGTGGGCGTTGTTGCGCTTATGTATCCTAAACCTGTCTAAATCGTTGCTCAATCTTATTTTCAGTCGGTCACAATTTCGGGGATCCACGTTGTGAATCGACATTTCCGTCAGTTATCAGACTTTCTTGACCTGCACATTGTTATCTGAGTTTTTCTATGATATCTCGGACTCTTTTCTGTTCTCTGCGTTATCTTGGCATTTCTACAAGTGATCTTAAGCATGATCCTCTCTCGTGCACATTCCTTGCGATATACGAAATGATTATGACGAGAAAGAGTGTGACGGTGATGTTGATTAAAGTGAAAATTATAAAAACGATGATAATGATGTAAATGGTGACGGGGGTAATGGCTTTAGTGTTAGTGTAGGAAATAATGATTGCAGTCATGATTTTGATATCGACAAAAGAAGAAAGGTCGAACATGCCTGGCTACTGCAGAGTCAAACTCTACTCCTACTTCTTTTTGTAATATTCGTAGATATGTAAGATTCGTCAGTTTTCTTTCAATCGGTTCAACTGAAAAATTGACAAAACTCAAGAGTTACATTCGTTAGGTTGCATCACATGAAATCTCTGGTTTTAACAGGGAAGTTTAAAATTTCATATTCTGAACAAATTGCAAAGGAGCCACTTCCAGTCAAAAGAAATTGTACTTTTGAGAAACGTATTCTATCGAGAGAAATATGCAGATTTCAAAACGACGTAGTTTCTGATTTCATGTCAATACGTAAAGGAAACCAATAGTATGATTTTCGTCAAACCCCTACCCTACATTTGACTTTATCCTCCTCTGGTAACATGACAATCACAATAACAAAGATCCTCACCAAAATTAGAGCACGCCAAGGCCACCAAGATGGCTGAAATGTGGCGTGCATCCTTATATCAGCCAAACTAGAAGAAAACTCACCTAACCCCTACCCCCATCAGCCACCTTATCTTCCTGTTTATTGCTAGGATGGTCTCAAAATATTTCTGGAATAATGTAGATTTTCATGCCATTTATCTAGAAAAATATTTAGATATTATTTTACTAAGTCATCTTCCATGATTAGATTTAGAGATATTTTTCAGTTAAAGGAAAACTGTTTTTTATAAAAGTTGAAATGTTTTTAGAGCTTATAATCTAGTGTCATTACGCTTCAATCAGAATGGAGTTTGACCCTGAAGCAGGCAGTCTTGTTCACTCTTCCTATCACAACCAAATGATGAGAAACAGTTACTGGAGAAACAGAAAACATTGCTGAAAGAGCTCAAGTTGTTGCTTAAAGGTTATCTTCTAGAAGGTAGTTTAGTTGGTCGCTGTTTTCATTTAGTTTGAAAAAGTCTTTTTTCCAGGCTCACATTGAAGATTCACATCCGCGCAACCAATTCGCTGAAGCCACCATCGAATAGCTCACTCGGTATCAGTTCCCACACAACTTGGAAAATTGACAACCCTGTCAGTTTCAGCTGCATTGTGTCAAAATCTATACTAGGGTTGAGTGAAAAGTTCAAACGAAAAAGAGCAGTGCTTAAAACCTGACAAATATCGCTTATTTGCGTTTTCACATCTGTCATTGAAGGTTTATTTAGTGACTTTGATAATTTGATTGGCTAGTTCTCTGATGCCGCTGGAATTGCTATTTTGAATTTAGTAAAAAAAAAAGTCTTGTAAAAAGGAATTTTGGCGACAACAGAAAAGTAAGCAGTTAAAACATTAAAGTCAGTTAAAAAAAAACAGAACAAACCCTAAATGACAGAAGTAAAACGCAATTTAAACGACACCAGCGAAGCAGTTCTAAATAAACAAATCTTTTATGATAAAGGTGAAAGAGCAATTTAAGTGACACGAGAGAAGTGGTTCTAAATAAGCAAATCTTTTATGATAAAGGCGAAAGAGCAATTTAAGTGACACCGGAGAAGCGGTTCTAGGAAGTTGGAAGGAAGGATGATGTTAAGCACGTGTACATATACGTGTACATGTCTATATGCATGTATATCAGGAGTATATATATATATATATATATATATATATATATATATATATATATATATATATATATATATGTATGAATTGGCCCTTTGACCAATAGGTCTTTTTGCATTATTGGACTTGGACAATTAGTTTTATGCATTCTTTTATATTGGAACTTTTCGACATGACATTTTGGGTTGGCACCATATATTTCATATATGCCGCCATTTTTGACGGCCCGGGTAAAATCGTGCTTAATGATAATATTCGTACCTGCATAAATAAATCAATGTAGCCTGCGCCTGTACCAGATCTAGGGAAAATATTTGAAATAATTAAAAAAAATTCTAGAATTATCCTAAAATATAGATCTTTTATCTAAGATAATCTAAAAAAAAAAAAACTCAACTTTAAACATCGTAGGTTTGTACAAAATGACCATAGAATTCCCAAAAAGCTATTTCTTGGGGAAAAAAGCCCCGCCCAACAAAAAACAACAACAACAACAAAAAAAATTAAAAGGTGCCCAGTGGTGTACCCATGCAAATCTACGCACCTCCAAAGTGTGACCAGCAGAGAGACACACAGGCATTTACAAACAGATAGATGAGCAAAGAGAGTGGAATATGTCGCCATCTTGGCTGGTTGATCGGGTTGGACATTTGTGGGGCTACGGTGATTTAATGATGATGATGATGATGATGATGATGAAGAAATTGATAATAGGCACTGTATGATTATGACTACGATAATGACGCGGACGATAACAGCACCAGAGGCAAAAACAAAATTAATTACAGTAAACAATTAAATCAGTTCAGTCTCTTGAATTGAAAATATTGGTAAAAAAGATCCTCTCCGGAAATATTCTTCTTGTCGATCGCACAGCTGTCGGCGAATATTTGACGACTCTCCTTTTAAATTATTATGCACTAAAATGTACCCACCGAAAAAATGCTATTATCCTAATTTTAAGTTTTTTCAAAGTTTCAGTTCAACTCAAACTTTTTTAATGTGTGATGATTAGATATGAAGTCTGGAGAGTTTCTATGACGTAATTCTTATCATGTCATAATATGAAGGTAAATCAACCAATGAGATCATGCTATTTGAATACAAACAAACAGAAAAAAAAATTGCATGTAAGCTCATTATTTGGTTAGATTATTTAGACATTCATAATAAATACACAATTAAGAAATGAATAAACGATATATATATATATATATATATATATATATATATATATATATATATATATATATATATATATATAGAGAGAGAGAGAGAGAGAGAGAGAGAGAGGGGTTGTAAAGGAAGCAACAAAGAATGTTATAAAGGACCACTTACAACCACCATTGTTTAAGTTGTCAGCACAGGTAGAAAAAGTTTTAGGGAATACTTAGAAAAGATTCTTCGACTTTTTTGTGGAGAGACATTGTTGAAATAGTGATCATGTTAGTGGCAAGCTATTTACACCTGCGCATACACACACACACTCATACACACACACACACATGCAATTTCAGGGATGTGAACGGTGCATATATATTTAATAGGATGTTTTTTTCTAAGTATTAAAGCCTTTAGGTATATTGAGTTTTCTATGATATTCATGCTTTTAAAATGTTATTTTTTTCCAAGGTTTAATCAACTGTCATTGTCTGTCATTTTTAATGAAAGATGTTTTGAAGAAAATATGCTGCCAAATCATATATATATATATATATATATATATATATATATATATATATATATATATATATATATACGTATGTGTGTGTGTGTATGCGTATATATGTGTGTGTGTATATATATATATATATATATATACACATATAAGTGTGTGTGTGTGTTCTTTACATCAATTTATTTGTACAAGTACACACACATAAACATATATATATATGTGTGATATCTATTTCCAATTTATTTGTACAAGTACACACACACACATATGTATACATTTATATATGTGTGTGTTATTTATTTCCAATTTATTTGTAGAAGTAAACACATAAACATATATATATATGCATATATATATATATATATATATATATATATATATATATATATATATATATATATATATATATACTTGGATGCAATCATCATTCGATGAACAAAAAGTTTTTTATTTGAAAAAACGTATTGTTTATCTACATGTAAGTTTTCGGAAGACTTCAAATTTGTGCTTTCATTATGACGCAAGTACACAACTATTTGCTATTTCGATTTCTACTTTTACATATATATATATATATATATATATATATATATATATATATATATATATATATATATATATATATATATATATATATATATATTTGTGTAGTTTGTCAGTCTATAGAAACTGTCACGTGGTGAACATCCCTTGACTTCATGCAGTGCTGTAGGTGATCAATTAAAAAATTGAAAAAAGAGATAATCAATAAATAAGCTACTTCTCCTGCCTCTTGTTGGGTAGTGATCACAGGAAAAATCGGAATGTTCGAAAAAAGAAGTATGTATGCTGCTGGACAAAAATAAGGGGTCAATTTAACAAAAGATTACATTGCAAATTGAAACCAAATTAAAAAACAAATTAAGATGGCGAATTTTCGAAAAAAAAATGACAAATCAAAAAAAAAGATATGATAAGGAATAGATATTTAAATTTTTAGCCATTTTAGCTTCAATGGTATGGCTTGTACGCGTGTTAATACATAGCCGGGCAGCCAGAATACCCACCAACCAGCCGAACCAACTCGAAACCTATGTTTACGGTTTAGGTGACAGTTTTGACTTACAGTTTCTGATAATTCATATGCATATATATATATATATATATATATATATATATATATATATATATATATATATATATATATATATATATGTGGTTGTTTGTGTGTGTGTGTGTGTATTTATATATGTACGTATGTATGTATGCTCACTTATGTAGAGTTCAAATATCTTCTGACTTAAATGTCACCTGCATGTAAAAAATATTATGAAACAACCTCAGTATAATATAATTCAACATGAATTTTCTTTCGACACTGCAGTAGGCAGCAGAAAAAGTGATGCAAGGCAATTTCAGGCCTCTGGCTTATCCAGCTTAGAATCAAATAAGCCGAAACTTATCACCGAATTGACGAAACTCAGGTGGTATTTCTCCATAAATTTGCAAACTCACGGTGCAAAATGTCAGATGCTGGAAAATCGTATAGCCTACTTTGGAAAAAGATTGAAATATGCTTGGCTGACACAGAGTTAGACTCTACATTTACTACTACTTCCTTGCATTTTTGCAACATAGATTTTCGTTGATATGTAAGATTTTCAAGGATTTCGTGGAAATGAATCTTGGCAACCAAGTTGAATCATGCCTAAAAGAACATCCAATTTAGGAAAATAATTGTCAGTTTTTCTTTGAAATTCAAGAGCAGCCATTTTGAAATTAAAAGTGAACGAACTCATTGGACGTGAATCCATCTCGAAATTGAATCTCTTATTTTGTAGCCTATTACCCAGCCTTTCACGAAAGTCCATTGAAATTCATTGAAAACTTTTGAGATATCGTGTGAACAGACAAGAGTGAATACAGAAATGTACTGAAATACCGCAAAACATCTCTTAATCGATAGATATTTCTTTGACCAGCCCCATAATTTTATCACTTCTTCTTTAATACGGGTTTCACTCCCAACACTGTCCATACAATATCCCAATAATCTCAATAAATTTCAATGAAATTTCGAGGGAGATTGATCATTAAGCTACGGAAGAGGTGATTAAACTTGGAGGCGGTTCCAGGAAAATTACTCTCATTGACAGAGCTGTATGCTCTCTGGGTATTTTCTAGATACATAGGGGGTAGGCTACTAGTAAAAGAATTCATATGATGTAATTAGGATTAAGATCACGTCAGAGCGAAGACATGTTCTAAGGTTTTGTACCAATGAATAGGCTCAGGAGATACAGACCGAGGCAAAACTGGGCCAGATGTCCAGAAGGTGGCTAACCTCACTACCCTTTCAGGTCGCGCGGTTAGTCCAGGAAGGGCATTGGAGATATCCGGAAAATGCCGAATCTAGGTGCGAAACCAAGAAGCTCACTACAAACTCAGAATTTCTAGCTGGTCTCAGCTTTTGACAACGAAGTGTAGATATACGAGAGGCGATCGTAAATTGGTGTGTTATTTTCCAGATTATAACTACAGAGAGTTTTGATTGACAGATATAAACAATGTCCCTAGAGAAAAGAGCAGATTTCCCATAAACTGCTACCGAGAAAGTCGAATAAAAACAAACTTAATATTTCATTACTTCGACTTCCCTTTTCTTCAATGAAACTAGCTGTCAACATTCTCCCCAGAAAAGCCACGGTAAATGAGAGAATGAAACCTAAAAGCAGATCTGATAATGTATCGGAAAGCAATGACGCCAAAACATAATATGGTCGAAACCAACCAGAGTTCGACCGAGCTGTGTTGCCAATCAAGCGCTTTTCGTACTAAATGTAGCGCGTTTCTTGCTTTGGCAAACCAAAAATTCAACATTAAGATCTACTTTTAGCCAATCCTAACCTATTTTCTAGCCACATGAAACAAATTTTTCAGGCATTGAAAACGACTATAAAAAGAGTAGTATTCAGCGTTTTTCGGCGTTTTTGACTCTTCTTCGTGGTCGATTTAGCACGAAAATCTTTTTGGATTTGGAAAGACTGCGACAAATCTTTATTTTTAGCCAATCTTTAGCTATTTTCTAACCATATAAGATAAATCCAGACGTTTTTAACGATTGAAAATCGCCATAAAGTGTGCAGCGCTTTTTGGCGTTTTTGACGCTTTTTCGTGGTTAATTTAGCGTGAAAATCTTTTTGGATGTGGAAACACGGCGACCGAGCCGCGTCATAGCCTTTCGTTCTTCAACCCCCATCCTACAACAAGGGTCCGTCCAGAAGCATTACCCAGAGTCGGTTAATTTCTACACACCCTGTATGCTACACAGTTTTGGGTGATAATTTTAGTCGACATTTTCAGATCAAACACAGCGTTAAATATTGAATTATGCTTTTTGATCAAGTCAAATTATCGAGTAAAATATATCTTTTTAAACTGTGGAATTTCCATGGGTATTTCTAGTGATACTACTGTCCGGATTGATTTTTGCATCGACTGTTTTCCCGAAAGAAGTTTCCGCTCATGTGATGCAGAAGATGAAATATTTGGTATAATCCTACCCTATTCAAAACAACGGAGCTGAAAAATGACATAAAACGTCTTCATAATAATCGTTGCAATTTTTCATAGAGAACTGCTCACAATCGACCGGAGCATAATTCCCACTTAGCTAAATTGCAGGAGTTTCATATGTGCGCACTGAATGAACTTGGAAATTGACTGCATCCTCCCCATCGAGTTGTGAGTATATTGATTTGTGCTGAGAGGCAAAGGGGAGTAAATATCTACTTACATAAACACCTGTATATATGTAAATATATACACTACTACTTATAAGTATTTTAACAAACATAAATCTTGCTTATATGGCCCAGATTTGAGAGTGAAAAACAGGAACTCTCTGCAAGAAGAATCAAATTTCATTCCGTGTTTTTAAGAGTTTATGAATTTTTCAGATAATTTCTGTCTTCCATCTAAATACAATTAAAGAAATATTCGTGTCTCAGTGCCCGTACACTGCTATTGGTCTGTACCATAGAACCCTTTGGTAAGGGTCAGAGAATGGAAGAATATACAGATGGATAGATAGAGAAACAAAAAGAGAATTATTTTCTAATCAAGTAATCTTAAAATTGTCAAATCAAAAAGTATCGTGTGTGAATAATTGAAAATTATATTGCCAATATTATGGAAATCGTGAAACGAGAAATAAAAATCTACCAGTCCAAACAAATGATATTGTTTAGTTATTTTCTCTATGTCTTTCAGATCAGGAATATTTCTGAAAATAAATCTAACCATGTAATGAGCACACATAGAAAATTCTTCTCTGTTCGTTTGTCGCTGAAACTTGTATAACATAGCTATAGGAGAAGTTTTGTTGAAAATGCAGTCAATCTACTGACTGAATTATTAGAACTGCTCTGAGAGTCCGGAGATACTGATTTGCTGTTTGAATTTAAAAGGTGCCAGAAATTTTTTTTTCTAAATTTGGTGTTGCTGAGGGAGCGAGAATATATATATGAATATATTTTTAGAAAACTGATAGAATAAGGATTTAGAGGTAAGATATCGATAGTTTAAAGTAACGTTTAGAAATAATTAAAGATTTTTTTTATAATGAAGTCAAATATTATGAAGAGAATAAGAGAATTAAATTAAAATTAGTAATTCATATGAATTTTGAAAAAAAAATGATATGTGTTTCCCATAGTAATCTTTAGGGGGGGGGGATAAAGAATGATAGAACACCGGAAAGAAAATTATTTTCTAATTAAATAAATTTAAAATGATTGAATTGAAAAGTATCGCACGTGTATAATTGAAAATTATTATGTACATGTAATGGAAATCGTGAAACGAGAAATAAAAATAAACAAATATATACAAATAATGTGGTTCATTTTTTTGTTCTTTGGATCAGGAATAGTTATAAACAATAAATTGAAATATAAACCAAGCAAATCTTTTTCAAATGTCAAATGTTGCGATTGGAACGACATAGCCTCTTGTCATATAGTATTAATGATGTCACATTGAACAATATACATTTTACTTAAATTAGATAGGCATGAACATTAGTAAGAAAGATATAAGAGAGAGACTTACGCCAGAACCCCCATAAGTACGTGTTGGGAAGCACTTCGCCCGCCATAGCATTAATCTGCTTATAACCATTCAGCAGAAACTTAATACCAGAACAAAAGAAAAAGAAAAAAACTTACAAATTGTTTGACAAGCCAAGGAAAAAAGTTCATTTAATCAGAAGCCAACACTGAAAAGTGATAGACAGATTATAACACAATTTTCTCATTCCTTTAAAATGAACAATCTACCAGCAGTGCACTGTAAAACGCAAAATGAACAAAATTGTTATAACTTTAACAGTTTGATTATTTAATGACCTACACAGCCGTAATATACACCTCAAAGGCATTCGTCAATAAAAACGAAACACAAAACAGACTTAAATTTCTTAGGATTTGCAAGGGTCCAAAGTTTTTATTTTTTTATTTTTTCAAATTGACAGATTATAACAAAATATTCTCATTCCTTGAAAAATGGAACAATATACGGGCAGTGCACTGTAAAATGCAAAATGAATAAAACTGCTATCTACTTAAAGATAGTAACAATCTAATTACATATACATCAAAAGCATTCACCAATAAAAACCACACAAAAGACAGACCTACATTTATAAGAATTTGTAAGAACCCGAAAATTTTCAATTTTTTTTTGATTTTAAAATTTTGAATTCTAGAAATGAACAACTAAGGACACAGAAACAAAAAGAAAAAAAGGAAGAAATCGTTTCAATTTTCATAATTCATTGTTTGCCATCAATTTAATTTATCCATCGTGGGAATGATGTAAGTACATATCAGCTTATTACCTCATTATCACCATTATCATAACATAACAATTCAACAACTGACCATTGTATGAAGCCTGGCATTCATCAGATATATTCAGTGAGCACACAAGGCAGTGTAGTGTCGAGTCAAGTTGTTTGGATCAGCAGAAATCTAATGAAATAAATGAAATATTAAAGATTATAGATCTTTCTTCATAGCTTCTATAAATTATCTCCCTTGACTTTCGCTTTTTAGAATTATCTAAATTTTGTTTGAAAATAGCCAAATTGCCAACACTGAAGAGAAAGTAACGAAATACTTCGAAGCCGTAGCTGCGTTCGGGGGACAAAAAATTATCAAACATGACAAGTACTAATCAGGTTTTGATTTGATGGACTTTATTCGAGGCATGCTGCGGTATTCTGAAATCGTGCATAGGGTCAAATCATTGTCAGATGATAACCCGGTCTGGAGAATGCGCACTTCAAGAACTTTCGATCCCATATCTAAGGTCGCTCAATTCGTCACATTTAGAAAATATGGCAAGACTATCGGATAGTAAAGTAACTGCCTAGCATTTTTTGCCAAGAAAAGGGTATTTTCTATCCCAATTTATCTAGGTTCCAACGATCCGTAATTCACAATGAATTCCATTACACACAAGGAAAAACATCCTCTGCTAGATTCCATTTGAGTTGAGACATTTATTGCGTTCCTGGATCTGACCACAATTTTCTTCGTTTTGGATTCTTACAAGGAGAACACGCCAAGATAACAGACTGTTTTGAAAAGTGAGAGGAACACCGAGGTCCCAAGGGAAGTAATTTGAAGGGAGTTAAAATGTCTGGATATTTTTCGGACATACCTCGTACATACATACATTTATGTGAATGTGAATGTGTATATCGAATAAAAGACACAAGTTCGATTATTGACACACACACACACACACACACACACACACATATATATAATTCTTAGATTAGATTTTTTAAAAGTTTGAGTTTATATCCAAAATTACTGTAATTCTCTTTCCCGAATTTCATCCGATTTCTCAGATAATATTAGAAAACATCAACCAAAACTGGCAATATAATCAACATCAACATAGGTTTCTACAGAGTTCATGGGTGTCTAGCTGGCTATTAATGTGTCGTGCGTACAGGTTGTACCATAGGAGCAAGAGGGATGAAATTTTAAACATTTACTCTTTATTATGCATAGAGGAAAGTTTTTTTTTGAAAATAAGATTATAAGGGGGTCAATTCACAATGTAAATTTATCCTGAATTGGACCCTCATCTTCTGACCGGAAGCTTCACATTTTTTTCAAAATCTTACTTTTTTATCACTGTCCAACAAAAGGCAAGTGAAGTAACTAATTCATTGTTCACCCTTTTCAACATTTTCCAATTGATCTCCCCAAACATGTCATGCTGCCATAATACATCAATTACGTGACAGTTTCTATAAGGTGACCAAACAGATCTGTTATATTGATTTATCAAATCATATTTCTGAATAAATACAGTGAACATAAACATAGTGAAATATCAGTGTTATATTGCCTTGTATATAGTCTTGTACTCGGATTTCAATCGTTTATTACATTCCTTGGTGAAATAAAAATATTTTTTGCTGTATTTGAATTATCAGCTTTCAAATTAAATCACCATGGACAAGGAGACTGCAAACGGTTCTTAGGCGAATAGAATAATCTTCTTATCGTTTTCTACTATGGTTTATTTATTTATTTCCACAGCCGGAGGTCTTACATTATTTAAGAAAAGAGACGTTAATCTAAAAAAATTGCTTCCACTAAAATTACATTGACTGCAGAGATAGTCGACAACTAACGTGAACTTTAGAGAGAGAACATTTTGTGATTCATGTTTTTATTCATTTATATATAACAGCATGCATTTGTTTTCTATTTCTGAATAAATAGTTTTGCACCACTATCCGAAGGTAGAGCGTTCATATAAAACACTGAAATGGTGAAAAGCGAAGAAGAATAAATACTGTAAAAAATGTGAGATATCTCAGAAGAATGAAAAAAAAAATAAAAGGAACAAACCTAAAACCAAACAAAACATTGGAGACTATGCTAAATAGAAGAAATTGATAAATACAAATGAACAGATAGGCAGTAATGGTTGTGAGAAACACAGGACCATGTCTTTGTCGAAAGAGGAAATTCATGACGATGCACAAGGCTCTAAAACCCAGGGATGGCAAAGATACACTATATATGAAGAGGAAGGAAGGAGACAGAGACCTAATCGGTAAAGGACATAGGGTCAAATGTCCAAGAAAAGGTTTTAAAAGTATGTGCAAGATTGCAGTGAAGATATTATGAAAAGTGCTCGAGACAGTGCAGCAGACAACAAAATGATAGCAAATGAGAGAATAGCAAAGAAGGCAACAAGAAAGGAAAATCAGAACGAAAAAAGACTCCATGTAGAATTCAAAAGACAGAAAATATCGCAGACAAAAGATCATCAACATGGCTATGCAAAGGACACCTGAGGTGAGAGAAGAATCCCTCATCATGGTAATTTAAAACAAAGGCAAAATGCTGTGGAAAAGGGACGAGACAGTTAACCACACCAGCGAATGTGGCAAATTAGCCTAGAAGG
This sequence comes from Thysanoteuthis rhombus, assembly GCA_963457665.1. Lineage (NCBI taxonomy): Eukaryota > Metazoa > Mollusca > Cephalopoda > Oegopsida > Thysanoteuthidae > Thysanoteuthis > Thysanoteuthis major. The sequence goes on along the minus strand of OY735201.1, from coordinate 8,184,520 downwards.
AGTACAAGAACAGACAGGACAAGGAAGCACCAGTCATTCACTAGGAACAATGCAAACAATATGCACACTGACAAAGGATAGCAACACAAACCAAATACCGTCTTTGAAAATAGAAGCCATGAACTACTTTCAGATTTCGACATCCAACCGACCACTTTTTTCAAGCAAGGAGACCAGATCTAGTTAAAGTACCTAAGGAAAAAAACCTACCAAAATCAAGAAGAGTGCCAGCACTAGAATCTGTAGCTCAGAAAAGCGTAGAACATGAAAGTCGTGTGAGAGCCAATAACATTAGGCTCACTTTGAACAGTGCTAAAGACATTGAAGCCAAGGGTGGAGAAGCAGAATATGAGAGAAAAACATTGAGACTATGCAAACCATAGCGCTACAAAGATCTGCAAGAATATTGAATAGGGTACTGGAAATAAGACACTAACGATATCCTGTCGTCAGAAATGACCGAACAGCTAGGAAGAACATGGCCTAAGTGTTAGAAAACTTGGGGAAGACTGGGACAACACAAACCACAGCGCTGCTGTGATATGTGAAAACACTAAGAGGTGAGGGCTGGAGATCTGAGGAAACTTACTAGCATTTGGATTTCAGCGATGACCACCAGACATGTGGTAAGAAAGTGCAAACCACAGCATCTCTGTGTACTGAGGGAATCTGTGAGTAAAGCTGCAGACTTGAGGACATTTGAGAGAATCAACAGGAATCTCGAGTGACAATAATAATAATAATAATAATAATAATAATAACAATAATAATAATGAACAACTCCTTCTGTTTTTCTATCTGTCTTTCTGTTTGTCTGCCAGTCTCTGTCTGTCTGTCTATCTCTGACTCACTCTCCGTCTCTATCTTTCTGTCTTGGTATGTCCGTGTGTGTGAGAGAGACAGTTTTGTGTATTTATTAATAATACGTTGTGCTCCATATTTTTAATAACCTGGTAAATAATCTGGATGCGATGCTAAAACATTAAAACACTTTGACAAATTTTCGTGAGTCTCATAATAAAATTATATATATATATATATATATATATATATATATATATATATATATATATATATATATATATATCCCTCTGATTTCAAAATGCCCGAATTGACCTGACCCTAAATTTACTTTCACCAGTACCAGAGGTCAGTGCCTCCTATACTATGTTCATCATGGGATCAAGTACCCTTGCTCACAAATTTGTAGCCCGTGCGGAGCAGCCGAGTGGGTGTTTATAAAACATTAAGATACGAACGAACAAGCAAACGAAGAAACATTCGTCTTCTTTATCATATATATATATATATATATATACATGATGCTTCGATCTATATGTTATGAGGTGGACGGTGCAATAATCTTTTGAAATTTGTTGCCTGAGATTGAAAATGCAATTCCAGCAATGTCTATGTCGATATGATAATCTAATACCGGAAAAAATCCTATCTGTGTCTTTCTTCACATCAAACTATTTCTTATTTACTTCACTAATTTTCTTTTGATTTTTTTCTTTTCTGCTTCAGACAGTTTGTTTCTGTCTGATAATCTTTCTCCTGCCATTAAGTAGAATTTTGCCATACAGTGAAAAGCAAGTTTTGCTAATTTGTGCTCTGATATTGATTCTATTCGACGGAACAATAGCAATTTACTAATTTTCTAGTCATTCTGACTTTTGCCCTGTCCGATATATTATTGAAAAGTTCAACAAAGTTTTTCTCTTCACCCTTCCGTTCAATTGTGCTTTAACTCTTAAACTCATGAATCACTTGATACCGCTACTATTGACAGTGGAACTCTTCTGAGATAGAATAAACAACAATTAAATTCATTTATGAATAGAATTAAAAAAAAATCACCTAAAAGTCTAAGGGATGTAACTTTGACCAGAAGTCATCCTCCTATGAAAGGAAATTCAATATTTTTTATAACTATTTAAATGTTAAAATTTATCTCTGCTTCCTAGGAATACAGTATGAGTCAATCTTATTCCAACGTTTAATAAGTTAATATCGGTATTAGCTCTATAGATTTGTGGATTTGCCGAGATTCTGAGAAAAATGTTTCGGGCTTAACTTGAAAGTCGTCCAATATATTGGAGGAAAATTTAATTTTGTTAAATTCTGCACACGATAGTAAGGATAAACACAAACAAAGAGACACGTCTGGAATTTTGACCGATAAAAACATTTTGAAAAAAAAAACTAGAAACAAAAATGACGGGTCAGGTTAGTCACTTAATGGAAACCTTCATGCCACCGATGTTTTTTTAGTAGCATGGCATGTTGAGGTTGATCAATAAAAAAATTGGAAAAAATGGATGATCAATAAATAAGTCATTCCTCTCGACCTTTGTTGGGCAGTGATCACTGGAAATGGAATTCCACACTAAAAACCTACTTCCAGGGAATGGGGTAGTTAAAAAAAGATGATTTTTTCGTTATAATAAGGAGTAAACATTTAAATTTTTAGTCCTCTAGCTCTTTTGGTAAGACTTGAACGCATTGTACTTACATACATACATGCAGAACCATTCTACCAAACCAACTTTAAAACTGAAGAAATCTATGTTGACAGTTCAGGCGACAGTTTTAGTGGAAAGTTTCTAAAAATAGCAAAGACTGTCAAGAAAAGCATTGATCCTTACTTAATAGAAAGACGTTCCTCGATCAAATGGTTCCTCTCTAAGATCATCTCCTGCTCAGGGCCACATGATCTGGCAATAACGGTGTTTGAACTTAATAGTGGACGTTCTATTGAACTTTCAGTTCTTGTTCTAAGATATTCATGTCTAAAGTTATGAGAGTACAAATATGTAAGAAGAAATTACATTACAATTTAAAATATTAAAAATGACCACAGATTTTTAAATTTCTTATCGCTTTTTGAAATTCTGTCTGTCAATGCCATTAGCTCTTTGGTGTATTTCCCCAAATGCATATAAATTTAATAACATACTTAATGCTTAAAAATTCAACACTCGTGTCATCAGTATTCCTAGAGGTCCGCATCGGAGTTCAAACCGCAGCAGTTCCACTTAAATTTATACACCGGTTTTATTTAGTTCGACAGAGAACGATGAAATAAAAACAAATAGGTGATTATTACATGTGTTTTGTCGAGCATAGTACCCGTCAATATTGGACGGATGATTTACATATGGATTGAAACTCCTACCAAAGATAAAATCAGCTCTACCCCAGATCTGAATGTCACTCCTCAGTCCTCTTCCTACGATCAGCATTTATGAGCTCTGTTTAGATTCAGACTGTTGCTCCAGGCACCTTTGACTAGAATCAGAGAGTCATGTGTTTATTGAAAATTGGTACACAATATATATATATATATATATATATATATATATATATATATATATATATATATATGTATATATATATATATATGTCTCACTCTCTAAAGTACACATTATATATATATATATATATATATATATATATATATATATGAATACACATTGCGTTCAAATATATTTTGATTCTATTCATTCAACTATGCACATAAGTTAGATTTGATTTATGAAATGATTAATAGAAAATGCCAAAATTTGAATATAAAGAAACGTTTTTAAAACTAGATTAATAACCGATTATAATTTCTCTACGCAACAATTTCATCATGTTTACTCCCGATATCTTGTCATGATATCAAAATATTCTGATAAAAAAATTAGATTACAGACAAGAAGTAATCCAGAGAAATATTATTCGTTTGAATATCTTAGCTGAAGCATCTAAACTGTTATTCTGCTTATTTGTAAGCGCAGTCGTTACGCTCTCTGATTATTATTCATTATTTGTTTTCGCACACACAAAAATGGTTGATTTATTCATTTTAGCATGCTCTTTGGTTTAAGTACCCTTTCCCGCTTCTTATGTTTCTTCGCCTGCAAATTGAGTCAAGAACGCAGGCAGTCAATTGCTGTCGACAGGAACTTAGGGATTATTTTACAGCAAAAGAATTTTCATTCGTTTCGCGCGCGCGCGCGCACACACACACACGCATATATATATATATATATATATATATAGTCAGTATATCACTCAAAATAGACAACATAAAGAGAATAAACAATCGAAGAAAACGAGGCTGCTGCCGGAATAGAACCTGCCACCGATAAGGTAGCCGCTTCAACGTAGTGATGCGCTGACCATTGAGCTGAACAGCCGCCTGTAATGCAAAGTCCTATTCACTGCTTTCAACCCAAATTCTCATCTTGTTTATTTTCGGTCAATTCGTCTCTTTCAACGCGACAGTATGTATTTACGAAGTGGACATATTTGATCCGACAGAATGAATTATAAGTTGCCTTATATTATATATTATATTAACTTATTTGAAATGGTCTCCCGTCGTTAAATGGTCTCCCTCAATTTAGACAACGTAAATAGGATAAAAAATTGAAGGTAATGGAGCTGCTGCAGGAATCGAACCTGCCACCGCTATAAATCTTGTTTATATCTTTATCTAGTCGAATTAATGCACTGACATTTTCGTATATGTTCTGAATGACTAGTATTTAATTCTCGTTAACACCTTGTTCTTGCATTCAGTTGATGATTGCCGAATGTTCGACCGAGTCAAATTCTTTCTCATTATCTACAAAGACCAAACAAAGTGGTTATTTGGTTTTAATGATTTTTTGATAAAGTTGTTGAATACCCACTTCTGAAGCCTGCCTTTTTTGTTAATTTTCATCTAGAGCGCCAGTTCGTCTGTGAGTATCTTTTGAATTATTTGTATAAGTTTGGTAATAGTGTAACATGGCGGTCTCCATTATCTTTCCTCTTGTGGAGTAGGATCATTATTCCTCGACAGAAGTTTTGAGGTACTTTCCTGTCTCGTATGAGCTGTGTAAATAGCTGTGCTAATCCTTTACAAAAGACCCCTTCCCTGAATCTCCTAGAAGTGAGTGGTACTTCTATTTTTTTAATCATATCTCCATTGAGAGGTTACCCCAAAGTTAGGTAAACTTGACCATGAAAAGAATTAGTTACCTTGACAGTTTCTACCATCTTATTTGAAGTAGTCCGCTAGTGACCCGGTACTCTGGCTCACAACGGGTATGAATCACAAGAATGGCGGGAAATGTCTGTACTATTTACCGTTAATAGATTACGTTATTGCACTCTTTGAGACAAGATAAATCATCTCCACATATAAGTACGCTCTCAAAGATTTGCAATTCCAATGTTGTTATGACTCTAAAAATAGACGGTTTGATCACTGGAATGTGGTAGGCAAGATGAGTACAGTATTTTTTTTGTTATTATACAATGAAGCAGCATAAACTCACCATTTTTGTATGGACGACATAAACCACTTTTGATAAGTTTGCTTTCATTCGTTCCGTTATTGACTTATATAACCTTGACCCTAACCCTGAACACTAACCCTAACTTATTTCCTTTGTAGCTACATTTGATAAAATTTACTTTGAAATAGTCATGTTTCCTGTTTCAATTTGTTCCGTGATTGACTTATACTCTTTGTAGTTCATCATAATCACCACTATTAATCTGATTACGTCTGTCGTTGAACATAGACATTCTCAAAGATTCGCCGGACCCCACTATCATAGGCCTTGCAGAGCCAGTACTCTCTAAATTTATATTGCTCGTCACGCCATCTTACTTTCTGTCGGCCACAACCTCGCATCTGATCTCTAGGATCCATGTTGTGAAACGTGATGTCCAGCGGTTGCCTGACATTCTTGTAACATGTCCAGCCCGCTGCCATTCGAGTTTTCTAACAGTTTCTCTGATGTCTCAGACTCCTGTATTTTCTCTGATATATTGTGCTATCTTATGATTTTTCCATGTGAGGTTGAGCATGATTCTCTCATGTGTATGTAGCATGGTTCTCATTTTGAGGGTCAATCTTTTGGTTAGGTTATACGTTTCTGCTCCATATGTGATTATCGGTAGGATACATTGGTTGTATACTCTTCTTTTTAGGACTAGTAGGATTTTCTTATTCATGAAAGTCGAGCTTGCTGTACCGAAAGCTTGTCAACCTAGTGTGATTCTTCGCTTTATTTCTTCTTCTTTTGATAAATTTATAGAGACTCGTTGTATTTTCAAGTTCAAAAATACAGTTTTAAATAGTCAAAATAGTTTACTCTGCTTTAATATATAAATTTACCATTTCTTCTCTGCATAAAGAATGAGTGAGTGCAATGGATTCCTTCAAGAGTCTAATTGACTTCTTAAAAAGGAAGTAAACGGAACTGGAAAGAAATGAGGATTTAAAGTCTGAAGACTTTCTCATTACACAAGCCGTGAATTGAAGCTATCTTTTGTGTACAGGGATTCAAGCGTGAGCCCTCCCGATCTTGCATCAGATCTCTGGCACGAGGAACAGTCGGTTGATGGTGGTCGGGGCCCTGTCAACTTTATCCAAATTCGCTCAGGATTTTCGGATTTTTCTTGCTTCATTATTCTCCAATAGAGTTATTTTCCGGAACTCTTGTGCACCCTTTCTCCTTAACAATTGGGGTTGGGGTTTGACTGTTCGAGACTTTCCTTCTTCTTCCTGGCGGGGGCTTATCTCAGTGCACACGACAGCACCGACTTTCACCATATTCGCATATCTCACAATAATAGACGGCCATAGTGGGGTACAGCACGAATCGTAATAACCGGGTGAATATTGACTTGGTGCGATGTAATGACGGCTTTTCACTGTCGCTTCACTGAATATTCCAGTAAAATGTGTTTTTATCTGACGCTTATTGAGAACGCTTGAATAATAAATAGAATTAGAGTTGGAGATAAATTTCTTATCAGCTCCACTTCAGAAGGAACGTTTGAATATTGTACAACCTCAAGCGTTACTTCATAGTCGTTTGCTTTTACAGTGGAGAATGTTCATCATTATCACAGATAATGTTATCAAACAGTTATAATTATCAAAATCAGGCAGACCCTAATACATTATTCAAAATTGATTAAAAACAGATTTGATATTATTTTTTTTCGGTATGATGTTGTTTACAATAATGAATTTAACAACAGAACAACGAGGGAATTTCAATGTTATTTTGGAAACTGTAAAATCTTTTTGAAATTTATAGAGAACCATGAAATAAATAATTTCCCTTGGAACTGTATTTCTCTGGGGTGTTCATTAAAATAAAATAATTCGATAAAAGAAGTAATTAAATATTTTACTCGATAAGTATAACATTTGATCCTTCCTCATAAGTTGATACAAAAAAATAAAAAAAATCCCCCTACCCTACCACTTTTCCCTAACTCCTCCAAACTTATTATTCGTCCCAAGCATCTTCTCTTTCTCCCCCTTTCCCTTTAACCCCACCTTCTTTTTCTCCATCCTTGCAATCTAAGACGTACATCTACGAGTCTGAGTGGTCCACTAACTTTCTCTCACTCTCTCTCTCTTCCTACACTCTTATTAAAGTGCCTACCCTTTCCTTTTGTCAAAGCTTCAAGAACATCGTGGGAGAATAATTATAGAAGATGAATGCAAACTGTTCCGCTTTTCATTTCCTATACTCAATGCTATCGACCTGTTATTGTTATTGAGAACCCTGTCACAAAGTGATAACTTAAAACGACTTTCTTCGCACTCAGAAAAAAAGTAATGAGAATTTTCCTTATCATTGGAAGAGGGCACGCAGACACGTTTAAGCTATATCAAATGATATTTCTTAGTTTTATGAGTTCAAGAAAACTTTTCAATTGTATTCAAATATGCGAATATTCGAAATTGTGAAAGGTTTCATGTAGGTCATAGCTATGATTATATGTATCCAAAGTATATGAGCGTGGTAATGTTTTCATCACCTTGATTAATAATCTATTTTTTATTATATACATATCATATATACAGAGTCTGTTCAGAAAGTTTCCAGCAATCTCGGGAACCGGTTGCGCAATCCCAACGTAACCTGACAATCAATCAGAGGGGAAAGAAAAAAAAAGGAACCAGAGGTATAACATTCATTGCAAAAACTCAAACGGCAATGAACAGGCTATGTTGCTAGAGAATCGAACAACACAACTCAAGATTGATTGTGAAAAATGTTGCTCCTCGACGTCCACGACCGAGAGGTCTTGCGAATCTTTGGGAAGGTCTATGTCCATCGATGGACATTAAAAGGTTACTTGATCTCCTGCTGATGTTATGAACGCATCAGTTTATACACTGTTCAAGATTCATAAATATTAGCTGGATGCAAAAGTTTGCTGTTTTTTCTCGATAATACTATACATTCATAGCCTTATTATTCAGTCATTAAATCATTTTACTTGATTTCCAATCACTTTGAGCTGCGTTCAAACTAAATTGCGAACGAAAAGAAAATCTTTTACAACACGAGTGTAATTTTTTTATGTGCTTGCAAGCGTATATGGGGTGCAGTGACATTTTTCCGATATCAAGAAATGTATTCTCTCGTATGTGTTTTTATATCAGGCATATACATCCCAGCGCACATGCACTTGCACACACATATCTACTAATCCCTACATAACAAACACACACACACACACACACACACACATACGTGTATATATACGTTAACATTGACAAATATGTTTGGATCATACTTTGCTCACTCTCACACACACTTGCGCTGGCACACACACATACACACACACGCACACACACATTCATATACATATATGCATAATCAACAAACGTACTTGAAACTCACGTTCAAATTTTGAACACGTCGATGTGTATTTGAACCGATCACGTGTTCACTGGTGTGAGTGATATAAAACCAAATGCATCAATTTATAGTGTCTTCGAAAGCTGAACAATATTTTCGATAATAATTCATCTCTCTTACGTAGAATATATATATATATATATATATATATATATATATATATATATATATATATATATATATATATAAAGTAAACAAAAAACACTGAAAAGAATTTAGTGAAGGGAAAGGTTAAAGAAAACATTGTCATCAAAAACAAAAATACAAACCAAAAAGACATCTGACAGAGGAGAGACTGAAAGCAAACAGATGAGAAAAGAAAAAGTACCCACGGAAAAGACAGGAAAGACGAAAGAGAAGAAAGTTAAAAAAAAAAGAAGAAAATCCAAACAAGGAAAATATCAAAAAGAGAATAATACATCAGGTCTGGTTAGTCATTCAATAGAAAATGTCACGTGAATAAAATTATTTGGTAGCATGCCCTTTTTGGGGATGATCAATCAAAACACTGGAATAAAGAGGTGATCAATGAATCAGTTACTTCTCCCGCCTGTTGTGAGATCATTAAAAAGACCGTATTTTCGAAGAAAAAAACAAAAACAAAACAAAACCCAGTCGTGAACGCCGTCGGATTAAAAAAAAGTAAAGGACCAACTTAGGATAAACTTACATTGTAAATCAAACCTCCCTCTGTTGGGAACTTTTTTGTGGTTGTGGGGAATTTTTCGAATATTTCTTTTCTATTCATAAGGAGTGAATTTTTTTAGTCCTCTAGATTCGTTGGTGCAGTCTATTCGCATCGTACTCACTTAAAAACTGGAGAAACCTATGTTGACCGTTCTGGTGTCAATTACTGTTTCTAACTAGAGAGAATTAAAAAAAAAGGAACAAGATGACTTTATCAGAGAACATCTAAAACAAAGTGAAGATAAAAGGAGGCCAAGACAACTAAGGCTGGAGATATAAGCAAAAAAAGAGTTATCATAAGACGTAAAGCGTGAAGATGAATTTATAAATCAGGATGCGAAATGAAGAAAGATAAAAATACTAGGAAGAAGAGAGCGATACAGAAAGAAGAAGACTATTCAAAGCTAAAACAAAAGGAAACCACGAATAAGAAATCAAACATTGGGAAATCCAGCGAGAATCGAAGCAAACCAGATGAAAACCATAAAGGTTGTTTACATAAAAGTAAGTGAGCGAACGTCAGATGTCCAGAACATAAAACACAGGCCCAGGCCGAAAAAGATGAGTGAAAATCTGTCAAATTCCAGATAAACCCTCTACACACATGCACAGAGAGAGAGAGAGAGAGAGAGAGAGAGAGAGAGAGAGAGAGAGAGAGAGAGAGAGAGAGAGAGAGAGAGATGAATAAAAAAGCAACTGCGATGAGAAAGCAAGAGGTCTATGAACAGCATTCATTTAAAACGAAGTTAAATCTATTCCCATGTTAACGTTCCTTTAACTCTTCACCTAAAGTTCGAGCCTGATATGACTAAACTCGATCAATTCTATCACACTACTGAGACTAAACTGCTCGCCTATTTTTGCACGATAGCGAGCAAGATAATATCGTTGTTAAATTCGTCACGCTAGTTAATACGATCCTCATAGGTTGTCCCAGGATTGTTGTCTGGTGCTGTTCTAAACTAAACTGACTATATATATATATATATATATATATATATATATATATATATATATATATATATATATATATATATATATATATATATATAGTTATAAACAGTAGTTTAAAACAGTAGTTGGTCAATGTCCAGCCAGTCTACTTCACAAGCTAGTTCAATAGTTTAATGAGTTAGATCCTCATTGGGAACCCCATTGCAGAGGCATTGTGCCAGAGTACACTTGTGAAGAACAATAAAGGAATAAATGTGACCTCACACTTTGAAAAAAAAGTTAATTTGAATCAATGAAGATTTTAAAAAATTACCTCCCTCGCACAACATCAGTCGTAAAGACATTGACTTTCACGAATTCACTCCCTCTCTAATCGTTTTACATGGAACATAGGAACGAGTGACCTGCCCTTTATTTCAAACATAAAATACAAATGGCAGCAAGTACAACTGATCCTGACCGACGAAGACATTTTTGCATCCCCTCCACCCCATGGTAAAAACTCCAGACAACCACAGATTTTTGAAACCAATCATAGCCAACTCACGTGGAAATAAAAAATCTAACACAACCATATTAGACAGAGGAATGCGAACATTTCAACAGGATCAGTGAGATGGGCTTGAATAAAAGATACATGAGGAGAAAAGTCAGCAAAAAAAATAATACATTTTGCTAAATAACAACTTGAGCGTTTCACCATGAAACAGAGGTTAGCAAACTAATGTCACTGCCCTTTACTACAGCGGTGAGTTCGGCCCCCACTTTGTGCTCCACATTCAAGTTCTAAACGTGGTCAATTACAATATTATTAAAATATGTTCTAAAAAGTCAATGTTGAGCGTTGCTTGAAATATTTACCTTGGGTTAGAGAGTAGCATAATGCTATTCGGTAACGTATGAGGCCGACTTTAGTATCTAACATAGCGTGATATTTAACAAATCAGAGTCACAGACTTTTACTACTGTAGCGAGTTCGAGGCCAACTGAGCGTTCTACACTTGCAGTTATGCCCCTTGCACTGATTGCAAAAAATAAATATTATTCATGTAATATTTCGTTATTAAAGTTTTCAATGATCAGATAAGTCAGATATTGATAAAACGAAAATGTAATATTTTTACTCAAAAGATCAAATATGAATATAGAAAAATGGGTAAATGTTGATGTAAAAATTGTTGGATATGGGAGAATGTTCTTAGATTAACCAAGTTAAGGAAGGAACCAAAACCTGAAGATGCTGACAGTGAGATGAAGTAATTGTGAAATAGTACTTTTATTTACCTTAGAATATTAAAGTCAAGGATGGTGAATTTCGGTAAAGCGAAAAATCAATGCAGTCTTGGAATGTCAAAAAGACTGAGAAGTTCTTTAATGGAATTGGCCTTTGTAAAAAGGATACTTTATTGAAAGAAAATCTCGTTGCGTAAGCAGAAGAATTGAAAGAGAGGAAAAAGAAGAAAAAGAGCGGAAAGACCTTACCTATAACGTAGTGCCGAAACAAAAGACATTTAATTTTAGCACCTCTTTGATTTTATACCGAATTCCAGCAAGAAGTAGTGGGGGCATTCTCATTATTAGAAAAAAATTAAAACTTTCACCAACAATGTCTAAGGAAAAAACATTAATTGTTTTTGAACCTCCCCCATAAGTTTTTAGTGTGTGTGTGGGTTCAATTCACAATGTTTTCTGCTAAATATGTCCTTTGTTTGTTACGGTCACGCTTGATTTTTGGAAAATTCAGACTTTTTTATGATCCAACAAGAGGCGAGACAAGTAACTAATTCACTGATCACCCATCTGATCAATTTTTCAATTGATCACCCCCATCATGGCATGCTGCCAAAAGACGTTGGTCACTTGACAGTTTCTAACGAGTGACTAACCAGACCTATTATCGCTATATATATTGATCAAAATTTTCCAAATATTTGTCCAAATACTGTCAGTTTTTAAGCTCATTGAGGATCTTGGAACGAACCTTTTGCAATATATCAGATACCTTTCCCACTCGCTGTAAAATTATTGACGATAGTTTTTGAAAACGCAATACCTGGCGTTGGGGATCCTTGGAAAATGATAATAGAACAACTCATGCTATCACTCTTTCAAGCACGTTTTATGCTAAAGATACACAAAATAACGTTTCTCCACGGCTTCCATTTCCAAACAAATCTTACACACATGCCTTAATGTGGAAAAATGTGGAAGGGAAAAAAATTGTCCGGTCGGGGAATTGTATCTTGAACAAACAAGTGGTGTGCATAGATTCCTCGAATGCTGAGTCATTCGATTGGACAAGATGAATAATACGGTTTCAGGCAAGGTAGAAAGAAATAAAAAGTGACAAAAGAGAGTAATGGTACGTCAGGAAAAGCACGAAGGAGAGAAAAAAAAAAGAGACGAAGGAAGGGCAATATTCTACGTAGAAATATCTACTAAGGTCTTGACATTCAAGTTGAAAGCTATTGAACATCTACACTTGTAGGCGTATGTGCACAATCAAGTATAGCTGCAAACACTTTATCATCATTATTCATACGAAAAATACTAGCCAGTCATAAATTGCATTGGAAAAACGATACTTCATATATATATATATATATATATATATATATATATATATATATATATATATATATATATATATATATATATATACACACACACACACACATATATATATATATATATATATATATACATATATATGAATATATATATATATATAAAAACCTTTTTCATAGATATACATACATTTTTCTCTCATATACACACATATTTAGACAAATGTTTGTATTGTGAATGCTGAGTGATCCATCAAAATATTCACAGACACACACACACACACACACACACACATATATATATATATATATATATATATATATATATATATATATATATATATATATATATACATGTATATATATATATATGTTTTACTCATAGTAAGTATTTGAAAGAACGGATATTTTGCTTCTAATTGCTTGGTTTTGAGAGTTGAAAAACAGGAACATTAAGCAAGTAGAACCAAATCTTTTTGCAATCTACATAAAAAATGCATTTAGTCATGTTTTGTGATTCTGAATCTTAAATTTCTGGAAAATGTTATTTTCCAATAGAATTAAATTTTTTAAATTAAAATGCAAGTTTTTCTCTCTTCTCTCGTCTACTTGTTGAGATTTGATCAAAGAGATTGAAAGGCTGACAATTCTATATGAAAGGGTTGACAAATCAATAAGTTCATTTTGATCGTGCGCACTAAACCTTATGCATCCTACAATCTTAAGCAATGAATGTTCGGATACTTATGAGCAGATCTTTTTATACAAACGATAATGCATTTACATAATGCATACGATACTCTATTAGAATCGACCCCAAGCCCATAAAGCTTTGGACTGTGTCGGTGAGCATCTTAGTTTTATATTAATTTACTTGAGCATTCATTAACATGATTAAACAATAGAGCTTGTAAGTATCTTTCGCTTAGTGCAAAAACGAGAAAGTTTTTTCTTCATCCAGGAGAGCTCAAAGATTTTCAGTACAAATTAATCATAATTATTTTTTTCTCTTTACGTTTTTCCATTTTTCCAGGTTTTATCAGGACGTTTAACTTGCAGATAGCAGGACCCCCCACTTGTATATACATATATATATATATATATATATATATATATATATATATATATATATATATATATATATATATATATATATATGTATTACGTAACGAAACCTCAACGAGTAAACCTCGTTCATATTGGCCTTATAGCTATATAAATTCTTTCTTCGAACCCCCACTACACCGCTTAGTCATTGTAAACCTTAGAAGAGGCCATCTTCTTTATCGTCTTTTTCTTCTTACTCTCAGTATCATTATCATCATCATCACCATTTTCGTCGTCGTCTTCGTCATCGTCATTGTTGTTTACTGAAAGTAATTCTCTCAACTAGCGTCTGTTGCTTTTTAACGCTACTCTCAAATTATCGTTTCACGTGGATCATCTCATCTCTCAGTACTGAAAGTTGCCTGAAAAATAAATAAGATGAAAGAGATACCAGTCAAAAAATGCAACTGTGCCACTTTTTTCCCTTATTTTTCGTTCCTGGGTAATAAGTGTTATTTTTATCATTGGTTATGTCTAAAAAAAGTAGAGAAAATATCATTTTCCACCTTCAAACTTAGCTTTGGTGACCGGGACCGTAATTATTTCTTATTTCCAATCGGACTGTGGACAAATCTGAAAAAGAAAAACATTCACATATGAATATCACTATCCTGAACACAAAACCAAGTTTGAAAGAAGTAATTTCTATTTTCTATACTTTTTACCCATAAACAATTAGAAAATAACGCTCACTACCTCGGAACAAAAATCGCAATACGTTGTGTAATATTCAGTCTATAATTGTCTGGAACTTAAAAAATAATTAACAACTGTAGTGATAAAATGAATTCTCAAATAACCAATAATTTCTCAGCAGCTGAGGTTTAACCTGTACTCTTTGGCAGTGAAAGAAACTTGTCGCTTTTAGCAAGCTGGGGTTCTAATAGCAAGTCGAAAGTGGTAACAAGCAAATTGTATATTCCTATCGTATATAGACATCAAAGAGTGTGGTTTCAATCTTCATCTCGAATGAAAGAGGACTGTAGTAAGGTTCTAGAGGGCAGAGAACAAAATCAGAAATTTGTGAGAAAGTTAGCATCGTAGCGTGGAACTCCTGGGAAATCATGATGCCAAATAAACTCTGATAAAATTGTGTCGGGCAAAAAATTTCTTTTCCACTTCTTTCTTTCCCTTGATTTTCATCCTCTTATAACCAAATTTTCGATGCAGGGGTTGATGGCGAAATATGCAATTAGTCACGGTGGGGAATTTTGTGTGCAGACACGCTGTTCGCAAACCGTCTCTCTATTTCTGTGAGAAACTTTTACATAGACGGATTTTCGTGCAGAAAAATTATGGTCACCGTACGTGTGATTCGTTTGTATTTCTTTGTTCTCCTCTCTTTCACCGTTCGTTACGTCGGTCATCGTCGAGTTGTCTTTGTTCTTCAACGACGTCAATTTTCTGTTTTTTTTTTTTTTTTTTTTTTTTTTTTTTGCTGCGGGCAACCCTGGACCATTCACATTATGGTCCGTTACGTATCTTCCTTTTATGTAGTTTTGATATCTTTTTTTCTCCGATGCAGCCGCGATATCTAGTGGCTGACTCTTTGTTTTTTCTTATACAGAACCCCCAGATTATGTATCTGCATTAACCTCAAGTTATGTTCTCTTGGTGAAAACGCTCTTTAACAGTAACAAAGTATGTATATGTCGTATAATGAGGTTGGGGGTTGATGTATGTTATCGAATGAATGTTGTGATGATATCGGTTGTCGATTCATTGCTGGACGAAGTTCGTTGATGCCTGGATAATACTCAGATAACTCTGGTTTCATTTCAGATAAAATGTTTGCAATCATAGAATTGACAATTGGTTTGTTTCCCTTCTCGGCACTGTACACTGGGGAATACCTTTAAGGAACTTGAAAATTGTTTATAATTTCTCTGACAAAATTCTCTGTACAAGTAATCTTGTCAAAAGCAGATCAACTGATTTAAGTGTTACAACTACCAGTGTTGTGGTTATGTCTTTTCTTTCGTAGGCACAGAGCCATGCGACATTGACTGAATTGAACTTTCAAAGTGTTCGTCGCATTCTGGATTTTCCGACTGGACGGTGATCATCGACATTGACCCCTCTGGTTCAATCGTCGGGCACCGGTGATTCGCCTACAAGCTCAAAATTGGTATTTGTAAGCCTACTCAATTGTATCTACTAACGCTTTACCAGAATAACAACCAACCGAATCGCTAAAACGATAGATGAAAATTAACCACAGGAACGAGCTGGCTTCAGAAAAAGCTACTTGACCATCGACCATCTCCATTTGGTAAACTCCAAAGAAAGCAAGAGGAATAGAATGAAGAAAGTAAGAAAGTTGGTCACCACATAGACTTCACGAAAACAAATATCTTGTACAACAAACATGTTGAGGACAATGACACAAAAATCAGAATGAATAACTGAAACAGGTAGATCACTATATCTAACATGAAATCCTCAAAAGAAGAGGGAATCAAGCGAAGAACCACTTTAGGGTGGCAAGCTTTCGGTAGAGTGAGCTCATCATTCAAGAACAAGAAAAGTCCATTACTTCTCAAAAGAAGGGTATACAACCAATGTATCCCCCATAGTCTCCCATGGAGCTGAAAAATTGAACCTTACTAAAAGATTGACCCTCAAACTGAGAACGTTACAGAGTTGTGGCGCATCTTGGGGAAGGTCTACGTCCAACGACGAAAGATAAGACTGATGATAATGATCATGATGATATCAAAAAGTTCGTATATTTCCGTTTATGTTTACTCCCATCTTTTCAGATGAGTTGCAAAACATGATGAGTGATCTAAATTGGGAAAATAGGGTTTCAAGATGAACAGATCAAAGATAAAGATGATGTTTAAAGAAAAAAAGACCGCGAAGCTTGAGAGCGAGGCTCTAGAAGAAGTTGAGAAGTACGTTCCCCTAGGTCAGCTAATTATGTCAGTGGTGGAATAAACTGATTGGTACCCATGGGACAGTAAACGCAGTAGAGAAATACCAGACACCATAGGCAGGGATGGAATGGAACAGTTTGCCAGTAAGGGATAGTTGGAGTTATTTGATGGCGTCATGGAAGATGGAAGAGCCTTTGTTGAGCAGTGCGCTTACAACAGCTGAGGATGGCGATAATGATGATCATATTCAAAGGTATCTCTACTTCAAAGTTCTTATTTAAACAATCGGAACGTTTTTTTCTGACAATCCAATCTCTACTTCCCATCTTTGATGTTAACACAACCTTTCGGTCGAATTATTCTACGGCATTCTTTATGTATGATAACGGCAAAAACATTGATGTTAACATCAAAGATGGAGGAAAACGTTTGAATGTTAACGACTCATCTCAAAGTTACAGACAACACATTCTCATTTTAGTTTTTATCACTTTACCACATCCCGACCAGATTATTCATCACTCAGTTTATTCTGGATTTTTTTCCGATGATATAATCTGGTTTATGATGCATGGCATATTGCTTAATATCTTCTTACTGATTTGTAAACTTTTATCGTGGCGATTTTTTTTCAGCCCATTCTTAATTTCAGCCTTTTGTAAACCCATATATTATAAAGGATAGAGAGGGGAACAGAAATGAGTTACAAAAGTACACAATCACATACTGCAACTACTTTTAACATAACAATAACATACTTCTTCTTCATCATCATCATCATCATCATCATCATCATCATCATCATCATCATCATCATCATCATCATCATCATCATCATCATCATCATCATCATCATCATCATCATCATCCTTTTGGCGTCTTTCGTTAGACATAGACGTTCAAGTATCACCTGACTTCTACCATGTACGTCGCAGAGCCAATATTTTCTGAACTTGCGATGTATTTTTCTTAGATAAGGCCGTGATGTCTAGTGATTAAGTATTCTCTTCTCATACAAGACCCGCAAGTTACGTGTCCGTGGTAATTCATCATGTGATCTCATTTTTTGCCGGACATAGTTCATGGTTTCTGGGGGGAGGTTCACATTTTGAGTTATGATTTCCAGCGGTTATTGATCCATTGCTATTTGAATTTTCGAAAGGTTTTTTATGATATCTCTGACAACTGTTCTTTTCTCTGAAATAGTATGCTGTCTTGTGATCTGTTTATCTGATATTGAGGATGTTTCTCACCTTTGAACGTTGCATGGTTATCAGATGGAGGGTCAATCTTTTAGTTGAGTTCAATTTTCTAGCTCCATAGGAGACTATGAGTGATACATTGGTTGTATAGTCTACCTATAGTACCTATAGTAAGTAATGGCATTTTTCTGTCATTGAAGGTTGAGCTTACTTTACCGAAAGCATGCCAACCTAGAGTGATTCTTCACCTGATTTCTCCTTTTTTATGAAAGAGAATCGTTGTCTGATGTAGATGTAGTGGTCTACTTTCATCAGCTCTGTGTTTTCTATTTTAATCGTTGTGTCTTTGTCTTCAGTATGTTTGTTGTACATGATTTATATTTTACTGAGGTTCATGTCAAGACAAACCTTCTTTCTGTCTTCATTCTGTTCGTGTAGCATTATTTGAAAATCATAAAGGTCCTCAACAAAATGGATGATGCTGTTAGCAAATTTGAGGTTACTTAGGTATTCACCATCTATTTTGATTCCTTTAATTGCCTGGTATAGGTCCTGGAAAATCATCTCAAGTTTGGGTGAGCTGACATCATTTTGTCTCAAACCTCTCTCGAGTTGAATAGGCTTAGAGACTTTATGTAGCCTGATAGAAGAACTGCTATCTTGGTAGACATGTTGCAAGACTGGAATATACGGGATGAACTCCTTGTGGTACAATGGTATCAATGTCCTTGGAGATTTCTACTGATTCGAAGGCCTTTTTGAATTCAACTAATGCCACAATCTTTTATTTTATGCTGCTTACTCTTTTAGTTTATTTACCGAATGGAGATTGTAAGGTATTTTGTCCTTGAGCCAACTTCTTCCCATGATTGGTTTTCATGAAGTGTTCTGGTGATTTGGTTGGTGATTCCATTGGCAAAATATTTGTACATCTATTGAGTGGGTTTACTGGCCTGTAGTTGCTTAGATTTTTCGGGTTTCCTTTTTTTAAATTTTATATTAGTGCATTATGATTGCAGTGTTGTAGTGCATTATGATTGCAGTGTTCCCATTTTTTGGGATGGGCTCTCTTTGAGGCATAAGTTGAAGTTAAAAGGTGATGTTATCTGGTCCAGGTTCCTTTCCTTTTTTGATTGTCCTGTGGCTTGCTTAACCTCCCATGGAGTGAATTCTGGGAACTCTCCGAATTGGTTACTTGGGAGTTGTGTGTCTAGTTCATTGTTTTGTGCCCCTTGTTTGGTAGAATAGAGGATTTTGTTGAATTCTTGGGCGCATTCGACAATTTGGTCCCTATCTGTTGTCAGGTTTTCATTTCTTCGAGCACACTAGTTATTTGCAATTTCCTATACTGAGGATTTTGTTGATAATTTTAAAACTACAATCTTTTTCCCAGATTTTTTCCGAGGACTTGTATTTCTCCTCTAATTTCTCTTTGTTTCTTTTGGATTACTTTGTTTAATTCGGTTGCTTCAATCATTTTTTTTTTGCTGTCGTCAGTGATTTGCAATCTCTACGTCTTTCCATGAGATCCCTGGTTTCTTCTGAAAGTTAACTGATAGTTCCTTGTTTTTCCGCTTGAACATTTTGGCGACTTCAATTAGACAGTTTGTCATTTCGTTGTTGAGCTCTACCCAGCTCATTTTGTACACTGAGCGGTTGCTGTTTGGTGCGGAACATTTCTGTGCAAAAACAACACGGTTCATAATCTGGATTATCAAATAAAGTATCATATGACATCAGACATCGATTCTACATAACATGAGTCATCCCTATCTGGAACAATCTCTGGAATAAGATACAGTTCACGCTAACACTGTCACTACATTTAAAGCAAAATTGTGCAATGATATATATATATATATATATATATATATATATATATATATATATGGCTACACAATGTATGAAATTTGCAAGTAAAAATCCGTAGATAGTGACCACCACCGAAGACAAAAGATAACCACAACTGTTCCTTGCAGGTGTAATGACGCTTGGAATCGCGGTTTGATAGTTAAACAATTCAATCCGATAATATGATAAGTTATTCTAGTTATTATCTACAATCACCTGTTTGCCTTAAAGAGAGATCACTATATGAGGATGTGTTAATACTTACGATATCTTCATAAACCAACAATATCAACTACCCATAACAGTAAGAACGTCCTGCTTAAAATTCTAGATAAAACTGAGTAGTTGCGATGAAAAGTGAATAGAATCAAGATAAAAGAAATACTTGTCTAAAATTAATAATGGATAACAAATTTATATAAAATTCAGAGCAGTCGCCGTAGACATCGACTTCCGCTCTTATTCATAAAACAAAGAGGATCAGATCACAACCAGCATGAAATTTGCGTTCACTCATGGGTTCTCAAGTGGCTTGCAAGACCAATTCTTTCCTTGAATTGCCCCCGAGTTGTCTTCTAATCTTTTTGAATAGATGATGGGTGCTACTAAGAAACGTCTGTTTAATGACCATACGTGTAATAATCATTATTAGATTCTAATTAATTGTCATTCTATAATTTTCGGTAGATATATTGAAATACGAAGATGGGTCAAGACGATCGTAGCCTGGCACGGTTATTAGCTGAATTTTGATCCGAGATTCTCCCTGTATAATTTTTGATCTATGTGATTAATAGAGAAAGGTTGGATTTAGTACATTGGAAGGAAAAGAGATTATGGTGAAAAATTGATATTTGCTGTGTGAAAAAATGCATTTTCATCATTAGGCTACGAATTTATCAGTTTACTTACCTACGTGTATAAAACATCTATTTTACATATTTATGATATATGATGTTACATATTTCAGTTGACCACGAACCAAAGGTCGTTTCTTTTTTAGTTAATTATCTTTTTTCTGGGGTTAATAACAAAAATCAATACACATCTCTTACCTATAAAGCAGTGCCGTTTAGATTCCTGAAGTCAGGTACGTAAATGGAGATTGAGGGTGGGGGGCTTCATTCATTTAGCACCTTCCAATTAACATTGTGCAGTGTTCCCAACCTTGAGGTTGCAGACCCCTCGGATGGTCAATGGATAAACCTTTTTAAAGGCTGGGGTCCATGGGCTTGTTGAGAAGGTGAACCTCTCAAAAATCTAGCAAGAAATTTGAGGGTCAGAACGGGGGAGTACTTGGCTTCTTGAGCGACGCCATCGAACATTTAGTGAGATTTGTTACTACATAATTTAGTAGAAAGGTCGTAGTTGAACTACTATTCATAAAGCTTTTGGAGCCTCTTCCACGGGATTTATACACCTGCCTTTTGTTCCACTCTTGACTAATCATGCTTGTTGTTCTGTCAATAAGCCGGAACGATATCAAGAAAACATTCTAGAACTGTGAACATCATTAAAAGTAATTAAACAACTGAAAGAAAAACAAACTCAAACGATACAATTCAGCATTATACTCGAATATTAGCTGTTTACAAATGTTTAGTACACAAACACACACATCATCAAAACCCATCCCACACATACCAGAACCCATCCCCCCACACACAAACAATCAAGATATCAAGTGGAAAGTTCAACAAATTGATTTTCATTTGCCTTCAAAGAGAAAATTATATCTGATTAATCTCTCTTTGTTTATTTAATTTGTTGTCCAATTAAAGCTATCAGCTTCATACAAAGACCTTTTGGCTATGACTATAAAATGGCGACATCCTGCCACTGGATGATTTGCCGTTTGACACTCTTTTGTGATTGTGCAATGCTTTTAGCCGGGAAACAATTAGTTCGAGACAAAAGGCGATTCTTTTCTTTTTCTTTTCTTATTGCTTTTTTCCCGTATCTGCGGGTTAATTAACTTCCGGCAATGGATTAAGTGTTCATCATAATTTGAAACCATCTTTAATGATTTAGCTCGGCGGTTTTGCGAATTTCCGTAAAAGAGTCGTAATTCTGTAAACAAATTTTGCTTTTATGCCAGTGTGTAAAAGTGTAAGGATTCCGTACGTCTACAAAAGAGGAAGGCAAGATTAAATCATTCGCTAATTTTTGACATGAGAGGCAATAGCTATAGCAGCCTCGAGTTGCTTTTGTTGAGAGAGAGAGAGAGAGAGAGAGAGGGAGAGAGAGAGAGATTGGGGTTATTTGTTTAGTTGATCGATTCTCTTAAACCCATTATAAGATGACTGTCAATGGGACAAAACATGGAGTATTCGAGTTGAGTGTCGTGCCTTAAAAGTGGCATTAACATCTTGGGTCTGAATTTAAATTAAATTTGCAGATTTAATTTTATCATTAATTAATCAATTGGATTTCTTTCAACCGTATTATTCTTAGCTATATTTTTTAGCCATAAATATTTTTTCCCTAACGGATTATCTTGTTTGTCGTGATTTTTTGCTTGGCCGATGTCCATGCTCGGAGACAGACACAAATGCACACACGTACGTGCACACAAAGCAGACATCTATATAAGTATGTATTTTACATATGTAAGTGTTCGTACATGCACTAGACGACTAATTCATGAGTGGAGACATTATATGAATATTGAAAGGTTTCTCAGCAGAATCCAAATATATAATATATGTATATATTCTCATAACTCGAGACCTATGCATCCAAGACAAAGATTAAAACTATGATCAAATTCAGTACGTCTCAATCTAAGTCTAGGATACATTTTGAATTTATTCTAGAGAAAAAAAAATGCAGCCCCAACCACAGCAACTTTTCAGTTTTTAGCTAGTATACAATAAAACAATGGTTTGTTTATAAATCAGGAGCCTTTGTGAACAATAACCTGTGTTTGAGAGCAACGTGTGGGCGCATGAGCCTGTGCGCATGCATGTGTGTTTGAGAAATCTTCTCTTGTAAAAGTATGTAACCAGATTTTATTTGATGACTTTTTAGTTAGACGATATGGGAATTTTACGCAGAATCTTCCATAATTTTAGTTGGTGTCTTCATACATTTTTCAATAAAATACATCCCATAAAATGGAATTTTATGTGATATCTATCCAGTAAATATGAAAAAATAAATATAAGATTTGATAAATAATACTTTTTCTTTTCTTTTAATAAAGAAATAAGTTTACCTCAGGGCAGACTTTTATGGAGAGTTTGTTTTTATTGCACAAAGCTAATTTTATAATTCTTTGATTACTATACTGCTTTGGAGATAAACAACATTACATTCACAGTCACCGTCAGTATTAGCAACACTAACAGAGAACAGGTCTGGTTAATCACTCACTAGAAACCACCACGTGACCAGTCTCTTTTGGCAGCATGTCGTTTTGAGACGGGGATGATAAACTGAAATATTGGAAATAGGGTGATCAATTGATAAGTTACTTATTCAGCTTTTTATTCGACGTAATCTTTAAAAAGGTTCGAATTCGAAAAGAGGCAAGCCTAGAAACTACTGTACACAAGCAAAGGGACCAATTTAGCATAAAATTACCTGGGGTAAGTTAGAAAAAATGTCTCTCTACAGAAACTATCACGTGATGAATGCTGTGTTAGGGGTTATCAATGAAAAAATTGGATAAACGGGTAATAAATTGATGAGTTACTTCTCTCACCTTTTGTTGTGCAGTGATCACTGAAAAAATTGGAAAAAACAAGCATGAATACCCCGGACGCAAACTAAGGGATCAATTTAGCACAAACTGACATTTCAAATTGAACCATCCTCTAAAAACCTATTTGAGGGATAAATTAAAAACATACACACTGACATATATCCATCCATCCGTCCAGCCATCCATCCAGCCAGCCAACCAACTAACTAAACTTAAAGACTGAAGAAACCTATGTTGAGAGTGTGAATGTTCTAGTCGACAGTTTTGGTTGATAGTTTCTAAAAATATATATGACTGCAAAAAACAAAACAAAACAAAAACAAACCCGGAGGCAGTCTACCATCCTCTCCCGTTTCAACATTTGCCTCAGTGTGTACGTGGTTATCTACCCTTCATCTCTCTTTAGGGAATACATAGTTTGGATTCAATTATAATTTATAACTTCGCAGACAAAATCAACAATGCCTCCAAATATGGCGATTGTTTTTTGATCAAACTTATAAACCTTTTAATAATATGGCCAACATAACTCATATGGCAGGAGAAGGAAAAAACAAAGAACCCCAAAACAAAACAAAAAGATGTAAAGGAAAAGGAAAGTGAAAAAGGTTATTATACAAATAGGTATATATAGGCTATGCAAAAGATTACTATATATTCAACTGGTGTAAACTTGGTCTTCCTGGACGGACAGTAAAGACTATTTTATATTTTGGCACTACATAGGCAGTGTGGTAATCTCCAGTTCTGTTCTGGACATTTCTCATGTAATTTCAGTGGCGAAACTGCCATTGTGGTAAAGACGCTTTTGCTTTTTTCATCCCTCCCGTAATTTACTTATACGACCTTAACCCTAGCGCTAACCCCAACCCTAAATCCAATTGTTACCTATCCTCAAACACCACTCATGAACATTGACCTTAACACTGATCGCGAGCTGTACTAACCATACCCAGAACACTAACCCTAAACACAAATCCTAACTTATATCCTTCGTCGATGAATTTAATGAAATACAGTTTTAAACAGTCGAATTTTCTGCTCTCATCCTTTTCGTAATTGATTTATTTTTTGTTGCTTGAAGTATACAACCAATGCCCCCTCTCGATAGTCATTTATGGAGCTGAAACATGGAACCTAACCAAGAGACAAATCCACAAACTGAGAAGCATGCAGTGTGCGCATGAGAGAATCATGCTCAACCTCACATGGAGAGATCAAAAGACAGCACAATATATCAGAAAGAAAACGGGGTTTACAGCAATTATAGAATCCATTAGTGATTACTGATTTGCTCACTACTTAGAATCCACTCAAATGGCAATGGGCTGGTCATGTTACGAAACTGAAAGACAACTGATGGACATCACGACTCACAGCATGGATTCCCAGAGATCACATGCGAAATCGAGGCCGACAAAAAACTAGACAAATTCAGAAAATACTGGCTCTGCAACGCCCATGATAGAGAAATGTGACGGGTACTGGGAAGGTCTATGTCCAGCGATGGACATTAAAAGAATGATGATGATGGTGTTTATAGTATTGCAATGCATTTATATTTTAATGGTTTTAGTTTTGAAAGGACGAAATAGTTGATGCTGCTTCTCTGTATCAGATTTTTGGGGATGACGCCTTCATTTTATAAGACTATTCTTTTTCGTAACATAATATCCTCCCTTGTGTATGCACTCAATTTGATAATGAATTTCAATCACATAGATAAAAACTATACAGTTTCCGATCAAAGTTCAGCTGAAAATCAGACTACGATCGACCTTCAAATGTTCTATATATCTAAAGGTTTCTCTGACTTACAATAGACGTGGAGGCACCTCCCAAATCTTTATTTTCGAAGCCAAGCCATAATATGTATTCTTATAATAATGCTATGAAATTGTACTTATAGCAAAAGTGCTCAATATTTCCAATAGAATTGAGTTAGTATAAAAATATGCTTATCATATCAAAAAAACAAAAACATAAACAAAAAAAAAAAAAACAGACAGAAAAGAAATAATTAAGATAAGCAAAAATTTGGATTTAAAATGGAAATCAACACAAATCGAGAGAAGCAAATTTCTTAGATAATAATTCAAACCTAAGCAATGATTCTTACAGATCTTTTAGAAAATAAAATGATATTCATCAATATATTAACTCAAATGCAAATCACCCACCCAACACCATTAAACAAATACCTATTTCTATTGGCAAAAGACTTTCAAACCGTTCCACGAAAATAATGATACAAACGAGCCATAGATAAACGCCTTGTAACACAGCAAGTTAAACTCGAAATTAGAATTCAATTCCAATAACGATAAGAAAAAAAAAAAAAGAAATACTATATGGCTTAATACACCTCATGCCTTAAAAGTGGAAACCAACTTTGGAAAATCATTTTAAAGCATGATTACTAACATTTGCCTAATAATCATATTTTACATTGAAGAAATGAACAGAAATATCCTGAGAGTTTGTTATTCATGCCCTTATGATATTGTTAAAATTATTAAAACACAAAACAAGAAGACAATGCAGAAGTGAAAATACACCAAATTGCAACTGTAGGAATACAAAAGATTGTCGAATTAAACAAAATAGTAATTTAGCAAATGTGATTTATAAATCCACGGTGAACAACGTTTTAAAACCTAATGAATGTAAATTTTATGTTTGTGCTTCCTACACTCATGTCGATGTCAGATTCAATAATCAAAAACTACTTTCCAAAACGAAGAATACAAAAGTAGTATATATTTATCCAAATATATCTGGAAATTGAAGGGAGAAAAACAAACCCAATCATTAAGTTGGAACTGTTAATAACTACAACAGCACAACGAAAAATGTTATTCATGTTTGGGAGAAAAAAACTCAATATCATTGATTTTCCGAACGATAAACTACTTTTGAATGAAATCTCCGAATTAGTCTCTGAACGCAGACACAAAAGGATTTTTTAAATTAAAGTATGTAAACACTAATATTAAAACTTGCTTGATAATCTCTGAGAAGCGTGAAGCAATTTTGCAGCGAGGATTCCATAAGTATATATATATATATATATATATATATATATATATATATATATATATATTCATATTCATTGGTTGATAGATACTGATATATCAATTTTTCCGAAAAGTTTTCCAGTGAGAAATATTTGATGTAATGCCGAGAAAGTGTAAAACCTATTTGCCTTTTCTACACGTATCTCGTCAACCTGAAGACCACTCGTATTGGTTCTTAAATAACGTCAATTTAGATTCTTGATATACATTTTCCTAACCTGGTAATTACTGATTTGCTCACTACTTATCTTCCCCCGGGAAAATGTCTCTCCAGTTTCAATATCTTATCTTATTTCCGACTCAATTCTTTTCCGTCGTCTCTCCTATATTGCTCGCACACTTATCATCTTATCACGCCCCATCTCTGACACCTCTCTCTTTTTTTCCTATCATTCCTGTCGTTCCTTCTTTTATTATCTAATTTATTATCCAGACATTCCTCATCCGTCGTCGTCTCATTTATTTCTATATTATACATTTATTTTATTAACCTCTTCAGTATCTATAATTAATCTTTCTCTTGGCTTCTCCCTCTTGCAATAAAACAGATTCAATATTCTTAATTTTTCTCTCTGATCTTTGACATAAAGATCACGCCATACCGACTATTATTAAATCCCAGGACATTTCTTATAGTGAATATAGCAAAGGCCTCAAGATTTAATCAGTCTGGTTTTCACGTCATAGGAAGTTAAGAGCACTAAATTCCTGTAACTAACAATATATTTTCGTGACAGCGTTTTCGTTACCGCCATTGTCGGGATTCAGTGAGTCGATCTGATTGGTCAATGCGATGGATATTTCCGCCATTTTCTCTAAAGAAGTAATCGAAAACTGATAAACGGCACCAACTTGGTGGACACTTGATTATTCTTATGGTTTGAATTATTGTTCGAATTATTTTTCTATTTTGCCCCAAACATTAAACAAACAAATATTCGGTGAATAATGGTCGGAAGTGGGGAGATGGATATTGAAATGAATGTCGATGAAACAAGAATAGAAATGCTAATCAAAATCGCTCGAATGTTTTCACGCTCGTCTTCATAAAAAGTTTTTTCATTAGAAACTGTCGACTAAAACTGTCACCCAAACAAGTCAACATTGAGTTGGTCTGTCTGTCTGTCTGTCCATCTGTATGCACACCACACCAACGGAGTGAATAGGCTGGAAATTTAAGCATTTACGCCTTATCATGTCCAGGAAGGTTTCCTTGGTTTTTTGAAGACCTCCTTCCCCAAAATAGTATTTTTCATTGTGGTAGTGGTGGGCGGCAATTTGAAATTTAAATTCATGCTAAATTGGTCCCTTATGTTTCCGGTAGCATTCACGCTTTTTTCTTGGAAAATTCGAATTTTTTTATTGATCAATACCCAACAAAATGCACAAGAAGGAATTCATTCATTGGTCATCCCTTTCTTCCAAATTTTTTTTCATTTATCATCCCTAAACAAGACATGCTTGGTCACGTGACAGCATCTATCGAGTGACTAACCTGATTCGTTATAATTTTTTTTAGGTAGCAAATACTCGAAAGAGGAAAAGGAAATGAAATTCATTTCTTGCTGGTGGAAAATCTAATTTTCATGCATTGAATCGAATGGTGGCAGATATCTCGTTGGAGGAACAGAGAGCAATGGACGGAATTATTCGCGACAATGGTTTATCCAAAAATCAATAAAACGAGTCGATGAATATGAAAGTGAAAGTAATTACGATAATCCAATATTCATTAATTTTGACTACCCTTTTTTTCTTTCATAATAATTTCAGTTGTCTTTATACAAAATTGGATTACAATATCTTACCGCTCAACAGAATCCTGAAAAACAGCAAAGGATACCAATTCCCAAAATAAAAGTCAACCACCTAATGTACATGGACAATATAAAATTATTTGCAAAAAAAAAACAAAAAACAGGGGAGAACTCGAAACGCTGTTCAACAAAGTGAAGGAATACTGTGATGACATTGGGATAGAGTTTGGAATAGAAAAAATGTGCAATTATGGTAATGCACAAAAGAAGGCTCGCAGCGGTAGAAGGAATCAAACTCCCGGACAGCAGGAAGATTAGAGCCCTGACGTTACAAGACCGATACAAATACCTAGGAGTTCTCGAATGTGACTCAAACGGGAAGAAATGAAGTAGAAAAAAAAAAAAAGAATACCTTAGCAGGA
The DNA here is from genome assembly GCA_963457665.1 of Thysanoteuthis rhombus. Lineage (NCBI taxonomy): Eukaryota > Metazoa > Mollusca > Cephalopoda > Oegopsida > Thysanoteuthidae > Thysanoteuthis > Thysanoteuthis major. The sequence goes on along the minus strand of OY735201.1, from coordinate 8,155,594 downwards.
TAAGGAAAATATTAGAGACAAACAAAGCAACAGGAACCTTATAAATGGAATGAACACTTGGACCATATCAGTTGTAAGATACACAGGACCATTCCTTTGATGGGCAAAGGAAGTACTCCAATCCATGGACCGGCGAACATGGAAGCTTATGACAATACACAAAGCCTTACATCCCAGAAATGACGAAGATAGACTGTTCCTGAAAAAAAAAGAAGGCGGCAGAGGGCTCATCAGTATACAGGCCTGTGTCCAGATAGCCATAGCAGGTGTAGAAAAGTATGAGCAAACAAACAGTGAAGACATCATACAGAATGTCCTAAGTAGCGCAACGAACAACCAAAAAATAGAATGCAGTCAACTAACCCAGAAGGGGTATAAACACAGAAACGATAGATTAGCAACGGTGATACACTGGGAACTGAGTAAACAAATGAGATTTAACCATGCAGAAAAGCAGCACCAGTACAAACGCGAGACAGGCCTAGAGAATGGAAACCACAAATTACGGACCACCCCATCCAAGCGAGAAGACTAGACCTAATGATCGTAGACAAGAAGAGGAAAACCTGCCCAATAATAGACGTGGCCGTACCTACAGACCATAGATTAAAGAGGAAAGAGAGTGAAAAAATAGAAAAAATACCAGGATCAGGCAAGAGAACTGAAGATGGTATGAACATGAAAGTCAGGGTAGTACCAGTAATGGTAGGTACTCTTGGAATCGTACCAAAGACATTGAAAGCATGATTGGAGGAACTTAGGATAGTAGGAAGGATTGAGACTGTACAGACCACAGCACTGCTAGGAACTGCACGAATATTGATGAAAGTGTTAGAAATATAAGATTTATGACCCCAGCTGTAAAAACTGGCCTAACAGAGGAGAAGGGAGTAAAAACATCCAAATAGTAGTGGAGGAACGAATCACAGCACTGCTGTGATGGGTGAGGGAGAGATGAGATGAGAAGAGGGCTGAAGACCTGGGGAGACTTACTGTCACTCAGTCTTCAGTGATAACCACCGGGCGACTGACATGAAACCGCAAACCACAATACTGCTATGGACTATGAGAGAGTGAAGAAGAGGGCTGAAGACTTGAGGAGACTTTCTGTCACTCAACCTCCAGCGGTAACCACCTGGCAACTGGTATGAAATTGCTGATAATGATGATAATAATAGTAATAATGATAATAATAATAATAACAACAGTAATATTGAATCATGACATATAAACTCATCGTTTATATAGAAAAATTGGCAAAAATAATGTGATTTAAAACACAAAAACAAAGAAAACAATTTTAATTGTTCACAAAATGTGAAAGTATGGCAGTAATAAACATGGGTTGAATGACGTAAGAAAAGAGATAGTGAAATTATGTGGATGGTTTTGTAGAATATAAGTAAAATTAAGTGCATGAACACACGGTAGATAATAGCGGTGGTAGGAAGGAGTCGATGTGTACAGAAAATTTCCAACTTCTGCATGATTAGATTTTGGAAACGAAGAAAACTATTTCTGGTAATGATATTCTAAAAATCATGTAAATAACCATCAAGATTAAATGCTGATGAAGATAAAACCACTTCCAGACACCCTAACAAATTTTGCCCTAGGGCGCCTGAAAGTTGCAACGGTGATTGTTTTATCCTTTTCTCACTTCCCTTCTGCTACAAACCACGTATATCGTTTTATACTTAACATTTCACTTCTGCAATCATTGTCTCATAATACTTGAAAAGGCAAAAAATGTAGAATATTTTCGAAGTTTAGAATATAAACAATTTTCATATCACACACACACACACACACACACACACACACACATACACACACACACTCATACACACATGTATGGGTACGTGAAAGATGAAAATAAACAATTATGTTCATGTGCACACTATTTTCACAGACAGACGGACGGTGTCACCCATAGTTGAGTACACCACAGTAATTCTTCTGAAATAAAAATGTTAATTTGTCTAAACCAAACACCATAATTCCATCATTTTTAATGGAACATTACACAACATAAAACGGATATTATTAGGTATTATTTATGACCAAACTCAACAGCATTGAAACTTTGTTGCCAAAGTCTTTTTCTTTTGGGTGTACTCATTTTTGGATGGTTACATATTCATATTTTAGCCCGAAGATTTTATTGTGCAAAGAAGCCCGAGATAATATCTGTTATTATTGAATACGTCAAAAGAAGTAATTTAAACCCCTTTAAAGGTATGTAGAGTTGAAAACTTGATGCAGACTATTGGAAAATCAGTTCATCAATTTTGACTGATATCTCTGACTAATGTACATAGAGTCATTGGTAATATCATACATTCTATTGATTCAAACGAAGTGATTTAATAATTTTTTAAATTTTTGCCTAGTAAAACTAGTTTCTCGGTATGTTTTGCTAATTTAAGAAAAACCAGTCAGACGTTTCAATTTATTGCTGTGTTCTTAGAAAAAAAACTTCCCATTACACTGTAGACTATGTTGCTGTCAGTTTTGAAAGAGTATTGAATTAAATTATTACATATATTTTTTTCCTTCTCAGCGAAAGACGAAAATATGACAAGTTGTTTTGAGAAACTTGAGCAAAACGTCAATATAGACCTTTTATTACAAAAGTGAAGTAGTGCCCTTACGCTTCACCATAACATTAGCCATCCCTCCGATTACTTAATGTGTAACGAGCTTCTCTGTTTCAGTTAGTTCTTCAGGGTTTGAAATGGACCTAGACATGTATCAAAAGCGGCATAACTCTACACTATCCATATCACCCAAATCTGGAGCGATATAACACTAATTTGTGTCTTTCCCAAGGGCATTAATACCAGTCTTAGTCAGTGATTGAACTCTAGGCGCTGCTAACCGACCAGGAATCCTTATTTATTACATAGAATACTTTCTATTACATATTTTAACGATATTGCAACTCAAATGGTTAATGACGAGTGAAGAGCAGAATTGTTACAGCCGAAAATAGAAAGATTATAGTCCGATGCTCAAACATGTAATGGCCATATTTACTCACTTTCCCACAAGAGCAAGGTATGACACAAGGTCGTTTTTAATGAGGGGGTCCAGTTACGGGAAGGCAGCAAAAATTGCTCCAGTCCTCGCAACTGGTGTTACGAAGACGTCAGAACGATCCTGATTACCCCTTTAAGTGCGATGGGACGGTGATGCCCCGGGGCGTACTACTCCCCCGACACTTGGCAAAGTTATTTTTTTAGACGACAAGACTAATCTTAGGCCTCTTGCACTGAGCAATACCTTGCCCCAGTAACCTATCATCGGCCACGCCACTGCACCAGCGCAAAGTCAAAGCGTGTACTGCGAACATATACTACACACATGCCCGTATTCTTATGGCTGTGTAATGGTTCGTGTGTCTGTCTCACACGCAGAAAGTCCTGGGTTGTATTCCTAGTATTCCTATGGAATAAATTTTCCCATCCACTCAGCAACTGATTGAGCACGCTCTAAGTTGCGTGATAAGGGGTGAAGATATGGGTCCAGAATAAAGGTCGTACCCAGCCCTACCCGAAGATAGTAGAGAACGAAAAAGGCGTCTTCGGATCGCTTCCGATCATTTACCTTGTGTTTCGACGATCTCCCAAGTTTGCTTAGCTTACCGACCTTGAAAATCAGAATTCGAAGTTGTGATTCATAGTTGAAATCGGAAGCCTGTAGGTTTGCGCCGGGAAGTAATTACGGCATCCACAAAGCAAACTAAGACACACTCATATATATGCAGGTATGTTTTCTGAATAATGAAGCCAAAGTTTTTAATGAATATTCTTATTCCATCGGAGATCACATATTCGCCACAGAAAAACCAAATGAATTCAAAACATTGTTTTGCATTTATAGAAATCTTTGACAAAATTCCCCTGAAGACACGAATCTGTTTCAGAATAATTCAATTTGAATAGATAAATTTTTTCCGACTTTCAAGAAACCTGTTCTTCAAATAATCTACGCACTCGTAATATAAGAAACCTTCAACCCAAACTGTCAACATAGTCATCATAGGTCTCTTCAGCTTTCAAGTTATTCTGGCTGGTTGGCTATCTATTTATAAGTATAAGTGTCATGCTTACAGGACCAAACGATGCAACTAGAGGGCTGAAAATTAAAAGAAAAATAATTTTATGGGGGTGGGGATGATTAAGCTTACGATGCAAGTTTATGTTAAAACAGTCCTTAAACCAGTCTGTGTCTGGAGGTAGCGTTCACACATGCTTTTTTTTCAAAGTTCGGACTTTCAGACTGTATGATGACTGCTCAACAAGAAGTGAGAGGGGTTACTTATTCATTGATCACCTACGTTTTAATTGATCATCCCCAACAAGACATTGGTCACATGTCGGTTTCTATTGTGTAACGGAGCAGACTTGTTTAATATTTCTTATTAATAAGGAATAGTGAAAGCTTGCATGTTTTGAAATATTTTATTCAAGTCTGATCAGTTTATTGTATTTTACAAATGGTCGAAAATATTGGTAAAACAGAAAACTATTCGTGTAGATGTATTGGTGAGAGGTGTACGTGTTTGTCTGTCACACTATAAAAACATTTGCGTAGCCCAATTAGATTTGGAATGTCTACTCAATGGACGTGAGGATAGATTTTAAATTAAATTTTTTTTTTTTGAGACAAACACATTTTTGAGTGCTTTAGAGAGGGGGTTCTATTTACAATGTAACTATAACACCAGGCAGGGAACTTACTTTCTCAATACATAGCATCCTTGCGTAAAAGGTGAAAAGTGGTAGTCGATTTTCTTGCCTTCCATATGTATGTATACATCTATGAATCTGTATGATTATGAATTGCCTTATATTATATTGAAACTCATATATGAAATGATCAACCGTTATTACACAGTGAATGTACCATTTGGTCTAGACAACGTTAATAGAATAAATAGTTAGAGAAAATGGCGCTGCTGCAGGAATCGAATCCGCGATCGATCGGATAGACGCTGCAAATGTAGCATTGCTCTTACCATTGAGCTAAACCGCCGCCAGTAATGTAAAGGTCCAAATAATTGTTCCAACTCCAAATTTCTGTCTTACTTATCAACATTCTATATCTGCTCTATTTATTTCTTTCAACCCAATATTTCAAGGAATAGATATATATGATCCGACAGAATGATCATAAATTTAACGGGTATTTTTCATATATGAGTTTCGGTATGATATAAGGCAATTTTTAATCATTCTGTCGGGTCATACATATCCACTTCTTAATAACACACACACACACACACACACACACACACACACATATATATATATATATATATATATATATATATATATATATATATATATATATATATATATATATATATATATATATATATAGTAGTTTTGCTCTTTGGAGGTGTAAAAATGAGGGCAAACTTTTCCCTTTTAAAGATTCACCAATGCAGGGTTTTTTTTGTCCCTTTCAAGTTGTCAAAGGAAAACAGGGGACTTTTTCCCTCTTTTAAGGGAGATTTGACCTTCTTTCAAGGGGTCGGTATTAAAAGAGACCCCCTATTGAAGTGTCAAATGTGAAAAGAGAACTTTCTCCCTTTCAGGGGTAAAAACTGAAATAGAACTCATTTTCGCCTTTAACGGACCAGAAGTGAACATGAACTTTATTTTCCCCTTTGAATGGTTAGAAGTGAAGGAAAACCTTTTCCGTGTAGGGGCTCCCCATATGCTTTATGAATAGTAGTCCACCAACTGCATCTCTACTGATATTATAAAATACTCTCACTAATTGTTGGAAGGGGGCCATAAAGGAACCAGACCTCCCGGTTCCACAAATCTTTAGCCACAGCCCTGAGTGAAGGAAAACTATTTTACGTTTTTGAAAGCTTTAGTTCTTTCTCTTAAATATTTCTTAAATATTTTACCTGGAGCCAGATGCAGATTGAAATAAACACTCGCGAATCGTTTTGTTTTGGACCAACGTACTATTACAATTATTGTCTGGATTCTCATAAAGGTTTGCTATCCATTGCTGAATTCAATATCAAAAGGGAAGTAAGCGAGTTTTTTCATATTGACAGGGGAATAAGTTCTATCTATTATTCATTTGATCTGATCCATGCAAAACCGTCGTCTGGTTCTTGAAAACAAATCTTCCCTTTTTCTCCAAAGTATTATTCCATACGGGATTTCTTTCTTATTTTTTGCACAGTGCCCAATTCCGAATGGAAAATATGTAGATGCACGTTAAACAGAAATCACGGCGACAATTCGGCACCCTGGGAGATCATGTATTTACATGAATTAAATAGAAATCACGGCGACAATTCGGAACCCGGGGACACCATCTATTTACATGAATTCATTTGAAGGGACTGTGTAAATGATAGGAAAAGTGTTTTATCAAATCTTATTGATTGTTGTTAGGGTATATTATTTTTAGTTTTATAATTATGAAAAAAAAAATGTTTGTTGCTACTTGCAACCCTAAGCTTAAAACTGACCCTAAGCCTACCCTAATCTCCGAACTAATCATAACCCTAATCTTAAATCTACCCAAACTAACCCTGATTTAGATCCTTCATAATCAAATTTATCAAGAAAAAAATTGTGTTTTGATTCGATGAAATACAATTTCAAGTGTTCATTTCGTACGTTAGTAGCAGTAGTATCAGACGCATAAGCTAACGTAATTGGTTATCTCCCTTTGATATTCAGTTTACGAACCAATAGCAAACCTTTTTACCCCTTGATAGACGGAGTGTTGTAATTAATGTAGTTTGGTTCATTCGGAATTGCTAACAGCGATCAGAGCTGCTAAAACGATGCGATGGAAAAGAAAGCAACTAAGACGAGGAAATAGTCTTAATAAATCAAAATACAATGATTAGAACAGCTCGTTTAGAAAAATCAGGCAATAACTTGCAGCCGGCAAACCACTTGTTTCGGACACCATCTGCTGTGATTTCTCCGCCAACGGCAACTCAAACTCGTCGGCCATTGAGCCAAGCTGATCGACAAACCGAGGAGAGGAAGCTGACTAAGTATTGCTTACTGACCAACGGGTGCGCATTTTTTTTCCCCGCTCGCAGTTTGATTGTCCCTGAGGCGATGAAACTCAGGACCTGCAGAGCGTCTCTGGCTCTTTCAACATGTGACGTTAGCAATCATCCGTGGCGGCTCATCTCCCATCATAACGACAAGAACAGACAATATTACCGGTTGAAAATGAAAAATAAAACAGATGATTTAAATAAAATTTTTTCACAACAGCGCATGTATTGTGATTTTGCTAAAATTAGAACTTAACGAGGGCTACGCTCTGTTCTTTTTCACGTCACATTACATCAACTTAGATTAAAAGCAAATAGACAAAAAATATTTTTATATATAAATAAACTATTTCCAACTAAACACATATTCAGGCAGATAAGGACCCGACATCAAAACATCAGTATATATCAGAAAGTTACAAGCAATTCTCTTTGAGGATCTCATTGACAGGCAAAATGTTTTCTTGATTATGGCTCTTTGCCGTCTCAGAAAATTTCTTCTCTTCTATAACAGAGTCAGAAATTGTATTAAATTCCATTCTTCGCTGACAAATGCAATTTTAAATAATTATAATATAGTTGGCAATTCTTTTACATATTTCCTAGTAGGATTCTTTGATTCAGAGAAGATAGTTCTATCCATATATAACTAACTAAATCCAAAGTGATATTTTTTAGTTTATCAAAACAGATGACATTGTAAAGCCCAGGATTCTTACTCAGCGAAATAATACCTGAGTAAAAATATCACGCAATATTTCCTAACGGAATATTTCCAATGAGAACTGAAAAAATTTTCCAGAAATTCATAAACCCCTAAAGATAATAACACAAATACCTAAAGAAAGCTAACAAAACCGTCTGCAAATACTATTTTACGCCAATATTTCAAACGATGAATTCAATTCCAATCGCAAATACTGAATGTTAAGTTATGAATAACATGATTCGTTGACTATCAAGAAATTGTCAATGAATCCATTCATAGAATGAGCACATATGCTAATTTCTTCTCAATTTGTTTGTCGCTGATGCATATCATTTGCTGATTAATCTTTTCTATGACATAAAAATTACGGCATAGATTACGCTATGGAAGCTCTCAAGATCACACGTTAAAAGAGCGTTAGTACGGTTGAGTTGAGACATGAAAAAACTTGAAATTAGGATACTTGAATTATTAGGAAATAATTATCAAATAAAATAGCTTTCGGATCCTGAGTGTTGATCCATACATAGATAACCCTGAAACTCAATAGAAAACATCACGTGACCAACGTTTTTTGGCAGCATGCCTTGTTGGAGGTGATCAAATAAAAACCGTAAAAAAAGGGGATCAATGAATTAGTTATTTTTATCGCCATTTGTTTAATAGTTGTCTCTAAAAGTCCTAATTACAAAAACAAAACCATAAAGTAGGTGTGCACACCGTTGGACTAAAAACTCATTTTGGATGAATTTAAAAAAAGCAATGACAAAAACAAGTTTTCTAGTCATTTTCAGCCCTCTAGCTACATTTGTTAGGTCTGTACGCGCACTGCTTAGAAAGATAATAGTCGGCCAGTCAGACTGAAACTAAAGAAAGATCCGCTCGCTACATTGACTGTTTCGGTATACAGTTCTCAAAACCAACGAGGAATATCTTGACGAATGACAAACTAAATAATAAAATTCTGAAGCAGATAATTACAGGAAGGCGTCGAGGATGGAGGCAAAAACGAAAATCCGTTAATTGCTTGTATCCTTACGTCACAATTCAAACAAGTCTGCTTAGTCAATCAATAAAAAACACTGTCTTCATGCAGCATAGCTTGTTGGGGGTGATCGATTGAAAAATTGAAAAAGGAGGCGATCAATAATTCAGGAACTTCTCTTACCTTTCGTTGGATCACTGAAAAGACCGAATTCTCAAAAAGGAAGCGTGAACGCTGCCGGGTAAAAAAAATTTCTCATAAACCCAACACTGTAACTTTATTTTTTTGGTGGATGAGATTTAAAAATCGTCTTTTTTCCGGACATAAAAGGTAAGCGGAGGCAACCTGAAGGTTCCTCTTTCATTTGTTACCATCCTTTCTGATAGGGGTGATCGCGACTCCTATCCCTGATCCATACCTCCACTCTAACCACACAGCTTAGAGTGTAGTCAATAAGCTGCTGGATGGACTGGGAATTTTGCTACCTATGAGGAGTTTTCCACAGGTTTGGCTGATAACGGGAATCAAACTAGGATCCCTCTGCGTGTCAGGTAGATGTGCTAACCATTACGCCATCTGAGCAGATAAATTCTTGACAAAATAAAGAGTAAATGTTTGGATTTCCAGCCCGCTAACTTCATTGCCGCGGCCTGTACGCGTGACGTGTTCATGCATAACCAGCCAGAATCACTTAAAAACTGAAAAGGTTTATGCTTAACTATGTTGACAGTTTTGGTTGACGGTTCCTAACACAGTTCGTGCTCGCAGATTTCCCTTTTATAACGTGTTTAGTATGAAAGAATTCAGTTTCGAAAATCGAATCGACTGACTGAACTGATAAGTAATGGAGAACGTCAACTTTTTGGCTGATGTTTGTTGTTCTCTCTAAGCTGTTCCAGTCTCATCGGATTACATTTCTTGTCTTCTTTAAATATTCGTTGACTTTTTTGTACATCGAATTAACTACTTATGTGATTTAAAAAGAAAGAAACAAACAAACTCGGTTTCCTTGAAAAATCTTCCGAAATTTGATATTTTCTCATTACTTGTACATATAATATTTTCCATCACGAAATACGACATTCGATTTACAAGATGTAAGTGAAATATAATTATCTTTGAAAAAATTATTTATATTTGTCTACATTAAATTTCTTTTTCAATCGCAAAGCTTCTTTTCCTATATAACTATATACGCCTCCACACACACATACACACACACACACACACACATATATATATATATATATATATATATATATATATATATATACATATATATATATATATATATATATATATGTATATATATATATATATATATATATATGTTTGTGTGTGTGTCACAGTAAGATTTCAAAGCTATTGATTTCGTGAAATTTCTCGGTATCTTATGAAATCCCTGAACATTTCTATAAATTCATAACACCCAGTTTCGCAATCAGTGAAGTTATGGTCAACAAGCGTGTGACGCCAACTATTACTACTGTAATCAGTTTGATCCTCACAGAGTGTCTCACTACTGTGGCCTTGTGTCAAACTAAGCTAAACTACAGTGTGTATACACCGTAGGTGCTGAAGCAGGATATACTTGATATTTACTTTATTCATTGTAAAATGATTCGAAAGAGAGAAATGTGAAAAATCACAAGATAAATTTTAAATTTGTGGATGCAATAAAACGAAGGCATAGAAGGAAATCAAAATGATTAAAAGAATAAAAAAAAAAAAGGCAAAGGTTAACGAGCTAGTTTTGCAGACCGTGACTACTGTAATGTGTTCGAGCCTCACTGGTGGTCATAGCGGTAGCTTTGTGCCAAAACTAAGCTAGGCTAAGTAAATAACTATATCTATCACTTGACCGTGGGGTAAAGGTTAACGAGGTAGTCTAGCAGACTGTGACAACCGTAATGGGTCCCGACCTTCAATGGGTGCCCATGCTTGTCAGACCGAAGCTAAAATTTGTAAATAACAATAAAATAATAAATTGAATTGTGCGGTTTAGATTAATACGAGTTTTGATATAGTACGGTTACGGTATTGCTGTATGAATTATTGAAACTAAGAATAGGCTGAAACCCCCACCTTGAATTATGATAAAATCGATTTTGAACGCTAATCAAGTTATACCTGTATATTAGTTACCCGACCGTGGCGAATTGGTTAACTAGCTAAATAGGAAGACTTTTACTACTGGTAACATTATGCCCAAACTAAGGGAAGCTTGGTGAATAACTTTCAATATAGGGCGCCAAGATGTTGGCGAATTGGTCTCACTTGATCATTACTACCCTGAAGAAGTGGTTGGCACACTTGATAAATATCACTGGAGTCAATTCAATACTTACAAGGTGCGAAAGAACTTGTGTGCTGGACACCTTAGTACATATCTATGATATTGGTCACCTCAACATAGAGTAATAATTAACAAACTAGTCTCATTCCACCATTCCCATTGAAGGTAGTTTGATGTTCAATACTGATGACCCTGTCTCTAATTGGAGTTAAATTTGCCTGATCTCTTTATTGCAAGAGTCATGGTACTGAACCCGAATCTAAAAAGTCTCGCTACTTATTTTCTGCCGACCCAGATTTCGTACATGATATCTAGGGATCAATGTTGTGAGTCGTGAAACCCAGCATTTCTCTGACATTCTTGCAACATATTTTTTGAATAGCTGTTTACGTTTCCCAATGGATCGCATGACGTCTCTGCCTCCACTTTATTTTCTTTAATATACTATGCAGTTTTGTAATCCCTCCATGTGACGCTAAATATGATACTCTCCTGAACACGTTGCATAGTTCTTATTATGAGAGCTAATCTTTGGGTTAGGTTGATAGAAGACTATCCGAAGGATGCATTGATTGTAGACCTTTCTTTTCAGGACTAATGAGATTTTTAAAAAGATTCTTGATTACTTCTTAGCACTTATCAGGACTTCGGTGCGTATATTCAACTGAGGAAAACGCAGTAAATATTACAAGTAGAATAAAGACTAAAACCTTTCGAGAAAATCGAATAGTAAGTATTAAATGTAAGTAAAAACTAAAAAGATAAAACCGAACATAGACTTGGAGTGAGTGGGTAGTGACCTCACACTTGCTACGGGTTCAGCTGCCCTTGTCGGGGATCCACATATCACATTATTCCTTACTTGGTCCGTTTGCCATATATGAAATAGAACCAGAGGCGATGAGCACCCAAAGTGATGTAACTCACTTCATCTGGGGCTATTTCAACCCATACAGTGGAAGGATTCATAACTTTCCTAAGGGCATTGGTAGAACACAAATTTTCCCAGGTGGAGTTTGAACCCATTAACCCTGCACCCCACCCTCTGTATTACCAATACAGATTTAGAAGAGAGAGAGAGAGAGAGAGAGAGAGAGAGAGAGAAAGAAAGAAAGAAAGAAAGAAAGAAAGAAAGAAAGAAAGAAAGAAAGAAAGAAAGGGTAGCATGGATCAAAATAGGGATGGGGTATTCTTGAGTAAAGCATACTCCTATTTTTCAATTATTATTTTTTTTGTTTTCATGGTCAACTAATGGAGACTTTACCGTATACGAAGTTTCCAAGTCTCAGCGCGACTCTTAGTTTCCCAAACCAAGACTCACCGCGATACTTAGTTTCTAAATCCAAGTCTCACTGTATAACTAGTTCCTATAACTGAATCTTACCATATGCAAAGCTCCTAAAACCAGATCTCAACGTCTACCAAGTTTAGTTGAACAGATCTTACCGTATAATCATCATCATAATTCTTTTAGCGTTCCTCTTTGGACATAGACCTTACCCAATTTTCGTTTAACCTCTCTCTATTGGGCTTTGTGGAGCCAGTATTTTCTGAATTTGTCTTGCTCATCATGCTATCTTATTTTCTGCGCATGATTTAAAAACTCCTTAAACCTAAAACCAAGTCTTACCGTATAACTAGTCCCTAACACGTATTTCCATCACTGACGTTTGTAGCAAGAGATAGAATATTGAAGCTAGAAGTGGAAACAGCAAGGAAGAAAAAAAGAAGAAAATTGATGAGCGGAAAAAATAGCATTCAAAGAGAAATTATGAATTATCGCCACCCCTGGGGGGCTTCGTCTTTTCTCTCGTAAATCAAGCTGCGGAGAGGATGAAATAAAGTTACCATAATGTAAAGACTATCAGTATGGTTTCAAACTATAAAAAGGGCTTAGCTTGTTACTCAATAGAACTGATGTCTCTAAGCAGTATGCTGTGTTGGGGTGATCAATTAAAGAATTGGCAAAAGGGATGACCAATGAATAATTTACCTCTCTTGTCTTTTGTTCAGATGTGATCACTAAAACGCCAGAATTAAAAAAAAAAACTGAATGCTACCTGACATAAATTTAGGGAGCAATTTAGCATAAACTTAGATTGTAAATCTAAGCAACTTAAAGAAAAAAGAAGGAAGGGAGTGTGTCTGCAAAATTTTTACAATGAACGGTTTTGGCTGGACGAACTCCGAATTCGTGAATACATAGATATACCAATATATTAATGAATGGAAACGTCAGAACACATGAATGTATAAAACAGTGTTTAAACTGGTCTATTATGGGTAGCAGTGATTAACTTAACCGAGCAACAGTGTTCAAACTTGTTAGTTGTAGGTAGTGGTGATTAAAATGAAAGACGAAAAAAATTAAGATCAAGAGAAGTAGATAAAAAAAAAAACAGAAGAAGAGATCGGAATGGCTATTGAAAAGTAAAGATAAGAAACCAATAAGAAACAGACGATTCCTTGGAAGACGTAGGAGTGACACAGAAGAGTTCTATAAAAACAAGGGCAGGTAATAATGTTGTTGATCTGAAACGCCCAAAGTGAGAAACATAAAATGTGTTAACATCAAGTCACCATCTGCAGAAGTTTTGATGATTGAAAGATTAAAACGTATTTGAAATGATAAAAAAAAAAACGTTTTGGAAAAGAAGCTCCAACATTCAGATATTAAAAGTCGATGTATTTCTTTCTTTTTATGAGGAAATAAAAGGTATACGATCAATTTGGGCAAAATATTCACGATTGATGCCCTAAAGCAGAAAATGAAGAAGTCGGTTTTTATATTTAACATTTTCATTTGATATACAGGTTTGAAGAGAATTCTTGAAGAGAAATGCACAGGAGTGGGAAAAAGAAGAAGAAGAAGAAGAAGAAGAAGAAGAAGAAGAAGAAGAAGAAGAAGAAGAAGAAGAAGAAGAAGAAGAAGAAGAAGAAGAAGAAGAAGAAGAAGAAGAAAAAGAAGAAGAAGAAAGAGAAGAAGAAGAAGAAGATAGGAAGTACAATACTGGAAGAAAGAGTAAAGGTCGAGTAATAGATGTAGGATTTGTATACGTGTATAAAAAAAACAAGTCCTTCTGCAAGTTCAAATTTTCATAACATTCCTTGAATTGTATTTGATAGATTCCCGCTTCAGGGCTGTCTTAAAAGTTTTTTTTTACTAATTATGCTTTAATCGTTTTCCGATTTCAAAATGTTTTTTCTCGATGTCCATAGAATAGATGCATCAAGCTTCTTAAGGTTCATTACAGAATAATTCTGACTGAACGTAGTTGAGAACATCAATTTTGAAACATGAAGTTCAAACATGATAATTGCAAAAGTGTGTGATCCCGAGTTGAAGGTAAGAAGCATCTCAGCAAAGGACACCTTTCTACCATGTTTTTAAAAAAATCTGACCTAAACCAGCTGAGAAACGATATGGGGACAGACCTGCCGACCGACAGAACCTTTTATAAAGAGACCAGGACGATTTAAAAATGCATGAAATCAAGATAAAACGTAAGGATATGGAAATCTGAGGATAACAATTGTTGGAGAATAGGGAAAATCGAGAGAAAGTATATCATATACTTTTCCCCTTAAAAGGCTATAAGAATGGCTAAACGTAAAAAGACGACGCCTACTTTGAGAGCCCCTCCCTCAAACAGTATGCGAATCTTTTATGTCATTTATAACATATCAGGTGATGTATATGCAGCAATTATATATATCACTGTGATAGGTGTGTCATAATGTGCTCGATTTTCGAGTGTCGGCAAAATTCCCTATTTTCATGTCCTCATTTGACCATGTGTGCAGTTCACCACAATTCTCATTTGAAAGAAAAATACGTTTTTGAATTCTACAGGATGAAGTTAGTCCTAGCCACAAAGTTTCAAAGCTGTTTATGCCATATTGAAGGGACTGTAAATGCTGGAAATTTGACGGAAAAACTCATTCGTCAAAATGCATAGTAATTGGGTGAAATTTGAAAAAAAATAATTTAAACACCATTTGGGATACAGACCGAATATATAGGATTCCTCCATAAGTTTGTATACAAGCTCTTGTGATTTTTTTCAGCGGAATCTGAGAGAGTGACCAAGAAAACTTTCTAAAATCGATTGATCTGATACGGAATGCCGCAAAGGTGAACGAAACAATTAATCTCTCTATACACTAATATTCACAAATTACGTATCCCATTTCAACTCCTTTATTAATTAGAAATTCAATGTTTACAACAAAATTGATGAAACACCTTCTAACTTTGAAACAAATAAAACGCCAGAAGGAACCTAAATTAATCATCTTTTTTTGAACCCATCAGTCTTCTTACCTAGAAATAGTAATGCAGAAATTAATTAGTCTGTTTTGGTGAAATAAAATATGTTCTGTTCTATTCATCGTATCGAAGAAATGTGACGCTGCCATTTTAGTTGTTCTTTGACATGACACCAGTTTTCGTATTTTTTGTGAGCAATGACTCATCAGTTTTGGGTGAAGTAAAATTGTTATGATACGGAAACAAAGTCAACTCTTGAGTTTTACAATGATAACATAGATTCACCTAATCCAGCCAAAAGACCAGATGCAGTCATTATGAAAAAAGGACTGGAGATCTGTCATATCGTGAATGTTGCTGTCCAGGTTCACACAATAGGAACCGTCACGTCACCAACGTTTTTGGGGGGGTTCATGGGTGATCAATTAAAACATTGGAAAAAGCGTGGCCAATGAATAAGTTACTTCTTCTGCCTTTTAAAAAATGATTAGAAAGTGTACTGCACAAATTGTGGGACCTATTTAGCATATGATCATATTGTAAACAGAACCGCTCACTAAAAAACTTATTTGGTGGAAAATTTAAGAGACGATAAATGTTTTCTTTCTGGACATAATAAGGTGTAAATACTGGATATTTCAGCCCGGTATCTTTATTGATGCGACCTGTACGCATGACATGTAGATAGATAGATAGCTATCTCTTAAAATCTAAGAATCATTTAGAAACTGAAGAAAGCTATGTTGGCAGTTTTGGTTGACAGTTTTAGAAAGTCCTCGAATTTAATGAACATATTGAGACTATTAGTTTGGAGGACACCCCTAGGACCTTTGCAACCTAGGCGACCACCTGGGTTCACGTAATGGACGAGTCAGCCTTGCCTATCAGTGATGACGATTACTTTCAGTTTGGAAATTGTATGTTGTAAAGGAACGCAATATCCGGCTATTCGAAAACGTGCAACAAACATTTGACTCTGATGGCCGTTTTTTTCTTCAAATCTTTCATTCAAATACCATCTTTTGATTGCGATTAAGAATCAAATTTTTTTCCATTCAGCCTGCGGTGATTCACGTCGTCATTTTCCTGGACAGATAAGCGACAACTTAACTATTTACTTTGCAATTAAACTGGCCTGAAGCTGTTTTAGTGTAAACAGGACTTTCTTGCCTTATGAGACTTTTACAAAAACAGAACAGTAGCAGACCGGACGCTACACATACACACACACACACACACACACACACACACACACACATACACACACACACACACACACACACACACACACATATATATATACATATATATATATATATATATATATATATATATATTTATAGACACAGGCACACAGGTACATGTACATGATAACACACATATATATATATATATGTATATATATATATATGTATATATATATATATATATATATATATATATATATATATATATATATATATATATATATAATCTGCCAAAGGTGCTTGAAATATATATATGTATGTGCATGTTTGTGTTTGTGCGAACAGAGATACACACACACACATACATATATATGAAGTGTACATCTGCACATACGCCAAAAGCCCTCTAAACGTTCCATCATCATCATCTCTTTCTTCTTCTCCTTTTTTCTCTAACCCTTTCTAGTTAAAAAAAAAAAACGTTTAAAAGTTTTCCTTTTTTTTCATTCCTTTTTCGTTTCTTTTCAGCCATTAGAAGTCTCAAATTGTTTTCCCCTTCTCCCTCTTTTTTTTCTCATCTTCTCTGTCCAGTTTTTGCGATTCATTATATTTCGATTTTCTTTCCGATTTGTTCCATCATTTTGTTTCTTTCTATCTTGTCTATGCGGATTTTATTTCTTTAGCTCCAATCGTTCTACAATCTTTTAACCCCTTTTCTCTTAGTTTCAAAATCCAAACACTCCTTCTCATAAGTGGCTTTTTGCGAAACTCAAGTCCAAGATGACTTTGTTCACACCATTCCCGAAACAATAACAAGAACAACCCTCCCCAAATTTAGGAGAATAAACCCTTCATTCTTAAACCAAACTCATGTGTAAAATTAGATTTTCCTTCGTGAGATTTACAATCACAATCAAGTGATTGGTCACCAACTGAGGTTGTTAATATTTCTTAGATTTAAGATATACATCTTGGAAATGTTTCTAGGTGTTTCAATGTGTTTTTCTTTTATCCAATCTAAGATGTAAATTTGAAAATAGATTTTGCAACACTACTCTTCCTAGTTTTCAAGTGGGTCTGGATGTCTATCAATCTATGTATCATGCGTATTGGCCGCTCCAATGGTGTCGGATGAATGACAATTTGAGCATTTACGTTTTTGTTTTTTTTTGAAAAATCACCTCAGAAGGTTTATAGGATGGGGATGATTTCTAATAAAGATTAATGTTAAATTGGTCCCTTAGTTTGTGTCTGGCAGCGTTCAAGTTTGTTTTTCTCAAATTCAGACTTTCCTCCAGTGATCACCGCTCAATTGAAGGAGTGCAGAAAAAACTAATCGATCTATTACCCCTTTTCCCCTAAATTTGTTTAATTGGTCACCCCTACACCCAATATGTTGTCAAATGACTGTTTCTAGTAAGTGACTAATCGGGCCTGTACTTTTCGTCATTTCTATCTTGATTTCTGTTGTCTTTTCCTTCCTTTTTTTTCAAGATTTCTTTCACCTTATTTTCCTTTCATTCATTCATTCATTCATTCCCTTCTTCTGTCCCTTCTCTCGTTCCATCTTTCAAAATTCCCTTTTCTCTTTCTTCCGTTGTTCATTTGCTTTCTTCCTTGGTTATATATTTCACCATAAAGAAAGGTTTCGTGAACGATTTCTTTCTTCTTTCAATTCTGATATATATATATATATATATATATATATATATATATATATATATATATATATATATATATATATATATATATAAAATGAGTTTTTAAAAGTCCGTTTCCTATTTCAAACGATTTTTTAATACGTTTTGACTTATTCCCTAAAGCAAATACTTTGACTCCCCCCCCCGTTACTTTTGACTATAGACTGATCTTAATCCTGGCTTCGAGGAAAATATGGATCTTTACCATTAACCTTATCGTGAAAATGAAAGATGGAATTTTTCTTGGTTTGGAAAGAGCTGGGGCCAACTTCTGAGGACTTCTCTGATGAAATCAAATTCCTCAGGATTTTAGAGTTGCACTGTTCAGTTCTCTCCCTTAAAGGAACTCCTTTCTCAAAAGTTGACCTCACACGATCGAGCGCATTATAACACGTCTTTCATATTCGTTCACTTCAATATTCTGTTCTTTTTTTTTTAGATGAGCTAACATATCTGGTACCCATCACCATGACCAATTGGCATACCGAAATGTTAGTCACGTCCCTTGCCCAGTGTTGCCAATTTGGATGTTTCCGAGTTACATCCCACGCTCCGCTTTACGAATTTAGTGATTTCCTTTTAATTAAAGATGTTCTTTGTAGTATCTAGATGTCAGACATTGCTATTGAGATGATTCAAAGAATAAAAAGTAATATCGTTACTTGATTTATAGGAATAAAAAAGTAATATTTTCAATAGTTTAAGAAATAATTTTTTACAATAAATGTTTGAGATTAAAGTCACATTCAATCTATTGATAGTATGTATTATATTTCTTAGATTTTAGAAATATATCCTGAAAATCTAGACATTTCTTGGTGTTTCAAGATGTTTTTGGCCGGTTATGCATACATCACGGAGGTGAGGAATGAAAACAACGAGCTCTGTTTCCCACCTTGAACATTGGTGCGGCTGAACCAAATTTAGTATGTATACTTAGTGGCCATAGGGGAAGAATTTTGACTATTTGCTTGAAAAAGAATTTCGAAATGGTTTTAGGTGAAGTTTTATTTACAATATAGCTATAATGCTAAACTGAACCCTTACTTCCCGTTCAATATACATGTATACATATACATACTAGCTTGAAACTGCTAGATAGTTCTTGGTCCTGTGTAAAAGATGACCAAACCCAACAAATATATATTCACATTCTTGAATGATCTATGGAATCTAAAACTTCCTTAAAAATGACCAAGTAAATCCTCTTATGCTGATATTTTGATATCTATTCCCATCATAATTGTTGAAATAAATATCTAAATAAAAGCCGATGCATTATGTAAATCAATGCAGGTATCGTTAATAATGTTAATAATCTTATATTAGCTAGGAAGTTTAAAAAAAGAAAATTATTTTAAAAATAGCTCAGTGGTAGGTTGCTTGCCCCCGGCTCGGTAGGCCGTTGTTAAATCCACTGTCAAGTCATCCCAATGGCTTTAGAAATGGCACTCAATGCCTCTAGGTAGTCGGCATAAAAACTAGGATTGAGGAAACTCTCCCGATACTTATGGCTTTCGAAAAAATCACATTGAATACAATGGTTCTTGTAAGATCACCAAAGTGAAGCTACGTCGATTCTGGTCAATAGCTTGATGGGTGCCACTTGCTGTATGCAGGATGAATTTCCAACAGGCTTCGCAGGTCAGAATCGGGTCTTCCTTGCGTGAGTACCTAACCCTGCTGTACCTTCGATGAAGATTCAAGCGTAGAACGATAATACCCACATACATACCTAGTTTCAAGATGTATATCTTGTGCGATATCGTTTTAAGGTTTTTAAAACGTTTGACATTTTTAACCTCACACAGTATTTCTGAGTGTGAACAATATTGTAAATTTGGCAATGATACGAAATCAGCTTTTGGCACCAAGCTACATCTTTTGTTAATACTTAGCGCCTGTTCACGCTAATGAATACATGAAATATTGATATATTTGGGTGAGAAATTTGTGCCCAGTCCAAACCTTGAGATTACATTATGAAACCGAATCTTTGCTCTCCTCTCAGCGAATATAATTCATGACCTTGTGGTACGTGTCATGCTAAATTAACACTAAGATTATCGACTTATTCTTTCAACATAATTGATGTATTTTTAAAACGCCTTTAGAAATTCACGTATGTCCGCCTGGCAAAATCGAACAAAGAATACATATGTTCTGTTTGTAACAATTACATGGTGAATGGGCAGAGAATTCGTAGGAAAACGTGAATAGGAAGAATTGATGTTGACAATCATCAGTCCAAGTTGGGAGTTGAATTTTTTTGTTATTCTATCGTATTACGCACGATAGAAACCTTCAACTCATTTCCCAAGTCCTGATCTGACAATGTTTTAAAACTATTGCAACAACAACAACAACAACAACACTCACTTGATTTAAGGGAGTGAACTCTTCGCTGTTCGTCTGATCCGTCACGTAAAACCGAACCGAAATAAAGATTAACATTTGGGTGATTTAAAATCACAACCAACTGATCAGTAGGCGTCTCTCGTACCGATGAGCTAAACTGATAAGTCTTGAAAATCTACGAACATTTATACAGCAAATGCCCAAGGACTTATTCCATTCTGATATATAAATGCATTTATACTGTGATGTTTTATCTATCATATGTACAGGACAAAAGTTGCAGCAATCATCTTCAGTCGGAATAGAAGTAGGGTTAGAGTTTGGCCCTTCTGCAACCATGCTTCTTTTGATATATATATTTGTGAATTGCCAATGGTATTCATTTCAATGATAAGATACTTCATGGCAGTATTTTGGAGATCCCAGAGAACCTTGAAAATACATTTAATGCTGTCCTAGATTTTACAAACATCAAGAAAAATAGGACTTTTCCACACATACACACACACACACATATATATATATATATATACATATAAATGTATGTGTGTGTGTGTGTGTGTGTGTGTGTGTGTGTGTGTGTGTATGGTACATTATGAGAATACCCTATCTAAAAAAACAAACTACGTGTCGTATAACAGTTATATAATAAAATCATAGCTTAAGGAGAGGTGGTGTTTGATCAAAACTGCTGGGAGCCGTGTTGATAAATTGCAATATCAAATTCTGTGTAAAACATAAAAACCACTGAAATAAATGACATCAACACATATAAACTGAGATGTCATATACTTTTGGAAAAAAAAGATTTTTTAAAACATTTATTTAGTGTTCAAAGATGTAAATCTTTCTAGACTCAGTCAGTTCAACTGTCAAATTACCCAGCGTTCCCTGTGTCCCCTTTCATTTCAACACATATATCAGAATCACTCAGGACATAAATTCTCAACATTTTTCTAGCCGCAGAGGATTGGGATAAACATCGAAATATCAAGTTAAACATTTCCTATCAATTTTCTCTTTCTTTGAGGAAGTAATATAAAAAGTACTGATATCTCCTCTTAAGATTTAGGCCTTTATATTAAAACCAAGCTTGCCTTTATTCACACTTTGAGGCAAAGTCATTTTTTTTCGTCCAAAGAGACCAAGTAGCTTTTGCGTTGAAAGGGAGCATAGGTCATGAACGGGATCGTCTCGAAAAAGCGAGAGTAATTTTAACAGTAAATATTTCTTCTTCTCTTGCAGTAATGGTGTTTTTTTTAGGAAGGGTAATAATGTAACGTTGGTGCTGTCCTCACCGAATTAAATAATGCATTGTAAAACCATTTGTATCCATTAACAAAGTCAGAGGAGGTCTTCGCAAAGTTAAATGGCGGTCGTATTTTTTCGGAGATTGACCTTTCACATGGCTTTCTTCAAGTAAAAAGATGAAAAAAAAAACCCCTTAAATCTCCACTAGAAATAATACATACATAAATACACATCAAGGATCGGATAGATAAAATAGATTGCCCTTTGGTATTATATGTGAATTGGCAATAATCCAAATATTATGGATACCACGCTGGCATTTGCTGTTACTTACATGGGTGACGTGATTGTTGCAAGTAAAACATCGTCAAAAACAAGTTAGATCCGCAAAGAATATTCACTCGAATATGTGACAATGGATTTGCTATCAGCATAGAAAAATGTTAATTCTCAATGACTAGTATGGACTAACTAGATGAATAAATGAATATAAGGGAAAAAAAATCTCATACAAGATATGTCAGTGTCACAAATATCCCTAAATACAGACCCTTTTTCAGGGTGTCTGAGAGGTAGTTGGTGACGATGCAATGCACCGGGACTCGGGCAGCTAAGGGGAGCCTTGAGTTTTTGAAAAGCTGACTAATCAATACGATATTTTCATTCATAAAATAGGTTGACTATCGTTTACTGGCGAATAGATGTAAACAGGATGACTAAAGGATGAGGGTGTTTGTTCTGTGTGTTCAGAATAAATGGACTTTTTTCTAGTGCTTATTTACTCCTCATACCAATCAAAAAACATTAGTAGCAATATTTGGCTCATAAAACTGTATCCTGCTCCACACACCCAACAGACTTCAACGTTTGGCAACAATTTTGATTGGTTATAATTTCCGATCAGAATATCTACATTTTTCTAAAATAGGCCAAGCTGATAGTTTGTTATGCTTAATAGCACATACATACCAATCTACGGATAAAGTGCTTATTTCATTTATCAACCTTGAATCAGCAATCAAAAATATCATGTATAATACTCTCTGGGCACTAGAATTGATCTGAAAGCAATCAAGTAATCTGGAATGTTTTGAATTAGCTAACAAGAACGGAGGTCTAATGATGAGTTCAAGCATCACTGAAAAAGAAACCGCAGATAGTGGGGGCACTGGAAAGGAAAACACGGATAAGGGAGGTCTACTGAAAGAGAAAGCGTAGTTAAGGTAACTGTTAGAAAGAAAAATAAATTATACGAATTAGACTAGATCCCGCCCCAACCGGCGTTTTCAATTGCTGCCCAAAAAAGAAATAGAAAGATAGATAAATGGAAATCAGATCGTGGTTAATCAAATTTAAAAAAAAATTGATCTATTACAACTTTTTACACTATTAGGAAAAAGTGTGTGTGTGTGTGGGGGGGATGTTGAAACATGAAGAGTTAAAGTAAGAAAGGATTTTTGGTGGATGTGAAAAAAAAGAGTCGGGCTAAGGCTAAAAAGGGGTTAATATTTAAAAAAGGAGTTATGGGGGGAGGGGAACTTGAAAACGGGTGTTAATTCAAAAGAAAATGTAGGGGTCATCACCAAAAAGACGCAGGAATGATTTGAAAAAAATAGGGGTCTAATGTTAAAAATACAGAAGGAAAGGTATTATGTTTAAAATAGGGGAGTAATGTTAAGAAAAAGTCGACTATTGTAAAAAAACGGGGTAATGTTAAAAATGTCCTTCTTCACATTTCGACCGATAAACGTGGAGAAAAAAATGTCCCTTGTATTTCAAGCTCTGAAAGTGGAAAGAAAATCTTCGCCTCGATTTTGGCACTTAAAAGCAAATAAAACATCTACCCCTCAACTTTAAAACCTAAAAGTAAAAGAAAGAAGAAATTCCCTTACGACCCCTAAAACTAAAAGAATTATCCCTTGATTTTAACTCCTAAATGGATTTCGACCCTCAAAAGTGAAAAAAAAAATGCCTCTCCATTTCGATTCTTTAAAGGGGGGAAAAAAGGAAAAAGGGAAACAAAATCTCCCGATCCGATTTGACGCCTCTAAAAGAACCAAGAAAGAAATTCCCCCAAGATACTGACCCATAAAAGTGAAAAATGAAAGCCCCCTCATTGATTTCGATCCTTAAAAGTGAGAAATAAAAGTTCCCCCCATGTGATCAACATAACCTCTGATCGCTTATGTACCTTAAACGTACTACATCAAAACATGCGCTAATCAAAACGGCGCTATTCAAGGTATCCATGTACAACCAATGAACATCCAGACATCAGATATGTTAAAAAAATGTTTTTGCTTCTTTTTAAATAAAGAAAGTAGTCTACATCACATTTTTATCCACAGAAATTGATTTGAGAAAAAAAACCCCAAAAAACTATACCTTGTTACGTCATCAAAAAATGTTTTACCATTGATGAATAATAATGTAAAAAGACCTCTCGAAGTGAAACTCTCGCAAAAACATATTTGGAAGGGGGCGGAGAGAGTTCAAAAACTTATTTGTTAAAAACACTTCTCGGGGATCAAATCCGTTCATAGACTTTTTTTTGATTTACTTCAAGTAGATTTTGTAGTACGCACAGACAGACTTTAGGTAAATCATACTGAGGTTATATCTAAAAACAATTGTAAGGACTGGTGACTTGATTTATATCTAGCACAAAAAATGTTTTGAAAAAAGAATAAATAGTTGCTTTTTGATGATGAAAAAAAGAACGAACCACATTTCCAAGTATTTTCTCCTTTTCTTCCTCTGCCACTTTCTCTAATAAATACCATGATTCAATCCTTGTTAGGAAAAGTATTGAATTAATTGATTTTTAATTGATCCCCCATGTATATATATATATATATATATATATATATATATAAAAGGTTGGTGCGATTTTTCCCATTTTTCACTATTAACTTAGAGTAGTATATTTCAGTCCAGAATTTAAGTTATCAATCGAGACAAAAGCCTCCACAATCTACACATTTTTGCCAACCAGAAACAAGTCCATTGATCCCAAAAGTATAGAATTCTGGGGTCGAAAAAGTGATAGTCAGTCGAGGGGAGAGGTCTAATGAGTAAGTTTGGCGAGGTAGAATTCCGTAGCCAAGGTTGTTCAATTTTCCATAGGTTCATACACGCAGCATGCGATCTTGTTTACTTTCTATCCAGGGTCATTCGGGAGAGATATCGAGCTTTTCGCCTTTCCCATCTGGTACAAATGTCGAACATCTGTTGGATGGTCAACCCTTTGTCCCCCTGTAACCTCTCAAGTTGTTTTGCGTGGGCCAAATTCTATAATTGCTCTCAATTGGATATCGTCAATCACAGAAGGGTGTCGACAACCCAAAGGCTCTAGTCTCCGTTTCAAAATTCTTGGAACCAACGTTAAGCTGTATATTTGTTGACAGTCCCCTGACCAAATACTTGGTTGATATTGCAAGCAGTTTCCGCTAATTTACGTCCCAATTGGAGCTCATTCAACAAAAATTGCTCGAATTTGATTTTTTCCCTCTTTGATTTGACAACCCTGAATAAACAAGAAGAGATAGTGAGAAGAAAACATCCAGCTGAAATACACGAAGCAAAAATCACACTTTAAAAGGGTATGTAACATGAAAATAGTTAAAAATAGCTTATTCCAAAAATAAGCATCAAACTTCAAACTTAATATTTATTTTTGCAACCACATAATAACTATGTTTACTCCCACCAAATAAACTTCTCATCATTTAGTATTCCACAACTCAGACATTCTCAAACGGGGATGGGGGATTATGTGTCAGTGAAGGGATTTCAAACATAAGAGGAGAAATTTTAGGTAGAACAGAGATTTATTAGGCAACATAACAACTATGAGCTTTTTCAGATCGGGAAGGGAGTTAGACCTGGAAATAACAGCTCATCCAAACTCAAAGCCTACTCTGAGATGATCTTCCGAAAACTAGACTGAGAAAGTACAGAAATTAGAATAGACGGCGAATACCAAAATAACCCCAGATTTGCTAGTCCTTTTGCCAAAAACCTTCACGATCTTCAAATAATGCTGCTCATGAACTTCAGTAAAACAAATGTTATGTACAACAAGCATATCGAGGACAAAGACACAACAGTCCAAATCGAAAACGCTGACCTGAAAAAAAGTAGATAACTACATCTACCAAGGACAATGAATCTCTATGAAACCCTCAAAAGAAGAAGAAATCAAGCAAAGAATCACTCTAGGAGTGCAAGCTTCCAGTGGAGCAAGCCTCAACCTTTAAGAATCCAATCACTTTTTAGAAAGGAAGGTCTACGACCATTGCATTCTCCCGATATTCACCCATGGTGCTGGAACATAGAACCAAACCAAAAGATTGACTCTCAAACTGAGAACCATGCAACGTGCACATGAGAGAATCATGCTCAACAACACATGGAGAGATAACAAAAGAGTGCAGTATGTTTAAAGAAAAAACTGGAGTCAAGGATATCATAGAATCTATCAACCAACTTAAATGGCAATGGGCTGGTCATGGATACTCAGAAACCATATGTGAAACTGAAATATAAGATATATAAACAAGTTCAGAAAGAATTGGCTCTGCGATGCCCATGATAGGAAAATCTAGCGAATCCTTAAGAAGGTCTATGTTCAACAACGGACGCTAAAAGCTTGATGATGATGGTGATAGTTTCAAGAATTATCACTGTAAAACTATAATAGTAAAAAGATTACGAAATTATAATTCAAAATGGAGGAGTTACTGAGAAAACTTTAGATTGAAAGGGGAGGGCCTAGGATTCTGCGAACCACTGCCGTAACCAAGCAAAAGCCAACATGCTTATTCATCTCTCTCTTCTTCATTTGATTTATTTCTTCTGCTTCTCTTCTGCATTTTTTTCCTTTATTTACTTTCTCTTTCTCTAATTGTTTTCTTCATCTTCCTTTTTCTTTTTCTCGTAATCTCCTTTCTTCTATTTGTCGCCTTGTTTTAATTTCTTTCATCGCCATTTTTTTTTGTTAATATTTCTCCTCTCTCCGCTTCGTCTTTGTCTTCATCTTCAACATCTTTTTCTCTTTCATCTTCTAATTCACATTTTTATCACTAGTGGCGCTAGTTCTCATCGTCATTTCAAACGCATCCACACACATACGCACATACAATGACATACACGCACTCACACATTCTGATAAACGCACACACATGCACACACTCGTACACACACAAAAGACAAATCTCAATCTGACTTGCATCACGAAACCCTCGATAAACTTCTCAAGGATCTCAAATAAACCATGTGCATACTTACAAATGTTTGTTCTGATAGAAAAATAAAGGAAAACAATAATTTTAATAGCAGGTTGCGTTGATCCAGCTTTTAGCGTAACAGAATATCGCATGCAATTCAATCTCAAGTAATTCGCAATGAGCTAGGTCAACTTGATCCGATTTTGTTGGGTCAGAATAACACTTCTGGGCAAAACATAGATTCGACATTAATTTTACAAAATTTTACTGCTACAGTATTTGTCAACTTGTAAAGGATCCAACAGTTCTGAAAATATTGCCTGGTTGATGAACCTTGTTAAAATCTGACAACGACAGGCAGATTTCTGTGTTTTCATCAGTAATGGTCACTCTCTTATCATGCTAATCGAATATGCAAAGATTGAGGAAAAGGTACCTCGTACGTAATTAGATTCAAATATTCACTATAATCGTCGGTTTTAAATATTTTCGAAATCAGTATATTTTACGAACAAATGCTAGTAATTATCTAAACCTGACGGGTCTTGAGATTATATTGCATTAGTAAGAGCTTCTCATTCAAACTAAATGATCGTATACTGCGTCACATTTGGAACATTTTCTTAGCTTAACACTTGTACATACTACAAGAATATAGTATTATTGACCATTGTATAAGAAGCAACCGATGAACTTGGCCCAGTGGTAGTGTGCTCACTTCTGGTCAGGTAGGTCGTGGGTTCAATCAATGGCCGAGTCATACCATAGACTTCGAAAATGGTACTCATTGTCTTTCTGCTAAGCTCTCGATATGAAGTGTAGGCTTGAGGGAGCCCGGAGTGCGTCAGGATATCATTTTAGATTTACACAAAATATGTACCGTGCCAAAAGATATTTACTCACACACAAAAATAGACGCATACACACAAGAGTTAAGATTGAATTAGGTTTATTCACTCTGCGTACTCTGGGATTATTCTGTTCCTTTGTACGCTTGATCTTCTACTTTCAACTTCCGAATCTCATAAACTTGAGGTATATGTTTTTCTGACCCGAGACAAATAGCATGCTACCCGCCAAAGAACACAATTATTCGTCGTCTTCTGATCATGAATCGAATGATGATCAAAGTTCGCTACCAATGCCTAAATCAATCTAAAATTAAACAATGAGGGATACTCAGTTTATAGATGGATGCACAAGACGAAACAGTTCTGGTGTGATTCGATCGGATAGTTCTTACGTAAATAGCATATATCAGTGGTGTGTACGGAAATTCATCTCCCAACCCCATTCTCTCACTGCCTCTCTCACTCTCACTCTCGCTCTGTCTGTCTGTCTGTCTCTCTCTCTCTATGTATATATATAGCGCTGTTCGTAAGTATTTGAACGAACAGATATTGCTTATGTGGCTTGGTTCTGAGAGTGAAAAAAAAGAAAGAATATCAGGCTATTTCTTGCCAAAGTTTTCATTCTCCTCAAAGTGTGTATAGGGCCAGTTGAAAGCTAATCAACTAAATAGTCTGGTAACTCCCCTAAAAAGAGTAATATTAGTTTGCCGTCTCAAAGTAATGAATAATATTGATAATGAACAAAATTTTATATAGATAGAAAAAAATACTTGCTTCGATCCATCTGAATATTCCTTTGTGTGAAAAAAAATATCTCCCTGACATTTAGCATGAAGAATCAGAAAACATGAGTGAATTAATGTTTTGTTATGATGATTGCAATAAAATTTCCTTTTCCTGCCTTAAGTTTCCTTTTTTGTTAACTCTCAAAACCAAGCCATACCAGCAGAATTCATGCTATGCTCAAATGCTTCCCGAAACATGTTACAGAGATAGGTACAATCAATTTCTCCTTATTCTGAGTTTCCTATTAAAACTACCCATATGTCGGATAAACCTCATCCACTATATATATATATATATATATATATATATATATATAATGTATACTTTAGAGAGTGAGACAGACTCGGGAGTGAAGTGTTTGGTGGTAAGGTTTATATATATATATATATATATATATATATATATATATATATATATATATGTATATATATATATATATTTATGTGAGTAAGTAAAGGTTGTTTCTATGGTTCATTAGAGATTGTACGTTCTGTTTCACTTAAAAAAGATTTTCAAATGGATTTTATTACCGCTCTACTGATGGCATCGATCGATTCCTTTGAACAAAGATCTATTTGATACATTAATACATATACACACGCTTGTTGTACATTTAATATTGTTCTCTTATATGCACACACACACACACACACACACACACATATATATATATATATGCATATTGCATATAACTGATATGCGTATATCTATTCTTTTAGCAAAACACCGTTTCCCTTATGAATGAGATAATTATCTAATCAAACAATCCACAAGAGTAAATGGATGAAGAAGTTGCCAGAATAGATTTGATTAGAAAACAGGAACAGGAAAATAAATTCTCTTGTTAACTATTTACAAGAAGCAAAGAAATGATTTTCATTCAATCCATCTTTCCTGATTGCTTTTCTCTTTTTATTTCAAACATTTTCACTGGAGTTTGTGTTAAATTCAAAACTCGCCTTTACAAGTCTTTCCTTCGTTCATTTTCTTGTTTCATCAGGATTGGTTTCATCTATAATGAAGATATTTCCTGTTTCTTGTTAACTAAGATGATTTATTGCCGTTCAAAACAGAAATCAAAAACCTGAAAACAAGAAAAGTTTTAATTCGTCTTCATACAAAATGTCAACACATCTATTCACACACACACAGACACACACACACAGACACACACACAGACACACACGTACAATTATTTAAGATACGCACTTAGATATTACCGTGTCTACAAATATTACACACCGATCATTGTGGCCAAGTGGTAGAGTGCTCGACTCTGGGTGGGTTGGCAGTGCTTCAATCTATCAACGAGTCATACCAAAGGCTTTGAAAAATGGTACTCAATGCCTGTCTGTTAAGCACTCAGCTCAAGGTTGAAGTTAAGCAACGTCATGCCTGGATGGCCATTGGAAAAAAAACAGGTTCCGTAAGCAGAACGAAGCTTTTAAAAGCCCGGCAACCGAACAGTGGGTCTAACAATTGCCCGCGTGTACTTCCTCCTGTAACGCCCTCGATGGGGGTATAAGCAGAGAACGAAGATATAAGCATATACATATCAAGACTTCCATTTATGCGCGTGCGCAGTGAAACATACACTTTTAATTTTGGATAACGAGTCGGGAAAATTCGTATCCAGTTATACATTAAAAAAACCAAAGTCAAGATAATGAAGGTTGAGAAAAGAATTCTATCAATTATGGCAAAACTAATTCTGTGTCCGTAAAATCAAGCAGTCAGGATTTATTAAAATTGTGAGGATTGATGGGCGTTGGCAAACTTTCAAAGGAATATGTTAAAGACAAAACTACAAAGAGAGAAAGAGAAAACAGAAAAAAGGTAAAACAAGCCTGAAAGTCAGATCAGGCATGCGCTAGTTCTTCTCTTGTGTGAAGATCTGGGGTAGTTTTGCCAACTTTACTTTCGAGTTGAATCCCAAAAACATCTTTAAAAAACTAAAAACATCTTGATTAACGAATTAATAATATCTAAGAACTTTATTACTCATTATCAATAAATGAAATGTGACGCAAATATTCACCATTTTTTTCGATTAAAATATTACTTAGTTCATTAAAATATATCATATCTTATTAAAAACCATCTAAATTGCAATTTCCGAAATTATATGAAGCCGAGATCATCAAGATTGGCGACACCTAGCCAGAAACGAAATGAACGATTCGGAATGTCCGTCAGTGAGAGCAACTACTGCTAGAAATATCAGCCGCATCTAAAGAGTGAGAAAGAATTCCATATATATATATATATATATATATATATATATTGAACAACCGTAGCCACCAAAGTTGGCGAATTGTTCCCTCCCTTTTCATATGTGCGTGTGTTTGTGTGTTCCAGCGCCTCTAACGATAAAGTTAGTCTCATCATCGTCAGACTTTTAATGTTCGTCGTTGGACATAGACATTCCCCGAGATCCATCACATTTCTCTATCATGGGCGTCGCAGGGCCAGTATTTTCCAAATTTGTTTAGTTCATCTCTCCATCTTGTATTATGTCGGCTTCAGTTTCGCATGTGCTCTCTGTGGATCCATGTTGTGAGTCGTAATCTCCTGCGTGATGATTATCGGTTGTCTTTCATTCTTGCAACATGGCCAGTCCATTACCATTTGAGTTTTCTAATGGATTCTATGATGTCTCAGACCTCCATTTTCTTTCTGATATATTGTGCTGTCTTGTGATCTCTCCATGTGATGTTGAGCATGATTTTCTCACGTGCACGCTGCAGACTTCTCAGTTTGTGGATTTGTCTCTTGGTTAGGTTCCATGTTTCAGCTTCATAAGTGACTATTGGGAAAATGCATTGGTTATATACTCTTCTTTTTAGGATCATTTGGATCATCTGATTTTTGAAAGTTGAGCTTGCTCTGCCAAAGGTTTGCCATCCTAGAGTGATTAATTGCTTGATTTCCTCCTCTTTTGAGGATCCCATTGAAATTCGTTGTCCTAAGTAGATGTAGTGGTCTTCTTTCCCCAGTTTTGCATCTTCGATCTTGACATGTTCTTGACATGTTCTTATTCTCAATGCGATTGTTGCACATAATTGTTGCACATGATTTTCGTTTTACTGAAGTTCATGTACAGACCGACTCTTTTTCTTACTTCGTTTAGTTCATCGGGCATTGGTTGGAGGCCGTAAAGGTTCTCTGCAAAAAAGACGATGTTGTCTGCAAATCTGAGGTTGCTCAGATATTCACCATCTATTTTGATTCCTCTATTTTCCCAATCCAGGTTACGGAAGATCATCTCGAGGCAGGTTGTCAAGAGTTTGGGTGAGCTGATATCGCCTTATTTTCCTCGTTTTTGGAGTTGGATGGTCTCAGAGTCTTTATTTAGCCTGATAAAGGAGTTGCTGTGATTGTATATATGTTGCAGTATTCTGACGTATATAGGGTATACACCTTGTAGAGTGATAGCCTTCGTGACCATGGGGATTCCTACAGAGTCGAATGCCTTCTTGAAGTCTATAAACGCTACAGCAAGTGGAATTTTGTATTCTGCTGCTTTCTCCTTCAGCTGGTCTATTGAATGGTCCATGGTCGAGCAGCTTCTTCTTCATCCAGGCTGTGCTCGTGGTTGGTTTTCATCAAGTGTTTTAGTGATCTGGTTGGTAATGATTTTTGTGAACAGTTTATAAATGTAGTTGAGTAATCGGCATCAGTACTCCACTTGACTCCGTCTGAATTATTTTTTAAATTTTGGAAAAAAAAAAAGTTTTTCGACCTTTTTGTGGCCTTATTCTGACAGGTTTATTAATAACGACGAAATATTTTTTTCTTTATTTCAGTGATGTCATTATTAGAATTTAATCTGATCATATTTATTCTTCGAGGGAATTTAAAAGAAGACTTCAAATTTTGACGCTGCAGTTGTTCAATTATTGACTTGGATGTCGAGTTCTATGAGCAGAAGCTCTGGTTAAAAATGACATCACGTTGACGTTCTTTTGTTAAACAAAAACAACAAGAATCATCCTCATCAAATAAGAATTGAAATTTCTGTTTTTTAATTTGTTTTTAAAATCTAATCTAACGACGCTACCAAAGCGAAATGCATAATGGGAAATTAGAGTGTTTATGAAAAACATTACAATTTAGTCATTATTATCAAATGTCCAAATAGTCCAAATTACAAAATTCCACACACACACACACACACACACACACACACACACACACATATATATATATATATATATATATATATATATATGATATCTTGGGAATATATTACACTTTTCCACAAATTAAATATGGCCATAATCTTCTGTATCTATTTGATTAAAGTATTTCTCAATTTAAAAAAATACTATTTATTTTATTATCATAAATGGAATAGAAATATCACTTATTTTATAAAAAAAAAATCAGCTAAATAGTATTTCTAACATCGAGATGCATTCAAAACGATCTTGATTTATTGACAACACTGAGCTCGAAATGTAACCCTTAGGTCAGTTAATGACAGCAACTGCTGCTATAGATGCAAGCGCATCTAAACACACCAAGTTATTAAAAAAACATGTTTTTTAAACAGTAAACATTGTTCATATAGACAATCAAACAGTAAGCATTATTCATACAGACAATTATACAAAACATTACATTATGCTTCACTTACCTTCCTTTAAATAATAATTTTTCTCACTGATATTTTTCTCTTGTATAATCTATTCATTTTGTTCTCTTAAAAATGTCACTAAAAGAATACTTATTTAATTCGTATGACGGGAAAATTCACAACAAAAAAAATATCTCCAGGCAGACAAAAGAAAATTTGCTCTGATGAGACCCGACGGTAAAGGAGAGAAAATATTAGCTAGAATAAATAATCATCGTAAAAAAAGCTAATTGAAGTCAAATTCAATGTTTATATGATTAATTCATCTTGTTACCAGAAAAGATGTCACTAAAGGACTGTTCGTATGGACACCCAGCAACTAACTGATAGATGCTCCAAAATTTTTCCTTATTTTTTGTCTTTTAAAAAAAGATTTCATCATAGCACTTTTTGTTTGCAGTATTAGCTCTAAAAACGAGGAAAGTTGATGTCAAGACTAGATTTATACATGTCAACTGCATCTGTAAGGAATTAAGTGACCCGAAAAGAGAGTAGTTGAAAAGAGAGATAGACAGCATACGTAACAAAAGAAGAACACTGTTATCTATATCTATACCTGTTATGAGAGGGGGTAATAAGAGAGAGGAAGCGTTGGCAAACATAGAAAGATACGATATTGAGAGGAAGAGGAATATTCTTTTTACAACTCACTATGTCATATTAATCTCTTTTTGATAATGAATTCTTGAGATAAAAAATAGAAAGTACACGAAAGAAAGAAAACAAACTATACAGTGTTTACATTTCATATACACACACAGAGAGACAGAGAGGGAGAGAGAGAGACACACACACACACACACACACACACACACATATATATATATATATATATATATATATATATGCATAACAACAAAGCTATCAGGAATCAGGAAGAATTCTTGAGTACATAGTTACAAGTACTCATCGACTTACGACCAAGTTTCATTCCGACTGGCAGCACATATCTCGAAATGGTCGTAAGTCGGATAATTTTCCCCTGGGGGCGTTTGTATGCTATATTATATCATAAAAACATAGTGCGTAGTCATCTTTTATTCAGGGTTACCAATTTAAATGTGATTTTTTAAATTTTCCATTCACAATTTTACTAAGTCTTTCCCTTCATCCTAGCTTTTATAATACTTTTGTATTATTGCAATACTTCATCCCAGAAAAAATCTGGAAAACAATTTAAAACATCGTTTTACTATACTTTGAATCATGGAAGAAGATTAAAAGAAAAAACATGCAAAAAATGTCAACGCTCGATTCGAAAATTCGAAAAAAAAAAATACCAAAAAAACATATAAATGGACAACATTTTCTTTTATTCCCCTACCAATTTAAAAAATGAAATAGAAAACAAATGTGCAATAATCGTATTTATAAATGGTAGTAAGACAAAAAATAATTATAAAAATGATAATTTTCTCAAAAAACAAAACAAAACGATTTTGACTTGACTTTTTCTCCTTGAAATTTTGTTTGGCCTCTCCCCCTTGAAATTTTGACTTGGCTTTTTCTCCATGAGTTGTGGGTGGGGGAGAGATGAAGGTTGTGAGAATGCCCTTAATCTTTTAATTTAGGAGTGTAACTTTTATATTTACATGATTTTTTTCATATCCACGTACATTACCGTATATTACACGTATGTACCAATGTTCGCAAGTTGGGGGTCGTACAAAGGAGAGTTGGTGTATACGCAACTCTACTTTTGTTTCTATTCTCTTTACTATTTTTTTTTTACCAAGTCGTAATTAGTTCATCAAACTAAGTTTTTTTTAATGAAAAATTTGGCAAATATGGATTTTCTAACCGTCTAATTTGATCATTTGAATGGAACTGATTTTGACACTTCCCAGTTTTTTCCCTAAATGCTGAAATATATTGTTTTCTTTCGTGAATTCTCATATTTCTTTTCATCTGTGCGCTATTTTTCGAACACCAGGTATCCATGTGGATTTTTAACAAATAAAAAGAAATAAGAGACTTCTATGATATTGAAATTAAAGAAATTATCGTGTACGAAATGTAATATGCTTGGAGTCAAATATAAATCACATTTTTCTTTACTTAAGATTAAAAAAAAAAGAAGCTGAATAAGACGGTAAGAAACTGCAGAGATTTTATCGGATCTTTTTTAATCGTATTTTCAAGGCAAGACCTATGGCTCACGTCCCCATAAATGTTTTCGAAGTAATAGACAATTGAATAGTGTTATGGAAAAGCCTATATTCATGTCTAGCAAGGTTTGAAAAAAAGCTTGGAAACATGAATGTAAACAAATCTATAATTTACTATTGAAATACCTGGTAGAGAATAGTGATTTTGTTGATGACCTCACATTATTATTGATAACTGTATTGATTAGGAGTGTCAACCTACACTTTGGAAACTTGTGGTTGTTGTAGCAACGCATAGAAAGGGATCTATTAATCTCCTTGAAAATTATAGACCAGTGTCATAAACATGCATTTTATGTAAAGTATACGAAACACTTATAAGACAACATATCCTCGCTTGTGTTATTGATATAATAACTGATAAGTATCACAAATTCATAATAGGTAGATCCTGTTTATCAAATCTACTAGAAACTCTCGACAAAGCAGCAGGTGGCGGTGTTGATTTGATGTTTTTTTGATTCTAGCAAGGTATTCGACGCGGAGTCTCACTGCCATTTAATAATTCAACTTTAAGTTATTGAATTTTCCAAAAATATGGTAAATATTAGGAAAAACTTTCTGAATGATAGATATATAAAGTTAAAAGTGGAGATGTGGAGTCGGAAGCCAAGGCTACACTGTCTGGGGTCCCGTAGGGCTCTATGTTGGATCTGATATTTTTTCTGTTCGTAAATGATCTTCCTAATAGTATTAAAATGTTATCAAAATATTCGCAGACGATATAAAAATTATAGCAGAATCAAGAGAGTATAAATCTATTTCAAGTTATCATAATAAATTATCAATATGGGAAAATGTGTGGCT
This sequence comes from Thysanoteuthis rhombus, assembly GCA_963457665.1. Lineage (NCBI taxonomy): Eukaryota > Metazoa > Mollusca > Cephalopoda > Oegopsida > Thysanoteuthidae > Thysanoteuthis > Thysanoteuthis major. Next base: position 8,119,305 of record OY735201.1, on the reverse strand, counting down.
ATTAAAGTTTAATGTAGATAAATGCAAAGTTCTTCACGTCGAACCCAAAAACAAATATGAGTTTTTGGAATCAAATTTGAATATACGTTGCACTGAAAAGGACCTTGGCATCATATTTTAACGAGAAATTAAATTTCCGTGACCATATGCACACTTATATACACTATTCAGCATAGATCTTAAGAAATACTGTACACGGAAAACCGTATGAAACGAAAACGGCTTATAAGTCTTTAGTAAGGTATAATATTGAATATTGTTGTTTTGGGACGTAAGGTGTGCCATGGTGACTAGACAACTATCTAGGATGCGGAAGCAGTATAAAGAGCTTTTGTTTTGGTCGTTGACAGAATGTCAAATTTTAAGTATGAAAAAAGACCAAATAAACTATGTATGATCACATTGTTGAAGCGTAGAACGAAAGGAAACTTGACAGAGGTATTTAGAATTGAATAAATTTCGTCGTTATGACATGACTGATAAATCAAAAGAACAATTCTGGGAATTTTCATATAAAATTTCCTAGACAGTATGAATAAATTGAATCATATCTTTAAAGCACAATAGAGTAAAAAATATATTATCAGAGATTTTGACAACATTATATTCATTAAATGAATAAATAAAAAGAATTCATTTGAGAAAAATCGAAGATTTCAGAACCATTGCTAGCATTTTTACTGACATTATACAATAAGAGGGATAAATCTTTATATACATCAATTGCATAAATGATAAATCTGCTATTTCTAGCTACGCAGCTGATTATTCCATATCTTCTATGCGAATCATAACAAAACATAACGTTCAATGTCCAATATTAATTAATTTTCTTTCTAGCCATGAAAAATACAGTGACTTTTATCGCGCCAGTCGGATAAAATAAGCAATAATTCATCGAGTAATAACTATAATTCAACACGATCTATTTTGAAATAATCCAATTTTTCAAGGGGGGTTACTCCAAGTAAATTAGATGTCATTGTAAGCGTAATTTTCCTCTTTGAAAACCGTCAACTAGAACTGTCAACATAGATTTTTTCATTGTTTAAGTGGGTATGTCTGTCTGTCTGTCTGGCTATGTATGTGTGTATATATGTATCATGCGTACAGGCCGCACAAATGGAACTACAGGGCTGAAAATTTAGATATTTAATCGATATGTATAGAAAAACGTTTTTGTTTCGTTTTTTGACCCCCTTCATAGATTTTTAGAGGGTCAATTTTAACTATAAGCTTATCCTAAATTAGTCCCTAAGTTTACGGATAGTAAGTGACTTGGCATTGATCTTATTGGCGGCCAATGGTAGACTTAAAGCTTGCATCTTTAACTCTTAAAATCATGTGAAAAATTAGAAAAAAAGATTTAGATTTCAAACGAAACAATTACTGATTGAAGTCACCCCCATTTTGATTTTAAGATAAGTCTTTCAATTTTTTCGATTCTATTCATTATTTTGCAATTCTATTCCACTGTCAATAGGAGCGGTATCAAGCTGTTGATGAATTTAAGAGCCGCACGCATGTGCATGGGTAACTAAACACTGAGTTTGCAAGAGACATCAAAAGCCTGGAACAATATTTGACAAGACGATAGCGTTACTCTAATATGCGCACGCATTTGTGCTATCAAATTCAGTAATCACGGTATTAGGAACAATTTATGTTTAATCAAGAGTGCAAAATCCAATCATTTTGCGGTATAAAAAGCACACGTAGCAAAGCTCAACAAGATTCACGTGATATCTGATGCATAAATTTCAAATTTAATTGCAAGCGCCTTGAAACGCTGACAAAAATTCAAGATACGTGCCTTCTACTTATATCTTAATGATCTGAAAATATAAAATTGATAGATTAATCGGCTGAAATGAAGTAAAATCCACAATAAAAAAGCTAACTACTGTGGGAAAAATGATGAAATTCGGAAGGACTTAATTAAATTCAGCTTCAAAAATTTGATTGAAAAGATTTCGACAGCAACGCAAAAACATATATTTTAACACACACACGTTCGCAAATACATATACACACACTTGTACGTGCACACACACACATATGCTCACACGTACACGGACAGATATACACACACACGCACACGGGGAGTGATAATGGACCTTCCAGAAATATGAATTTATCGCTACGTACGCACACAAATACATCGTAATGTGATTGCAATTATCATCGAATGAAGATCATTTCTAAAGAGCTCTGGTAAGTCCCTCAATTGAAATCGTCACGTCTTTAAGCTGCATACCGGGTTGTGGGTGATCAATTAACAAAATGAAAAAAACAAAAAAAAACTATTATAAACGAATAAGTTACTTCTCTTGCCGCTTGTTGGATCACTAGAAAGTCGGAATTTTCAAGAGAAAAAAAAAAAAAAAGAGAAAAAGACAGTTGCTGGACGCAAACTGAAGAACTAATTAAGTACTAAAACCTTTTTTGTCGGGTGAAGCGGTTAAAAACAAGACAAAACGTTTTTTTCCATACATAACATAGGTCTAGAAAAATAAGCTTAAAATTTTTCTGATTATTTCAGGTGATTTTCATGTAGTTTTGATCAATGGTTTCAAAATGGAAATCGCATCCCTTTTTTTCTTCGAAAAGCGCGCTTTTCAGTTGTGTAATTTCCCACTATACGTTTGGAAACATAAAGAGAACTGTTTTTATTGAATTACTCATGGGTGCCAAATTGAAAAATGAGAGCCATTTTCCTCCCTCACGTAATAGTTCTTCACAAAATACGATAGGGATAGTTTGCCATTCCATCATGGATAGAAGCTGAAGGAGAGCTTTGATGAGTAAAAAGGTGAAAATAAAGAAAGGAAGAAGGTAGAAAAAGGGAAGAACACAAGAAATCTAAACATATAAAAGCCATTTATGCAAATTTCTTTTCTGTTTGATTGCACATTGATCTCATTGGTTAATTTACCTTCTTATTATGACGTAACATAAGATAGGATTAAAGCTGATGAAACAATTAAAGGGATGTAAAAATATAAGATCGTTTGTCGTGAGAAATAATGGGAATTACGTTTCAATTCTCAAGACTTTATGTCCTTATCTTCCTTTGAATTATTCGAAATACATCGCCAAATAAATTAGCTTTAGGCTCCTCAAAGCGAATCCACACATAGATATCCCTGTCATTTTTGACAGGTATATTCTTGTAATTAAAGAACGAAGTGAAGGAAAAACGTGAAAAATAAGAACGAAGGAAAGAAATAGAAAGCAAAAACAAACAAATGGCAAAAAACAAAACAAAACAAGTTTGGTTAGTCACTTGAAAGAAACGGTCAGGTGACTAACATCTCTTGGCAGCTTGTCAGTTTTGGAGTGATCAATTATAATATTAGCAAAAAGCTCTGCTAAATGAATACGTTATTTTTCCTGACTTTTGCTGTAACAAAGTCTGAATTTTCAATGAGCACAAGGACCAAATTAGCATAAACTTACATAGCAATTTGAACCTCTCACTAGAAACCTATTTGGGGAGATTTTGAAAAACACAAAACTGACATTTTTTCTTGACGCTAAAAGTAGTAAACGTTTGAATTTTAAGTCCTCTCGCTCCATTGGTGCGACCTGTACGCGTAATACATAAATACATTGCCAGCTAGATCTGCTTAAAAACTGAAGAAACCCATGTTGATAGTTTTGTTGGCAGTTTTTTGGTTGAAGAGTTTTAATAGAGAAATAAAATTGATGCTATTTGTTGGGCTATGTCTATTAAAAATGAATTAAAAAAAGCAGCAAACAAGTAGCAGAACCGATGTTTCCTATACGATTCAGCTGTAACAGTAAATCTTTTTAAGGAGTTTGGAATTTCTTCGACACCACGTTGCAGATGACGTGTTTTCACTGAGGAGGAAAGCCACGTAACATCCATCGGATAGTTGTATTGAAAACAACAAAAATAAAAATAAACCATTCTCTTTTCTGTTGGGTTGTGGAGAAGATTGTTGAATTGATAATGAAAGCAAAGAAACAATGTGTTCACTAATCCCTAAACTCTTTGAATTACTTGTGGTCACTCAATTAGGGAATGCCATTTCCATTAGTCATCAAAAGAAGGATATTAAACCAATACATCCTCTCGATAGTCACCAATGGAACTGAAGAATGGAATCTATGGTAAAGATTGACACTCAGACTGGGAACCATGCAACGTACAAAAGAGAGAATCATACTGAACATCACACAGTGAGTTCAGAAGACAGCGTAGTATATTAGATGAAAAAATCAGAGCTATCATAGAATCTATAAATGGGTTGGTAATGTTGCCAGAATGTCAGATAATCGCAGGAATCACAAGTCACCATGTGGATCCCAGGGGACCGTATGCAAAATTGTGGCTGGCAGAAAATGAGACGATGTGACGAATTACAGAAGTTCAGATAGTACTAGTTCCGTGAAGTCCTCGATAGAGACGTTTAGCGAATCTGAGTGAAGGTCTATGCCCATTGAAGGACACTACACGGCTGCTGCCGTTGCTGATTTCTAAAAGACACCCAAGTTCTTGCTTGAACACTTAATATAAACCCTCACGTAACCGGCGTCTTTTTGAAGCCTGTCGTGTTGGGAGTGATTATTTAAAAATTAGAAAAAGGGATGATCAGCGGATAAGTTACTTTTGTCGCTTTTTATTTGGCTGTGGTCACTATAAAGTCCAAATTTTCAAAATAGCAAGTTTGAACGCAGTTAAACACAGTTGGACACAAAATTACCAATTTAGCGTAAATCTACATCGTAAATCCCCTCCTGAAAACGTTTTCCAAAAAACCAAAACACCCTAACAAAACAACGTTTTTCAAGACATCGCTTGGAGTGAATGTTTAAATTTTCAGCCCTCAAGCTCCATTGGTCTGGCCTGTACACACCGTACATAGATTGATAATCAGGCAGAATCACTTATGAAAATTGAAGGAACTTACATTTACAGTTTTGATTGATGTTGACAGTTTGTAATTAAAATAATGATTCTTTGCAAACTAAACCCTCTTTTCTGCAAAATGTTGAACTTGAGCAATGTCAGCCTCACAAAAGCTGTGGCATAGCGAAAGATACCTTAAGATTTTGGGGCTCAGGGCTTGACTACTTCAGGACCCCTTCGAACAGTGAAATTTGATCAGAAAGGAAAATCTACATCAAACAGACATGCAGTATCGCCTAATTGATGTAAAACAAACTCAAAGGCTAAATTATTTATGCAATTCATATATGCACAAATATATCCTTATTGTTGTATAATGTCAGAAGAAATTGAGAAGACAAACTATAATTTACAGAGATTTGGGGGGTCTCTCGGGAGGGGGCGTTTAAAAATGTCCTCCTAGCCCCTTTTCAGCTACACAACAGCAGTAATTTTTGCTAAAGGGACATTAGCTCGTATTAAATAACAGCTTATGGATTCGGTAGTTTTATGACGGTTGTTAAAAACATCATCCATAATTCATATTTTCTTCCCTTTTTTTCTTGCATCTGTTTTTTTCTTCTTTCTCTTGGCGTGTACAATAGTTATAGATAAGTTTATGCCAAGGTAACTTAATTCCTGTATGAATTCATAGCACACTCTTTTATCTTTGACTAATAATGTACATATCATATAGCAAAAGTTTTCTATTGTTGGAAATGAAATATTGTGGCGTTTTATGGTCGAAAAACCTTTGAAGAATAAAATTAAAATGGCTTCCTCGCAGAGTCTTTTTTCATTTTTATCTCTTCCTTTTATCTATCATTGTTGCCTCAAAAGGGAGAACGCATATCTGAAACGTTCACCAATTGTATTATTGGGATGGCAAGGCTTTCAGAAATATCGTTTATTTTTATTAAAAAAAGCCAATGCAATCGCCGAGCATCTTGAATTATTTAAACAGAATTCGATCACTCAATAAGAGAACATATTACTAGATTGCATGTCTTTGTGATAAGAGATATTTATTTCCAATTTGTACTACCCTTACGCTGGCTACAGCATCAGTCTTCTCTGCTAAATGAGGCAGGTCCTGCGATAATGGCAGCAGAATGTCTTGCAATCAGAGGAGACCTGAGCTTCATGGTGCTGCCTCTTCTCAGCAAAGGTTTTGCAGTATTCCCCAGAAAAGGACCTCACCTGGAAGATGTTCGTGTCGCTATATATGACCCTTTTGACAACTTCTATTTTTCCCTGCCAGCATTCGACACCATAAGAGATAAGGGTCACTTTTTTCAGAAAGTTCTTGTATATTTCCTGTAGTGTTCTCTGTCATGTTAGCCCGTTGCCAATTCATCGAACAGTAGGATTTTGTTCCATCTTAGACATCCCATGCCTTTTCCAACATCCCTCTATGGCTGTGGTACGGCAACTCTTGAGCACTTTTCAAGTTAGCCTTGCTGACTGGCTATACATGTATCATACGTACAGGCTGCATCTATAGAGCTAGAGAGCTACAAATTTTAACATCAGTCTACAGAAAGAATTTAATGTTTTTGTCCCCCCATTTCTCTGTTTCCATTTACAATGTGAACATATGATAAGTTGACCCCAATTTCATCGTTGTATTTTGAAAATCCCGACCTTTTTTTAGTGATCACTGCTGCAAAAGTAATTTATTCATTGATCACCTCTTTTTCCAAATTTTACAATTAATCCTCCCCAACACTGCATGCTGCCAAAAGACGTTGGTCAAATGACGGTTTCTACTTCATGACTAACCAGAAATGCTTGTGATGAAGTCACTCAAAGGCACATCGAAATTGATGCAGAAGCAATACTAGCAGATATCTTTGAGGAGGCGTTTGAGGATGAATCTGACTGGACATGCATTCTTCTGGTATGTATTAGAGAACGTTATGAATTGATAAGATTTCATTAGTCTTCACGAGAAGAAGTCATGAACAATAAATCAAAACTTACTGTCTTTATTTTCCCGATCATAAAATCTGTTTACTTTGTTCTCATCAGCGCTGTCGGTGATCCCATAAATATTTTGCTTTTGTGACATCTTCACTCCCTTTCTCATCTATACCTCTCAAAGGGATCGGTTTATATCGTATAATGCTGTATGGCAAATGAATTTAATCTAGAGATAATAAATAAAGACTGGAACCCGTGGAGACATTAAAATCAATATTTATATATTATTAAAATCCATGTTTCCATATCGTTTATCACAACTCTGTTAACACTACGTAAGTTTTTAATTCTTATATCCATGAAGTGCTTGATACTGTCGTGGAACTCTTCAATGAATATGATTAAAGAAGTTAACTTTTTTGTGGATTGAATTGGAGATGAATTAAAAACAAATACCAAAAAGGGTAAATAAGGTAACTTTTATCAGAAGTGAATCCCTATTGATTTGATTTTTAGATTCCCTGACATAAATGAAGACTTATTAACGGAATTTAGAGGTAAGTTTATTGTTATTATATGACCGCGATTACGTTTTAGGAGCAGTTACATTTTTGCTAGTCGTATTTTGAGCAGTTTACAAATATCCAAGG
>OY735201.1:8036817-8106817 GCA_963457665.1 Thysanoteuthis rhombus | reverse complement strand
TATAGCTGGAAATGTATTACTAAGTAAACATTAACTTCTATAATAATAGATATCAAAATGATATTGAAAATGATAAAAAGAAACTGAACATCGTATAGATGGATATAATACTTATAGATAAACGAAAATAATATAATCTTGTCTCAAAATATAGAATTGAACTTACACATAATTTTGAAAGCGATCGGCTCAAAATGACATTAGCTTTCAGTTGTTATTTGTTATCTAACCTATAAATGCCCGGCGTCTTTCCATTTTCGGATGCACAAAAACAAGCTTGCATTTATATTCACAATCTAAGCACGAATTTATTAGACCCTGTGGCAAGGCCAGCAATTCTGAAAAAGAAAGACTCGTTTCTTAGCTTATCCTTTGTGTTTGTAAACATTTGATTGGAGACCGTGGTGGTGAATCACCAGAAGTTAGATTAACGAAAAAAACTACACAACTGGAATTAGCAATGAGAACTTGTTTGCGACGACAAAATGTCTGACGGATGTCAAGAGGCAGTTTTCGCTTGAGAAAGAATAATAATGTCTTGCATTCACTTACCAGCATGTAAGGTGTAGTAACTGTTTTGTTCTAAAAGCAAAAAGACATGTATCAGTTTAGGTTCTGAAGTTAAGGGTTCGGCCAAAAGACACAGGAATACGGATCTCCCCTCTACCATGAGTGGGCAAGTTGAAGAAAGTGTTTTTAAAGCGAAGCAAAAGTGAAGAGTCTCCTTTCACTTAGGAGCAGATAAGTAGAGAGGTTCAACATATGCACAAGTACACGGGTCCCTAAAGGCATGCACGTATTAGGATGAAGCCAATAATATTTGTGATCATCAAGGTACTTACAACGTGATAAAAATCTAAAATATTTCAGCAGACAAATTGGCCTTAATGTGGATTAAGCTAATATATATATGTATTCATACACACACACGTGCAAACAAACACACACACACACACACATACACACACACACACACATACACACACACACACACACACACACGTACACACACACACACACACACATACACATATATATATATATATATATATATATATATATATATATATATATGTATACATATATTTTTTTTTCCAAAAAAAGTAAAACATACATTGTTAAAAGTTACAAACTCTCTCTATTCAGCATTTTCGTTAATTTATTTTGCGCAAAAACCTTTTATTGACGTCATTCAAGTTTTTTTAAAACGTCCCAAAATTGGTGGTTCGATCTTTTGATCATCATTAAATAGACAGAGTTTATCCGTTATTTTCACCAATCTATGAGAGTATTTTGAGAGAATTCATTCGAATTTTAGACTAATTTCAATTACATGAAAGACCGATGAGTTTCTCACAAAAACAAAAACAGAAATAAAATCACCTAACAAACTCCTACGCTTAGAATTCATTTTTCTCTCAGCATACTACCAGACAAAGTTTATGATCGTTTTCTTTGTTTTTAATCTGAAAAGAAAGGATTTTTTTTAATATCGCACGAATTATATGATGCTTTTTCTCATGAATATAGACCTACAATAAACTGCCTTTATTACCAACGAAACGTGCCCAAACATCGGAAGCTCTGAGAAATTTGCTAAATTAATCCGGAGCTTACCTCCATTTCTGGGCTGCCTGATAAATATTCATTAGCAAAATGGGCAAACGTAGACATTTTCATTGCCTATTTGCCAAGTATTGATCGCCTAAGTCCAACATTAAATGGAAACCCTTATACAAAACTTGGCAAAAGCCAGCATAATGGTGGAATACCAATTCTAAAATGAACGTCTCAATTAACCGAGATTTGAAAGCGAAATTATATATATTAGAAATAAAAAATGCATACGTTATCCATTACTTTTTTTGTTCACATTTTTCAAGACAAGAGCACGTGTGTGTGTGTGTGTGTGTGTGTGTGTGTGTGTGTGTGTGTTTCATTATATGATTTCTATATGTTTTAGCTTCAGTAGGAAAGGCTGTCCATCTTGGACGTGGGGCTAGTAACCGGGCACTATAAAAACCCCCGATTGCTAAAAATGATAATTGGGTCCCCAAGGATTGGGTGGGGTCAAAATCATGAGTCACTTGACACAGGAAGCAGCTTTGATTTTTTTTGTTTTTTTTTTTAAAAGTAAGGGCCAAAAACTGAAGGAACTTGAGTCTGTATTAGTGTTTATTATTTCGTCATTTGAACTATATTGGAAAGCATTAAAAATGCAATTCATTGATATTTATTCATTTATCGGGATTAGATATGGTTCTTGGGCGATAAAGTCTCAACTGAATATTTATAAAGCCAGATGTAAGGTTGAACATTTATCAAACGTATCAGGCTGGGTTCAATATCATCTTCCAACCAGAAACAGAGCAATGGGAAAATAGCTGACGAACTCCATATCAAAGAATGAAATTAAAAATACAAACAGGACTGAATCACATGTGATAATATCCTAAAATTATATGATAAACAGTTATGAGAAATCACGTTGAGATAAGACAGACCACATTAAAAGTGGCTTGCATGACACACAGTGGTGGACACTTTGGAGCTATCTATAAAATTTGACTAAAATTTTGACTGTATTTTACATTTTAGTAGGAACTTACTTGGTAGCAGAACGAGTAGCCTTAGATCGTGTAAACAGATAAAGAAATGATCGTCACAAGGAGATTGAACCTGCATTTTTGTTAGCAACATATATATATATATATATATATATATATATATATATATATATATATATATATATATATAACCAATGTATTAACAGGGATTATAATTCATGGCAATTCAGATGAGCTTTATTTAGATATAAAAATGAGCACTTCACACATACAGCCTGTTGACTAAAGTGCCTACTTTTGCTTTTAAACGTGGGCTTTTTTTTCGGTTTTCAAAGAAACGGACACCAACAGACATACTTAACACTTTCAAGACATATCAACTAAATTCCTACCATAATGAAAGCTTAATATACAGTCAATTTAATAAGCAATCTCTGAAGCCGCTCATAACCAGGCATGAACACTATATAACAGACACTTTCACATATTTCCGACACTTTTTCTGAAGAAGCCTGGATGACTTGCTGAAACGTCAAAATAAACTTTGAAATTTCATTTGTATACAACAAAGTCTTCTCAGCCGTCATTTCATATAAGTATATATATGATTGATATCAATCCAAATAATCAAATCTATTTCAGTCAATTCAAATACTGCATCCTAACGGAAATTTTAAATTAGAACTAAAAATAATCCACCATAAAAGTATTGACCCTGAAACACATGTCTGGTGTTGTCTCTGCTTAATCATATATATATATATATATATATATATATATATATATATATATATATATATATATATATATATATATATATATATATATATATATATGATTTCGAAAAGAGTTTCAAAGCAATGTAACGCATCTATAACTATTTCTGTCGGATTATATATCCATTTCTTCATAACACACACACACACACACACGCACACACACATATATATATATATAATTGTCAAACATTAAGGTTACTAATCGTTGTAACATTTTTACTGATACTCGTGCCAGGGCGATGCGTAAAATAGTAATAGGAGAATGGTTTTCTGACGCGCCCACTAATCCACTGTCTTCTTGTTCAATCGCCGTGTCATATCAACCAACGCCTTTCCGGATTGACGGAACTACTCAGATTTCAGTCTACAGCCAGCTCATTCTTTTTAATGGCCATTGAATGACAGTCTGTGTAGATGCAATGGAGAGTAACTAATACTAAGATGAGTGAAATATGAATCCAAATTAATAATGGTTGACGATGCTTCCATCTAATACAAATTTGAGTTAGCTTCTAGATGTGTCCATACATCTCAATTGGACGCTTTTCAGTCTGTCTCTGTGTCGGTCAGTTGGTCCAAGGTATATTAAACAGCAGAAATATGAAAGAAAGGAAAGATGTGATGTCATTGAAAGCATGACGTCATCAATGCTATGATGTAATAATGCACGAATTCAGCATTTTTTAAAGATCTAAACAAACCACCCATGATTTCTATTGGAAAATAAAACTCTCGGTATAGTCCAATAATTTAAAGACAGACTCTTTGTTCTTCTTTTTACTCCTGTTCTTGCTACTACTACCACGAATGGTGGACTTATAGTTGAACTTATGGTTCTTGTTTTGAAATTGTCGGCTATGAGCCACGTGACGACGATTCTTGAAAGCATGTCGTGTTGGGTTGATTAATTTGAAAAAATGGAAAAAAGAGGTGAATAATGAATAAGTTATTTCTCTTGCATTTTATTGGATCACTGAGAAGGCTAAATTTTCACAAAATTCGCATTAATGCTACTGGGCACAAACTAAGGGACGAATTTTGTATAATCTAACATTGTAAACTGACCTTAGTTTTGGGGAGAATTTAAAAAACCAAAAACCAAAAAACAGATTTTTTTTTCGATAAAGTTTCAACCGTCTACTTGCATTGGTACAACTTGTTCACGTGACATATAGACGGATAGCTATCCAACCAGAATCATTTAGAAACTGGAGAAACCCATGCTGACAGCTTCTAAAAATCAAAGGTGAGGTTCCTGGCTGGGTTCTTAAAGGCCTGACAATAGTCAAATCATACGTAATGGTTGAAACAACAAATATGACTACTCCGAGTCAGGTAGGTCAGATTTGACCGGAAGGGGAGATAATTCAAGCTTTATCTGCGATATTCAACAAACACAGGTCTAGAAATTGAGCAAATCTGGAGAGAGTGGTTCAACTACTCCTCCTATCTCCTCTTCTGGCCAAATCTGACAGTCTTGATCTAAACAAGGAAAGCTGGACAACCAAAACGTTGAAATAAAGACAGCTATTTTTCATGATATGCGTGTAAGTGATTTATTGACCGATTAAATGTTATGTGTTACTGCTATTGATTGGTTGAACAAGAAAAAAATTGATAAGTCTGTATTGTTTAATGACCAAACTATAAAACTTATTAGTCTTGAGTGTTAGAAAAATCATCAAAAAATAAGTATTAAACTGAGTTTGGAAACATCGTCTGGAGCTTTCAAAAGCAAAGTCAATTGAGAGGGATAAGATGATTCTTAACAATGCAGCAATCATATCGTTTATTTATCAATCATTGATTCTATTATGACTCTTTTGATATCTCCATCAATACACAATAATTACACATCAACTTCAAAACAAACACAAAATTCATAAAAAACATATTCAATGTATATGAATACAAACAACATCTACAATTCAACACAATATACTGACACTGAAACATCCATACGCAGATTCCCATAGTGTCTGTGTTAGCTCATGCTCTCTCCATGATTTCTAAACATATCTAAATTGTTTTTAAAATTCTGTACTCTATTGCTGTTTTCTAATATGACTAGGAAACTTATTCCAAAAATATATTACTCTAATAGAAAAAAATCTAATTGCTCAGTAAATTTAGTTTTTGAAACCTGTCTTTTCAATAGATTCCAAGTTTGAGGAAAGGTATCAAAGAGTAGTGTACCATACTTAGAAGATCCGTTAATTACAATCGTATAAGCAATAAGAAGTGTCAATGGTGTGGATTTGTTTTGACCCAAGTTTGCCAGGTAGTGGCCCACACACTTTGATCTGAGTTCCATCTTCTGTGTCATGTGAATCATGAGACATGTAGGATCAAGCAAAGAAATTGCAACGGACTATCGATCGCTCTGGTGTACTATAGAACCGCACCAGACCGTCTGCCATTATCCTCTTCCAAATCTGTAGCTCTGAGTAGGATTGTCGCATTGTTGGAGACGTCTTTGGCCAAAATAACGCCAAAGATGGGCCAAAAAAGTCAAATATGGTAAAATACCAGAATTGTTTATAAAACATTGCAATACAGCAGTACACACACTCACACACGCACAAAAATGATAATTTGATTAAAATATAACTGTAATAAAGTAACTTTTTGTTACGTACGAATGGTACAAAGTAGGGTCCCTGTCTAGCATTCTAATTACATTATAAATAACACTACCCGAGATAACATTGAAGAAATCAACTTCCTTCAAACTGACACATTTCCTTATGAAACAGAAGTCTTATGGGCCGAAAGCATAGAAAACTACCCGCGACTTTTTTCTATCTTTTTGAATAACACGTTCGAAGGAAATGACGAAAACAGCCAAAAAATTTAAATATGACCGAACCACAAAGTTCATGTCCAATGATTTTCCAGAAAGGCCAAATTTGGCCATAGAATATCCGAAGTGGGCACCCTGGTGCTGAGGTGTAAGCGGGACTTTAGAATGCTAGTAAGTAGGTGGTATATTCCAATCATCTAGCGAAATACAGGGCTGAAAACAGGCGAGGATATTCGGAAAGATATTGGCGTCTGCACGAAAGACTGCGTCTATAATTACATCCCGATTCCTGTAGACTTGGCTACTTTTCAACTTCAGACGCCATCTTTCATTCAAGTAGTGATGCTTTACCTTTGGTGATTTCCGGTCTCGTTTGGAATACGTCACAGGCTGAGGAACATTATGGAGACTGCCGACAAACAAAACGGGTCAGCCTACTTAATTAGCTATCAGTTCACACAAACACACACACGCACACACACACACACACACACATGTATATATATTATTTATGTAATAATATCTTGACTATCTGAGATTGAAAAACTTTCTATATCAACGAAAGAAAATCTTTTACTGCGTGAAGCTCCCATATATATATATATATATATATATATATATATATATATATATATATGTGTGTGTGTGTGTGGGGGGGGTGAGTGTGTGTGTGAATGTGTATATGTGAGTGTGTCTGTTATTACACGCATATTTGTATTTAAATACACATACAATAGGGTTGTCAATTCAAATGTGATTTTCCAAGTTCTTGATTTCGGAAATCACTCACAAACTTGAACAAATAAAACGACCCAATTAGCAACACTGGATGACCTCAAAATCTAAATATTGTTAAGACTGATTTCATGAATTTGAAGAAAAAGACGAAACAAAAAAGCCTATCTTGATAAGAAACACTGGTATACACACATCGCCGCATAATGCAAATATATTTATATGTATACGGTATGACTTTGTGATTATAACACACACACACACACACACACACATATATATATATATATATATATATATATATATATATATATATACTATTATATTCATACAGTGAAATAAACGCTCAATCTTGGCACTGAAATAAACGAAGATGCTAAGAATGTGGATCTGTTTAACAGCCGAAAAGTTGTATTAAAGTGTCGCCGAGCTGAATTATATTGTCAATCACCAGTATTGGAGAGCCACAAATTGGCACTTAGGGTTTTATGTCGTGATTCCCGGCAACTAACATTGTCAGATCAGCAAGATGAGGACATTAGTTGAAAGAACGGGATTAGAAAAGAACGACTATCAACTGAATGTCTTCCACCGAGAGCAAGGTTTTCATTTGATTAAAGTCCAGAATCAAACCACTCCCCCCCCCTACACACATGTACACACATACACAACCCTATAAACACATATGCACACACTCACGATCGTGGACACCCACATATATTCTCCTGGGTATATCTGACTAAGCTCTAATTGCATTTTCATGTGTCGTCTAATTCTAATATATAATCATACTGTCTATCGTACCTTCTATTTTCCACAATTATTACCTCACCAAAATGGGGATGAAAGTTTAAAATACACAATTATCGGTGATATTTTACATCGTAAATGCTGCTCTCTTTCCTGGGATTAGAATTTATATCATATGATATTATATGATCGTAATAATTGATTATATGGAAACGAAAAGATTGAGAACTAGTTTCAGCATCGGTACGTCAGTTAGTGATGGCGATCGCTGTGAAAAATGCCAGTGCTTCTAAAAGCAGACTTCTCTACTGTGGGCGTCACGGAGCCAGTGCTTTCTGAACTTATTTACTTTGTCATGCCATTTTATATTTTGTCAGCCAAGTTTTGCATACTATTTTTTGGGATCCACTTTGTCATCCGTGATGTCCAATGGTTATCTATCATTCTCGCAACATGACCAGCCCATTGCCATTTAGATTTTCTTATAGATCCTACGATATTTCGGATATATTGTGTTGCTATGTGATCTCTCCATATTATGTTTAGCATGATTCTTCCTTGTGCACGTTGCATGGTTGTCAGTTTAACTCTTAAACGTTCGGTTTGGTTCCATCTTTCAGCTCCATAGGTGACTATCAGGAGAGTGCATTGGTTACATTTTTAGCACAAGCGCGATTTTTTTGTTCTTGAATGTTGAACATATCCTGCCAGAAGCTTCCCATGTTCAAAAACGATTCCTCGCTTGATTTCTTTTTCTATTGAGGTTTCATGGAAATTCATTGTCTTAGGTAGATGTAGTGGTCTACTATCTCCAGTTTGCGTCCTCTATCTTGATTGTATTGTGAGAACTAGTTTAGTGCATCTCAAAAACTTTATTAAATGATCCCTCTTGCCACTTCTTCCCCGATGAAGTCTACTTTGTTTAAAGAAATGCTTCGGATTTGTTGAATAAAAGATGCAGTAAACTTCTTTATCTTTTCATTTCCAGATTGTCAATCATCTACATCATAATCTCGTCGAAATTTTCAACGTCCGCACAACAGACATAATACTATATTATAATTTAGTTTATCCAATGCCTGTGTTGGGGTTATAAGAAAAATGGTTTCTTTTTGGAAGAAACTATGTTTTCACGAAATATATTCTCCAATCTAAAGTTACTTTTAAGGCCACGTAGGAATAGAAGAAATCGGACATATCCTTATGCCTGAACTTAGCTCGGTAAATTCTAATAGCCACATTGATACGCTAGTAAGTCTACTGTATAATGACTTGAAAGCCATATGTGAACTGATTGAAGATGGGTGCTTGGGTTCCGCTGGTTATACATTGCAGCAGACACTCAAATTCCTTGGAGTGAGAGGTAGACAGAGCAAAAAACGCCGCCCAAAGTAGTATCGCCGGGGCTGTGGATTCAGAGTGGGGATTCGTGGACGAGCACGTCACTTAGATTCAAGGCAGGGGCTAGTCACTTCGACTGGGTCGTTCAAGCGGAAGTGTTCAAAGATTAGTGTCCTGAAACACTCTATGTCCTGGGTTCATTGCTGAAGATGTTTCCAAGTTGCATGAGACGATGTATTAAAGAGAAAAACTTTGTTGTTTTCCAATCTATACATAAAAAAATAAAAAAATAATGACTAATATTTTTTTGACTTTAATTGAATCTCTGTAGCTCCATAAATGGCCCGCTCAACCAACCAGCCAAGTGGGCAACAGATTATTCTCTTTTTGAGTGTGTGTACGTGTTGTCTGGATGCTCCATCCATATCACTATCTTGGGACTACAACCTTGGAAATGTTCATGAGAACACCACTAGGCTCAATCTAGAAACTGTTTTAAGCTCTTTCAAAAAAGTTCTTTTTTTTTTTTTTTTTATATCTATGGTCATCTTAGACCGACAATACCCAAATCTTGTGCCGGGATTTTTTAAGCTAATTTTAGTAAAAAAATTCTATTTATTTCAGTTAATTTAGATAGATTTTTTTTCTAAAAGATAATTTTAATTTTCTTTGTTCTGGTACACGAATGGTTTGAACGATTCATTTCTGCAAGGTATGGATATTTCAGTTGCTTTTTCATCATTCTACAGCAGTGAGCAGACATTGTGAGCCGGATGAGGCTTATGGCAAGACTTGAACTCACACTCATTTTCTCCTTTGAAATCTTGTCTTCTTTACTGCATCAAGTACAAACACGCCTCAGTTTGTATATTTCTCAACTGTTCTTACAATGGAAGTCCAATAGTTACCATTTTCATGCGTTTTTAACCTTTAAACGTATTATATCGGGAATCGTCAACCATAACTGCCAACAAAGGTTTCAGTTTTTGAGAGTGTCCTCCTGGGTGGCTGTGTATGCATGTGTTATACACTAATGGAGTTAGAGGACTGAACATTTAAACATTTTCTCATCATGTTTAGAAAAAAAAAGATGTTTCTTTTTATCTTTTAAAAATTCGCTGCAAAATAACTTGGGGCACGGGTTCAAATCACAAAGAAAGTTCATGCTAAAATGGTCATTTTGTTTATTTCCGGAAACGTCTTTAAATTTGCTTCATGACTAAGAATATTGTAAAACAATGTATGGTGGCATTTTTTCCAACTTTGATATACCTGATGTGATAGTTTTTTTTTGCAATGATTTGTATAATCATATGTCGATAAGACAGAAAAAAGATACCCACAGGTATGAAAGACAAATGGGAAGTAATTCGTTGTGATTAAAAGAAAATAACTTATCTGCGGGACACAAGAAGCCGTTAAAGGTAGGAATTGTCTTGAAATTCGCCCGGGGGCAATAGAGTCTCTCTTGAGCGTGAAGGAAAGGTAAACCAATGTTTATTGGAGTCTAATTGGATGTAATTGTTTTGGGATATTTGGGAACTCGGGCTACGAAGTCCGAGGAATATTGACGATAAACAGGACTGTGAATGTGAAGAAGAAAACTGTTGTTCAGGGCGAAGTTCCCAGTTTGGGAAAACCCAATTTCAGGATCGAGGATATTAATTGAGCGCCAGGTAGGATTGTTGCAGTTTGCACTTCAGATGTGCGTTGGTAAAAGGCGAATTGAGGTCGTAACAATTTTATTTTTCTCAGTTTTGTTTTTGTTTTCAGGAAATGCAATTTGATTCTGTGTTTGTATCTATTGTGTTCTCAATTGTTTCAAGTCAAACGCCCAGAGAGAGAGAGAGAGAGAGAGAGAGAGAGAGAGAGAGAGAGAGAGAGAAAGAGAGAGAGAGAGAGAGAGAGAGACCCTAAAAGGAAGAATAGATGAAGTATCAAAGTTAAAAAGAAAAGAATGATGGCATTTACAAAGCCTTCTCAAAAGAGAAGTGAATACGGAGGCCATGAAAAATTATATTTGCGTCTACATCAATTGATCAAACAATCTATCTCATCAAACATATCGGTCTATTTATTTGATTCTTTCCCTGATTCTTTCATGGCGCATTTTCCAATTTTCTTCTAAATTGATCAACCCCAATCAGTATGCTGCCAAAAAGTATCATCGGCATGAAGGTCTCTACTGAGTGACTTGACCAATGGAAGAATGTGATATATTTGAACGAATCTTCCTCCACAATATTTCCAGGTTCTGGTCCATTTTGCATCCAGAGGTAGCCTAAAGAAACTTATGAAACTGACTTTCTCACTGCAGCAATTAAGCATGGAGACGGATCTGTGGTGGTTTTAGTCATAATATCATGGAATCCTCTGGGTCTTGCATGGCAGGGGGAACTCCCAGGACTATCTGTCGATTTTGGCTGACTAGTTGTATTTCATGATGTAAACGTTCTTTCCAAAGAGCAGTGTCATCTTTTAGGACGATAATCCAACCACTAAGTTTTTTTAAAAGTTGTTGAAAATTGGATTGACATGCAAGAAAGAGAACTCCTAGACTTAGTTAGATACTCCCCAGAAGCTGTATGAATCAATTCTTCGACGTGTTTAAGCTGGTATTAATGCAAAAGGAGGTCCTTAAAGAAAATAATAATTGTTTATCCTATTTACGATGTCCAGGCCAAGTGACACATTCTCCGTGCAATAACGGGAGTTTATATCACATAGGGTTTCAAATGATATTTTGCATTCATAATTATTCTGTTGTATTATACATACATTTTTTGATAATATGATTGTACGAGTTATGAAACTAAAGGTTGGACATGGAGAGTGAATAAACAAGATGAAAACGTTATTCGTCTTTGTTTTTTCACCGGGCTGTCTAGCTCAATGGAAAGAACAACGCTACGTTAGAGTAGCTACCTATCGGTCACAGGTTTGGTTCTTGCAGCAGCCCCATTTTCTCTAATTGTTTATCCTATTTACGCTGATTAGGCCGAATGATACATTCTCCGTGTAATAAGAGGAAGCCATTTCTTATAAACTTTCAAATAATATAACGCATTCATGATTACTCTGTCGTATTATAAATCCATTTCTTATTGATGATAATAATTATAACAATATGTATACACACACACACACACACATATATATATATATATAAATATATATACATATATATTTATATATATATATATATATATATATATATATATATATATATATATATATATATATATATATATATAAAACAGTCTTTTTTTTAGATGACTAACCGCATGTATACATAAATATACACGGATATAAGTAAAGAAACATTTGGATCAATGTTGATTTTCTGAAATTATGGACCATCGAAAATGTACCAACAAAGTGAAGTAAACTATTAACGAATTAGGTTTCAGTAATTTGATAGTTTCATTGTTTTTCTTTTTTCTTATGTAGCAAAACTAATTTGTGTTTAAAACATCAATCGAAAATAATACAAAGAGTTCTGAAACGGACAATTGCTCTACAAATGATCTTAATTGATTGAGACATAAAGAATAATCAATATTTTTCACTTATCCAAATATACACATGTATATAAATACATTTGTGTATATATATATGTGTGTGTGTGTGTGTGTGTATATACACACACACACACACACACACATATATATATATATATATATATATATATATATATATATTATTAAAAATGATGGATAAGAAGCAACATTTTAATTTTTTTCACTAATCTTTTATTGTTTCCGTACAAGAGAATGGGTATCTGGTTTCAATATATATAGATACGTATATGTGTATACGCGCGCACACACACATACACACACACACACACACACACACACACACATATATATATATATATATATATATATATATATATATATATATATATATATATATATATATATATGCAAACACACACACACAAATATATTATACGTATTATTAAACGGATATGCGATCCAACAGAATGATTATAAATTGCGTTATATTATATAAAAACTTTTTTGAACTGATATTCAGTATCACTTAGTTTAGACAAGGTAAATAGAATGAATAATAAGAGAAAATGGGGCTGCTGAAGGAATCGAACCTGCACAAATAGGATAGCTGCTCAATGTAGCGGTCCTCTTAACAGATATTCACATACATATAACTCTATACATGCATTATGCTGATCAGTTAATTTATAGTTATATTTTCAGATCCTGGATAGTATAGAAAAATGAAAATGAATGAATAAGATAAAAGATGGAAAAATAGTTATTTTACGGTGATGAAAATATTCAGACTTCTTTGACAGCCGTTTGATTCGATTAGAAACCATCAGTTTAATTTTACGTTTTGCCTCTCAATTCGGTGATTATTGTGAAACAAGAACAGAAGGTTTTTAGTCGATATAAGCTCTTTTGCGTTCGGAAGTAAGCTGAAAAATACTCACAATCTTTACGTAGATTATTTTAAATTCAATGAACAGAAATTCATTTTTCAAGAAACTATTTCATACAGGCACACACGCACGCATGCGTGCACACAAATCAGCCCCCATCTTGTAAGGAATTCTATTAATAGTGGATCGTCTGGCTTTGATAAAGATTGCCTCGAGAATTAGTCGTCCTTTTTATTGTGCAAGATTGTTGTGTTATCAGCGAAGATCTCACGGATAGTGGAAGAATGGTAATTTCTCATCAAAACAAAAACTCAAATATTTTTCCGCTGTAACTGATGAATCAGAAAAGTTCTGATAAATATCATCCGTCAATCTATATCTGCAACAGGTCCCCAAAAACCTGAGATGTTTTCTTTAGAACACAAAATTAAAAGCACCCTTACCTATTATTACAAACACTCTACTTCTAAAGCAACAACAGAAAAAAAAACTTGTTACAGAAGACAAATGTTGTTTATCTATGCACATGCCTTTTGAGAGTTTGTATAAAGATGTATATATTGGATCCTACACAACAACTGTTTCACACCGTTTAATATGCCACATCTGATCAGAGTTCTATTTATCAACATCATTGTCCCCCCCTCACTATCTCAATTTTTGTTTTCCAAGTCAACATACACTGGGGCACCTTTTCATCTAGATTTTAAACGATGTTTTTCTTCAATAAACTTTGCAGATTTTTTACTTAATCATATTTCCTGAAGAGACCGGTGAAGTTCTCAAACAAATATGTTGCAGAAATATTCGCACTCTTCTAATCACAAACTAAGCGACTAATTCGACATAAACTTACATTGTAAATTGTCCTGTCCCGCCAAACTAGAAATCCTTCTTAGCGTGACACATAAATAAATAGATAGACAGATGAATAGATGGCCAAAAACATTTAAAAACTGAAGGAACATGCTGACAGTTTAGGTTGACGGTTTCTGATGTATGCCTTTTGTAGTTTCATTTGGGAAGAATTCCCCCATGAAATGGAAAACCCCAGAGGAAATATGATCTGGATTTGATTTCCTTATGCATAACGTCACCATCTGCTTATTTGTTTTGAACTTCTTTAACGTGAATGCCTGTCAGCTTGTGAATTCATATATCTATTTCTGTGTGTTTATAAATTGATAGATGGATAGATAGTCTTATACTTTAAGTACTATGGCTAATTTGTTCCAAAAGTTTCCATACTATTTAAAACTACGTGGATCAAGGTTTTATTATAAGTTGATGTGTGTTGTCACAGTTTATTACCAGTTCCTATGTGTACAGCGATGGTGTAACTACATCACAACCCGCACTGATCGAAGCGGAACATTTCAATTGGGAAAACAAAGGAATCAAAATAGACGGTGAATACCTGAGCAACCTCAGATTTGTGGACGACGTCTCCCTTTTTGCAGAGAACCTACACGACCTCCTACGAATGCTAGATGAACTAAATGAAGAAAGTAAGAAAGTCGGCCTTCACATGAACTTTACCAAAACGAAGGTCATGTGCCACAATCAGGTCGGAAATAAACACACAGCAATCAAAACTGAAAATGTAGAACTGGAGAAAGGATACCACTACATCAACTTGAAGCAAAGAGTCCCCATAAAATCCTCAAAAGAAGAAGAAATTGAGCTAAGAATCACTTTAGAATAGCAAGCCTTCGGCAAAGCAAGCTCAACTTTCAAGAGCAAGAAAATCCCATTAGTTCTAAAAAGAAGATTATACAATCAATGCATCCCCCCGATAGTAACCAACAGAGCTGAAGCATGGAACCTGACTTGCAAATTGAGAAGCATGCAACGTGCACATGAAAGAATCATGCTTTACCTTACACGGAGAGATCACAAGATAGTGCAACATTTAAGAGAAAAAATAGGAGATGGAGACATCATAAAATCCATAAAAAACTCGAATAGCAATGGGCTGGCTATGATGCAAGAAAGACAGACAACTGATACACATCTCGACTGTGCATAACCGAGGCTGGTCGGATACAAGATGGAGAGACAAATTAGATAAATTTAGAGAGTATTGACTCCGTGACGCCTGTGATAGAGAGACTTGACAAATCTTGGAGAAGAACCATGTCCAACGACGGGCGTTAAAGACTGATGATGATGAATAATCGCACGCGCTCAAATAAAGGAAATAAGACAAGGGGCCGAACCATGAATAAACAATGAGGCAGATCAGAAAGTGATACGTACGTATTGATAAATAAAAGAATTATAGATGGATGGATTGAAGGTTCGCTTCGTTGGTCTCTTCAAACTTATACGATGCGTTCATAATTGTAAAAAATGGTGGTATACTTTGGCTTAGTGTTCCGCTGCAAAGTAATTTATGGCGTTATTGAAGCATTATTGCTTGTGATTACTTCTGCATGAAGTCCGGCGAGATGAAGATAATTGTTTAATAAACCGTGACATATAAACCCATTCAACTCAGAAGCTAATAAATGAACTATCATACTCTTCCATAGATTCACGTACAAAGATGTACACGCAGATGCAAACACAGACGCACGTATATACATATAAACAGATATGAAGACAAATCATTGCTTCATGGTGACTTCGAGTTTCACCTTGGTGCGATTGTCAGGTCATGTGCTATTCCTGTTGGGGACACTCCCTATATTTAGGGTGCTCAATGTTATGTGAGGAGGGAGCCTGATGGGAGACGTTATACGTGGTTTTATGGTTTTTACAAATTGATTATCCGTTTTTTCTTATATATATATATATATATATATATATATATATATATCCTGCTTTAGTCAATGGATATATGTAATAAGCGAAAAACGAATAATCCATATATATATATATATATATATATATATATATATATATATATATATATATGCAATGCTCTTCAACAGGAATTGAGCACTCTGGTGGATGAGGAGTTTCTGCGTAAAATGAATGTATCACTTAAATTCAGATCACCCAGTTCCGTAGTCCAGAGGTAGGATATCAGCCTCCGGGTCAATTCTACCTTGCAGTACTGGATGGGATAAAGTCTATAGCCACACTGAAGAGATGTAATACATCGAAACAGCTGACACAATAATATATATATATATATATATATATATATATATGCACAACCATGTACATATATCTGCATAATGAATACTGATATTCTTGTACAGAGGTTTTGTGCTGAGAGAACCCCATAATCTTGGTCAGTCAGTACATTGAACTATTTGTAAAATACACGATCGTTGCATCAAATTGGTATCTATCGCTGGAGCTGTTCACAATGAGTTCTGCACCCAATCAAGAAATTTTCACCGAGTCGAAGTTATTGAAGCAGAAATTTGGTAGATTTCCATTCAGCCAACGATTAGGCAATGACCAGCATTTCGAACCGAAGATATATTTCAGCTATGTGCAATTACTCGAGTAAATTCCTCAATATATTGTGCTGTATAGTTCTTTCATTTGTTAAAAGCTAATTTTCAGACTCGGATAATATTTCTTATGGCTCGGCAATATCTTATCCGAGAAAAAAGTTTACGCTCACGATACTGTGGCGTCAAATCGTATTGACTTAATATGATTTGTACAATGTCTGTTAAGTTGAGCACGGATAACATGCTAAAATTTGGTGACTGTAAATCTGTCCTTTCCAGAATGAAATGTAGCAAAAGAATTTTATAAGACATTCTATGAGATATGACTGAAAAAATATCCTGCTATAATACTGGTCAACAAAATTGAACTTTTCCTTCATAAAGCTTGCAGTAAAACCTATTTAGATCAATTTTCGACGCTGATCACGAATTTTGAATTCGCTTAACTCTAGCAACTCTCACTCTTTTGCTACTGACAAGTCAAGTTTTCAGTCTTGCTATATAAGAAGCAATATAAACTGTGGTTAAATAAAAACAAGATTTGTATGAGTCAGAAATTTTCAATGGAGAAAATGACATATAAGATATACAGAGAAGATATTAAGCTGAATGGCTGACTAAAAACGTTATTCTTTGGACCCCCTATGCTACTCTATAGGTCTTATATACAGAAAAATAGCTTTCATCTCATCATGAAAGCTAAACTTTACAAGAAAACAGAATAAATTTCCAGAAACAGCATAAAAAACTACATGAAGTACATCACAAGACATGCCTGATGAAAATTCGTTGCTGACAAGTGTAATTCAATTATTGTCCGTCCATCTATTCGTGACAGCACAATTCAGGAACCACACAGCATATCCCCCTTGAAGTTTTCGTTGAGTACTAATGGGACCCCCAGGTATGTGTCCAGTGAGTTGGTTTTTGAAAACTCAAAAGTAAATTTTCTTTTTTTTGGCAGGGGGCGGTAAGGTTCGATTTACAATGTAAACATAATGCTGTTCTGGACACCCACTTTGTGTTCGTCAGATCAGCTAAAGCGAGCGGCTGTTGGCTACCACAGTGCACGACTGACCGCCAATGAAGGAGTAAAAGGTAATCTTGCATAGGGGGTGGTGATTAGGTATCTATCATAGAGATTAACAGAGAATTGGGGTGAGTATGAGAGGGGAAAAGGAGGCAAGTGTAAGTGGATGATTGGACAGAAAAGAAAAAGTTGGTGATGCTACAAAGAAAGAATAACACTGTAAGTATTTGTTACACCACATGAGAGTATAAGTCTTTACTCGACCTATGTTTAGTTGGACACAAGGCAACTTCTTCTGGATCATTTAGGGAGGATTTAACTCGCTAGCGTTTGACATCTCACAACTCAAGAACCGTCAGATCTATGGCCACCAAATTTTTCTGAGGGTATGTTTAGCTGATCAGTTTTTGAAAATTCTAAAAATTTCAAAAATTTTAGTTGAGGGTTAAATTTACAATGTAAGAAGAAAGCTTACTTTGTGTCTGTGAGCTTAGATAAATCAAATCCTTACTTGGATCTGCGTTCACGCTTCCATCGATAATGACAGTTTGATTCCATCAATCTATCTATCAGTCTATCTGTCTATCTATCTTAGTATAATTGATATACTTTTTATGAATTTCCCACAGATATTTAAACCAAATGTGATTCATGAGTTCATGATGGTGATAGTATTCGAATAAAGTTTGATTAAATGAATTCTCAAACGGAAGTGCCAAAAGATTAGAGGCAAGTACTAAATAACATGTTATGCCTACTTCGCATGAATAGCAGAGTCTTTGAGATGCTTGAAACATTACATAGGTATATCTATCTTGGCACATTCCGAGACTGTCTATAACTGAGTTGTGTTTGTTGGGTGTGGCTGCAAGAAATATAGTAAAGTCTGCAGCATGTCCCTTATATGCTCCATATTTCTAAATCCGGTCAACATGAAGCCAAAGGAATATCTGGAAATCCTCCAAATGTTATTGGTATCAGTTTCGTGTCCTTCGGGCGTGATAGTGGTGATGAAGTATTCGCTATTGAATCCGTACACCGATCAACTGTGACCTAGTGGTCGAGTGATCACCTCCAGTTCAGGTGGCATTTGTTTAATCTATTGCCGAGTCACACTAAAGACTTTACAAAATTTACTCAATGCTTCTCCGCAAAGGGAAGTTACCATCCTGAACTAAGATCTCTAAGCTAATGGGCTTACGTTCAAATCATATTGGATATACCAATTTCCGTAAGATCACCAAAGTTAAGCAATGTCGATCCTGGACAGTGCCTAGACGGTTGATCATGGGGGAATACCAGGTACTTCATTGCAAGTCTTGCTTGGCCTGGCAAACCGGAAGTGATCTAATAAACAATTGCCCATGTACGCTTCATCTTGAAAGACTCTCGACATGGGCGGGATATGCATTTATTAAGTCTGTGACAATTTTTTGAGAAGCCAGTATTCACGCCTCTCGTACTCCGTTAATTTGGCAAACTTAGATGGATCTATCTTTGGCTTTAATTAAAATGTTCAACGATGAAAGCTTTCCAATAACCATTTTCCTAAACAATGAAAATCGGACAGAAAGAAGACGGTCTGATATGCTATTAAACAGATATGAAAAACAAAGGCGTACCAGAAATATTCATGCAAATGAAAACATATTGAATTGTGGGAACGCATTTATCGCAAAAATAATTATACAAAACAAATACGAGATAGAAAATCGCCTTTACATTGGAAAAGATCTCGATAATATTTTTACATAAAGTTGCTTTCATAATTATCTGATAAGAAGGATTGGATATCTGTCAGTGTTTTGTGATTCATCATATCTGCATGAATGAGCATTTTTGCATAAACAGATCTACACATCGAGTGGGAAATAATGGAGTGAAGGGAACAGAGGGTGTAATGCAAGACATTTGTTGGGGTGGGAGGAACACTGCATCAAACATTCCTCCATTTTGGTGTCTTTTTCTCTCCTTCATTCTCAGTTGTATCTCTTTATTCTCATATCTATCCCTTTCATTTTGTTTACATGTATGTGTGTGTGTATCTATATATCTCTCTCCGACAGTTCATATCTATCTATCTATCTATCTATCTAAGTTATTCATATCTATATATCTTGCTTGTTCACATTTATCTATCTCAGTCCGTCCATGTCTATCTGTTCATATGTATGTATGTATGTATGTATGTATGTATGTATGTATGTATGTATGTATGTATGTATGTATGTATCTGTCTATCTATCTATCTATCTATCTATGTTGTTCATATCTATGTATTTCTGTCTGTTCATATATACCTCAGTCCGTTCATATCTATCTCTGTTCATATGTATGTATGTATGTATGTATGTATGAATGTATGTATGTATGTATGTATGTATGTATCACAGTTGTTCATATTTACCTATTCCAGTCTACTTATCTGAGGCTCCCTCCCCTCTCTCTTTTCCCCTCTCTCTCTCTATATATATATATTGCATAAAGGAGAAATATGTTGTAGACTAATTGATTTTCTTCTATCGACCGATCAATAGATAGACTAGAGTAACAGATCGATTATAGATGCACATGCTTAACGGCATAAATAATTTTGATAAGTATTCACATAAACAGAAGCATAAGTGAACATAGATATGAATATACAGATACAGACATTGATCGAGGGTGATATATACAGTACTTGTCATGTATATTTGAAGTAACTGACAAATGGCCGTGGGAGTTAAGACAGGAACATTACTCAAGAAGAACACAATCTCTTGCAATCAACATAACTGGGCATGTATGTTGTCATGCTTTGAGATTAATGCTAAATATCTAGAAATTAATTAAAAAATTATATGGAGAGAGAGCAAGTTTTGTTTTTCTACCAGTCTAAAATCTTGTTCAGAATCGATCCAGGAGATTGAAAAAATGAACTCGTATTACCATATGGAGGGGTAGCCAATCTTATAAGTTAATTCGTATCCCAGACTGCTTAGAATCCATAATGGCCCCTGGAATTTTAGGCAAAAAAAAATTTTGTGCTTGTTCAGATACATATGAGTAATAATCCACAGAATACTGTACTCTTCAGTTATTTGTTTTTGAATTTTTTTCCATTGATTTTTCCACCCAAATATCATAGAAAAATACGACACAAAATCAAACTCGGTTTGCAAAGAAGACGTTGGTCTTTTCTATCCTAACTTTAACTTAACGAGTGTCATTCATTAATCCAGGTATTAACCACAACACTGCATTTATTCCAAACATATTTTTTCATTTCACAGCCACTAAAAGACTCAATTTAAATGCTAACTAATCATATATTTACAATTTCATGTAGATACGTTGGGTTTTGGTGAGTAAGAAAATGATTTTTAAATACAGTTTAGAAAAGATCCAATGATATAATGATATAAATTTCATTAAAATATATCAATATCCTGCAAGCAAATCAGGTCAGAAACAAAGATTTTGTATTTTTTCACGTCATTTTCGCCCGATCAACTCAATATTCTTTTAGATTATTAGTGGAAATCATACTAAACTTTTTTTGAAAATAAAATTCAAAACCAGGTAAAAAATGACGAGGAAAAATATAAAAGTATCAATGAAAATAAACGAACAGTTCGTTGTTCAAATACTTACGAGTATTATTTTCTGTGGGGTATCACTCATACGTAATTAAACAAGCACATCTATTTTATTCTTGAGATCGCAAGGGCCATTATGAATCTTGAGCTCGAGGGTGTAAAAATCAACTCACTCGGTAGGTTACTTTTCCATATGGCAAGATGAGGTCATTTTTTTTCAATTTACTTGATCGATTCTGAACAAGATTTTAGAAGGATAGAAAAAAACATACTTTCCATTTACCAAATTAATTTCATTAATTTTTCCCATGACCACAAAACATGACTAAGTGAATGCCTTGTTATGCTGATTGCAAAGCCTGTGGTCCTTCTTGTTCCTATTTCAAGCTACCAAACCGACTCGATTAGAAGCAAAATGTCTGTTTGTTATGATACTTACGGAGGGCACTGTATATATGTACTACAGACTCTTGTTCTGAGATCATTGAATTATTGTCCAAAAATACTACTTCGAAGGAAGTGTTAGGTCAGCTGTTGTTTGCTTGAATTTCATAAACTTTTGGCTTGCAACTCGTAGGGATGAACATACGTATATTTATATCTACAAACGTCGGTGCATCTTCGTTCGTGGAGCAAATTCATAAACACACGCACCTACATGTAAGTCGACATAAGTCAGTCAAAGACAAAGACTTGTACTGCCCTAACTCCTTTCGTTATTTATTATCTTTTCAAATAGTTCGACACCATTCACAATTATTTCCACCCTAAGCACGCAGCTTGGGAAGTGCTCAATTTGCTGCTGAGTGTCAAGGGAATTTGTCTCAATGAAGATTTTTCCACACTCTTCACTTACACCGGAAAGCAAACTAGGATTTTCCTGCGTGAAGCGGATGTGCTAACCATTACGTCATCTGAAGGGACAGTACACACACACACACACAAAGACACACACACACAAAGACACACACACACACACACATATATATAACTATTTCTATTTCTTTCTCTTTATATATGTAAATATCCACACAAAAATATATATACATAGAGAAAGACAGAGAGAAATAAAGAGATAAATAGTAATAGATAGTTAGAGAGAGAGAGAGAGAGAGAGAGAGAGTGAGAGAGAGAGAGAGAGAGAGAGAGATGAAAAGAAAAAGAGGGCACAGATGGGGGAGAGAAACAGAAAGAGATTGATATCTAAATTGATATATATATATACATATATATATATATATATATATATATATATATATATATATATAGAGAGAGAGAGAGAGAGAGAGAGAGAGAGGGAAAGAGAGAGAAAGAGAGAGAGAGAGAGAAAGATGCCGAGAAAGAACATGACGAATCAAATCAAAGCAGATGAGTAAACAATTAGTCTGATTCATGCAAAACTCGCTTGAATGCTTTTTCATACATTCTTTTGATGCACACCTAATCACAAAATAACCGCAAATCCATTGTTTACAATACATTAAGCCGAAGGTATTGTTGAATAATGATTGCAATTAGTTCTTTCTTTCTCCACGACGCATGGTTATTATTGTGTAAAAGAAAAACGTGCGGGTAATACAGTAATACCTTGATTTGCGCGGGTAATCATTCTGATACTCCGAACCGCACTGTCCAAGGTCTTATCATGATTTAATGTGTTTTCTCAGCTTATAATTAGGTAAATCAATAAGTACAGCAATACTTTACTCTCATAATATCAAAAACTGCGCTCATCAAAACTACTCTACTAAAGGTACTGCTGTACGAATATACCTTGATTACTGCGGTTGATTCATTCGAAAACTTCAAGTACCGTTTACAGACGCACCTTGAAAGGTCTTATTATAACTTAATGTGTTTTTTCCATCTTACACATAGTTACATTGATTTATACAGCAATACCTCGATTGCATTACAACAAAAGCGCACTAATCAAGGTATTCCTGTATATGCGTTATTCCCAGATCCGTTTATTTTGGAAGACCACCGGAATATTCTTCTGATCAGATAATGTTCATTAAACGCAGACTGACCTGGACTCCCCCCCCCCAACACACACACACACACACACACACTCACTCTCGTATATGTATGTTTGATACATCAATAATACCGGGTTCGAATTCAGCCTGCGCTATTTTGTGCTCCGTGATCATTGTTTCATTTCTTCTGCTGCCATTAGAATTTGTGATACAATTATATATGTTAAGATTCAAGTGGATCACATGTTTGAAGTGTTTGTTTGATAAACCGTACATTCATTGAACGCTTAAATTCCGAGGTTTAGATTCGAATTTAGCCCTCAATTCACCAGATAAGTCAACTCTACACCCGAAAATACTGCAATCACAGCTTTAACCAGTTGTCTAGTTGTCTATTTCAGAGAATCCAAGTGGAGAGAGATGATTTATTTGTTTGATCCTCCTAACTTGAAGCATCGTCTTATATCTGCTTTGCCACATAAACTATGTAAGAATAGTAGCGTTTGCTATTGGCCCCACAATTTCAATGGCTCCGCGCTAAATGCTTGCAAGCAATCAATTCTGATTCAGTGATTCCTTACTGGCTCAAGTACAATAATAACTTCAACTTTTATGAACGACTGGTTGTCTAAGGTGAGCGATTTTGGCTAATTATCACCTTTAATTGCAATCAATATTTGAACACAATGAATTATTGGAGTGTGGTACATATACGACCCATAAATACGAAGTTATTGGAAACTCAAGCCATAGCAGCTGCTCAAAGATCAAAACCAAGACAAAGTGATATCCGCCATCACAGTCAATAATTGAACTACGGTAGCGTCAAAATATGGAGTAATTTGAAAAAATCATCAAAGAATGAATATGGTCAGAATAAATTCTATACATGGCATCACTGGCGTTTCCCACGGGAAAACATCTAGAATAGAGTAAAAACATCTAGATATATCTAGATTCTGGAGAATCTTGATGTTGATAATCAACCTGTAACAATAAGGCCCCAAAAGCAATTTTTTCCATAATCTTTTTTTGAAAATTTTAGTGGAATACTGCAGTCAATTTTCAAGAATGTAGACAAAACGGTATGGTCAGGAGAGCTGGGACATACAACCAAAATAAAGCATCCAAGAGATACTCCTCCAAAAGAACAACAAAGATTTCTAGATTGAATAGTGTGGATTAATTGTTCGCCATTTTTCAAGTCTGTGGACAAAACAGTATGACCTGGGGTACTAGAATATAAAGAAAAAAATGACCAGCAAGCAAACAATTCACTAACACATATACACACTCGCATAAAAAATGGATAAAACCCTTCACCATCTTTGATGGCTATAGTTGTTGGACTGCAATTGAAAGGAATATTCATTATATTTTCTGGCTGTGCATAGCAAATGGGGAAAATTTGATTACAAGACAAGCAAAACAAATTATGTGTTTCCATATATATATATATATATAAGTTTATATGTCTTAAACAATGAAAATGGAAATATTTTCTTTCAGTTCAAATGTTCTTAATTCCAAAAAACAAAACAAGTGGAACATCAAAATCTCCAAATTCCTAAGATTCTTATAAACACAGATCCGCCCTGTGCATCGTATCAATGGCTGCCTTCCGATGAAAGTACATGTTACGGCTGTTAAAACCATTATCAACATCTTGATATATGCGCTTTTTTTCCAGATTGAAGGCTCTATTATAACATACGCTGGCGGCCTCATACTAGTTTAATCGACTCTGCTTATATGCCAGTATAGGGAATAGATACAGTGATAGAAGCAGTTCAAAGAAACAAAGACTAACATAGCAGACACGTCTTCCTTATTGATATTCTCTCAAAATGCATTTTTGCAGCTTTTTTCTTTTTATAAATGTGTCATCAAAATCAGTGCTTAGAATTCTTTTAAATATTCCCCTTATAACCTACCGAGGACAGGTAATAAAAAATACATATATATATGTTAGTATATATACACCCTCTTTGCTCACTCATTTATTTCTTACATCATTGTTTTCAAAAAAATATTGTTTTATATTTTAGCGTTTTATGAACGATATTTGTCGGGAAAGCCATAGAAGTAAATTGAAATGTCTAACCATTATGAAACGGCAAACACTTAGTCACATGTAGTGCATAATCTCAAGATTGTATGACTTTTTGAAATTTTATGTTAGATACGTAGCAAAAGCATCACAACTCTTGCACGTTTAATGTACATTCCCTTTTAAGAAAAAAAATCCCGACTTGTTTGAGTATCTTGCGTTGATCTTTTGACATTATTTAAGCTACAACGTTTGTTTGTTCTTCCTGGTAGTTTGGCAGTCTTTTTATTGCAAAAAACTTGAATAAAACATTCTTCAACTGATCTGTTTGGTCTCTCAATAGAAACTTTCATGCAACGAATGTCTTTTGGCTGCATGCCGTGTTGGGGTTGATCAATTGGAAGGAAAAATGGAGGAAAAGGTGATCAGTGTTGGCCAGCGATCATTAAAAAAAATTGTATTAAAAAAAAGCGACAACTACAACAACAACAACAACAAAAAAGCGTGAACGCTGCCGGACACAAACTAGGTGGTTAATTTGATATAAATCTACATTGCAAATTGAACATTTCACTAGAAACCTATTTTGGGGTGTGTCAAAAGAAACAAAACAAAGACAATACTGAGTTAATGTTATAATTTGCCGCCCTGAAAGTCTATTGGCGTAGCGTGTGCACACGACACATTCATACTTATTCAAATAGCCAACCAGCCAGCCAGCCAGCCAGCCAGCCAGCCAGCGAGACGGACTCACGTGAAAACCGAAGAAACCTTTTTTGACAGTTTCAGTGATAGTTTTAGTTGATGGTTTCTAACACTACCCAATATCTTCTTAACATATAAAAATTCTTTGACTCAAATGGCTATGAACGTTAAAAAAAGCCTGTTTTTATCGCCAATTAAGGGAGAGAACTATCCGTCTTTTTATGTTTTGTACTATATCTCATTTGTGAAAAAACCTCTTTGAATATCGAACGGTGTTAATAGCTTCCCCCCTTGTCATTGAAAGCACATAAGAATAAAAAAACAAACAAAACATAACGTATTCATATCAGGGAACCTTCTTATCTATGAAAGCAGAAACAAAATGGATGTAAGCACATGAAATTGCATTTTGTTCGTCCAGGTCAGATTACCATTTTACTGATAAGGAAATAGCCTGTACTTATTTATGTCTTGCTTCAACGTCCTTTCTTTCCAGAATCAAATATATTATTGAAACATCGTAGCCGCCAAAGGTGGTGAAGAGTTCCATTCTCTTTTTTTCATTATATGTAAGTATGTTTTTATCTTTGACCTTTTAACGGCTTTAGAAATAACGTCTAGATTATTCAGGATCTGATATTCCAATTAAAAAAAACTCTACTTTAGATGTTTTCCTGCGGAAAATGTCATTGATGACATCTGATTTTAATTCGCTGAAATTCAGTCTGTCTATACTCACCTACCACAAAAGCTACTCGATATAAATCACTGAAATTTTCAGTGGAAACGGGTTTGGTGAATTAATTTTTGAAAACCGTCTCCACAAATATATTTTTAGAGGTTTTCATATCAGAGGAAGTCTATTCAGATGATTATTCATCAATTGTAAAAGTACAGTTTGATGACGTAATGAAAGAACATTTTTTTATTCTTTTTCTCTCAATTTAATCTTCGGAGATAAAAATGTGATGCAGACTGCGTTCTTCATGGATAAGAAGGTAGAAATATTTCAAATAACGATGTTGATTGGTTTTACAGGGATGCTTTAAAAGTGGTGTTTTTATTAGTGCTTGTTTTTTCAATTTTAGGGGGCGAAATCTAGGGGAAATTTCATTTTTTTTCTAGGGGTTGAAAGTGAAGAAGGACATTTTTCTCTTTCTCTTTTTCGAGGGAGGGAGAGAAAAGTAAGAGATTATATTTCCTGTCATCAATAATTTAACTGGTGAGGCTGATAATGATAAATTTGAATTGATTATTTTCTCCAATGATTTCAGTTGACCAATCACGGGAGAAAATAATTTCATTTATAATATGGATTACAAAATAATTTTCACTACATCTATTTACCACTTATAACCGTTGAAATCAAAAGGGAATTTTTTAATTTTAAGGTTCAAAATCGAAGAGGAATTCCCTTTTTTAACGTTTAGCAGTGAAATGGGATGGAAATTACTTTTTCCTCCATCTTTTAGGGGTCAAAATTAATTCTCTTCCACTTTTAGGAAGTCAATATTGAGGGTAACTACTTTTTACTTTTAGGGGTCACAACTGAGGGGTAACTTATTTTTCATTTCTAGGAGTTGTAATCGAAGGGGATTTTTAAAAACTTTTTGATGGGGAAGTTTTTTTTTTTTTCACTTTTAGGGTTCAAAATTGAGGCAGACTTGGAAGGGGCTGATTTTTTTATTTTCAGGAGTCAAAGTCAAAGTGAATTTCAAAATATTTTCAGAGTTATAAGTCGAGGGGAAAATATCCTTTCCTTTTTAGGGCAAAAACTGATAGGAGCCTTTAATCTTTTACACCAAATTTGGTGGAGGGAGTTTTTCTCCACTTTAAAGGATCAAAATCGAGGGGAATATTTGATCCCTCACTTCTAGAGATCAAAAGCAATGGAGTCAAATGGGGGTTTTACATTTAGGGATCAAAAATGAGGGGGGAAGTTTTTTTTTACTTTCCTTTTACTTTTAGTGATCAAATTTGGGTTGGTGGAGGTGTTCACTTTTGGGGTCAGGATGGAGGAAGTTGTTTTCAGGCGTTGAAGTCGAGGGGGAATTCTTCCCCACTTTCAGGTGTTGAAATTATTAGAAAATTAAAGAAAAAGATAATGGTCAAATTTGAGGTGGAAGAATCTACTTTTAGAGGTCCAATTCGAGTGGCAGATTTTTTCTTCACTAATATTGAATTTACAGAGAATATTATTTCC
Source organism: Thysanoteuthis rhombus (assembly GCA_963457665.1). Taxonomy (NCBI): domain Eukaryota; kingdom Metazoa; phylum Mollusca; class Cephalopoda; order Oegopsida; family Thysanoteuthidae; genus Thysanoteuthis; species Thysanoteuthis major. The sequence goes on along the minus strand of OY735201.1, from coordinate 8,078,470 downwards.
AATTCTAGGGGTAGATATCCAAGAGAATTTTCCTTGTCAAAATCGGGGAAGGATTTTTTCCACTTTAAATGGTCAAAATTCAGGAGAAGACTTTTTTTTCTCATTTTTTCCCAGTTTTAGATGTCGAAATCAGAGGGAAAGATTTTTTGAGCAACGGAATCAAAGGAGATATTTTTATTGTTTTAAGAGTCAAAATTGTGCATCGGGGATGAGAATTTTTTTTTTCACTTTTTAGAGGCAAATTAGAGGGGGAATTTTTATTCCCACTTTCAGGAATCAAAAGCAAAGGGAAGGTTTTTTTTTCACTTTTCGCAGTCAAAATTGAGACAGAAGGTTTACTTTCATTTTATGAGCTCAAAATAAAGTGGGAACTTTACTCCTTTTTTAACCCCCACCGTTTCAATATCAACCCCCAATACCCTCCTCTTAATATTTCCTGAGTTTTTGAACAATAGTCCCTTTTCTTACCATTACACCCTTTTAGCAGTAATCCCCTTTTTCTTTATATTACTCCCCTTTTCCTTAACATTAGACCCCCATTTTTGATAATATTCCCCTTCCTTTTATCTCTTTACCATTTTTTAACTCTTAACTCTGGCCACCTCGACCCCTTTTTAATATTAACCCTTTTTTTTACTTTATCACCCCTTTTTACTTAAAGCAGTCCCTACTTTCATGTTAGCCAAATATCTTTTTTCTTTGCATTAGCACGCACTTTTTCAACATTTGCCCCTTTTTTTCTATAAAAAGTGGTATTAAATCAAATAAAAAAAAAAATTGAATAAAATTTCATTCATCTATCTTTCTAATTCTTTTTGGTCGGCAATTTACTCTGCCCTAACAGGCAGATTTAATGTCAAGGTAATAGAGTTTCTTCGGACCATATTCATTTTTTTGGTTTTCAATCATTACACGACACCAAATTTCGACTCTACGGTTGTTCATTTATTGACTCTGATGCCGAGACTATATCTAACGACAATTGAAAAATGTGTGTACGTATACATTGTGATTACTCGTCCAGTGGCCACCGTACAAAGTTGACATTTACCAGATATATCAGTCAGCACCCAGAATGTGCAGAATCGAGTTTTTCCAGCAATCTAATAAAGATGAATGAAAACAGTTATGAAATATCACAGATATTTCTGTATAAGTTTTCATTAATCATCTGACTAATGCTCTTTGAATAATGTAAATTTAGATCTAAAATATTTAAATTGGTAACACTGATGAGAAGTAAACGAAATACTTCGAAGCCGCTGTTTCGTACGGCAGACGGACAATTGTTTTACACGAATGCTATGGCAGGCTGCTCCACAAATCATGAAGTTTTTTTCTAAACCAGCACCTTTGTACTACCCTCGTAAGACTTATAATTTTTTTCTGTTTGTTTGTGTCTTTACAACCGTAACACACTGAAAAGGGTGCATTTTGGACAGATTTTTCTCAGTGCTACACTATCTTAATACTCCAAGAATATAAAGAATCCAAATGGTTCTCAACTGTTACATTATGTTTCAGGGGAGGGATTCATTTTACAAGACGACTTTAATGCTGAACTAGATCCTTATTTTGTGCCAACAAACTATGACGTCAAAACAAGATATCGTGATTTCATGAGAGAACTTTCTGATCAGCATTTTTTAACTTAGTTCTCTTTACCTAACCTCATATCCAGATAACCAGATAACAGTTATATTTATTTGTAAGTATAATATTGGTTCAATACAAAAGAAATGATTCGAAAAAGAGCTTAATTGCCAGCAGAGGCGCTCTTCAATCGAGCGCTTCTCAAACATACTTTCAAAATCCCAAATATAATCAGATGTTGCGGTGAACTATTGATCTTAGTTCTCGGTTCGTCGCTTTTCTGACGGTTATAATAAGTGTATTACAAAAAGCTCGGGTGATGGCTACTATTGATCCTACAGTTATGAAAGACACGGTAGAAATTGGGAATTGAGTCACATACATAAGAACAAAAAGTTACAAACTTTAATAAGAGGGAAGGGAGGGAGAGGGACTGATGGTTGTTACTGATACTACGTGCATGACAGACACGGTTCTTATCATGATATCTCTGACCTTTGTTTTCTAACATAATGTGCTATCTTGTGGTCTCTCCATGTTAGGTAAAGCATAATTATGTTCTGTCCACGTTCCACAGATCTCAGTTTGAGGACCAATTTTTGGTCAAGTTCCATGTTTCGGCTACATGGGTGACAATCAATTTTGGTTTTAGATATTTATTTTTACAAGTGGCGGCAATCAATGAAGATCAAACTCATGATAGAAATAATGGTATGTGATACTCATTTGTTTTACCTCTGCCCCTGAGAGAGGTACCCATTTCGATTGTCAGTCAGCCTACATCAAAGCGGCGTATATTAAACCTGCGTAAAAACAACGAAAACTTGATGAAAGAACTCAGGTTAATTATTTGCACTTTTTTGTATTTAATTCTTTTTAAAAATCCAATTCACAGCTCCATTCAAAGAAATCTTATCCGTTGAACAGTTTCAAAGCCGTTACAAACGGTCTATGAATCTAAGAGTTAAAGCTAATACTTCATAAATTTACGCAGCGAAGAACCACATGTCTGTCCATTCGTTTAAGAATTCATGCTATTTGCGTCTGGTGTATAAGATTCAATGTTTGTGTTCAATAATAGAATTCTGGAGCTATTTTCGTTGTAATTTCCTTCAATCACAAAAAAAAAAAAAAATGTTGAAGTAAATTTTTAATTGTTTCTTTCATCGTCTGGAAAAGACCATTAACGGTTTTGTGTTTAAACAAGTTGTCTCCCCTAATTACAACTAATTGCTAATTGCTCCTCAAGTGATTCTGAATCAAACATAAAGTGATTTATGACAAAAGAATAAAAGACTAGATTAACTTTCTAAACAATTTCAAGATCGGTAGGATCAATTCTCTACCGTTTAAAGTGAACAGATTTAGGTTCAGGATAGGTTTATTTTCTATATACAGATATACCTTGATTAGTGCGGGTTTTGATGTTGTATTCAGGAATTGCTGCACATATTGATCAAGCTAAATATCAGCTGGAAACAAAAACACAACAATGGATTATGATAAAACTCTGAAAAGTGCGGTTTTGAATAGTACGGTGCATTAGGGAACGAATTAACCGCCCCGATCAAGGTATACCCGTATATGTGTATGTTTTTAGTTGTCGTGTATAACAATCGAAGAAATAGTGATTTTTTTTCTCTAGTGAAGAACTCGGATATTGGCAGCGTTTGATTTCCTTCCTACTGAAAGCAATATGATGGCGTTGATAGCTGTCCTTTTGCACGCAATCGCAGATTAAGAAAGTTATCGTTATCAGCTGTGCAATATCTGCCAAGTTAAAAAAAAAAGTTGTTTTAGGTATATTTTTGTCAAAAGAAGTGTATGTAAAGTTAATCAAAGAACTGATCAGCATTTCTACACGCAACCCAAGTGTATAAAAAGAAGTATAAAACGGCTCAATAATGTGATCAAATATTGACAAGAACCATCTTAAAGGGTTGAAGTTTTGCCAGATAGTTTTACCTAAAAAATTGGCTCAAATGTTGTTATAGCTATTTAAACAATATCTGTCTATTCTTTGAAAGACTTCATGGTGCAACCTGGACACATCGTCATCGATGAATTCGGGGTCATTAGGTGTTTCGGGTTTGAACATCAGACACCTTCATCGGGCGACCCAGCTGGGGATGATCAAGGCCCCGGCTTGAGTCCAGGTAGCGCATAACACCATTCATCCCCCCTCCACGAGAACCAACGGGAAGCCTTTTCCGCAGCTATTAAGATTTAAGTAATGGCTCATATTCTTTGCAGTGTATAAGTTCCCGGTACAAAGATTGGCTTAAACCTCTGCATCCCACCCCAGCAGGCTCACTCAGCAACCAGAGCTTCATATGTGGCTCTCTTCTTCTCTAGGTGAAGCATAGTCGGAGACAGATATCATAAACAGTCAGGAAAAATTGTCACCATATGTTTCTTCATTTTTCAAGTGAGCCTGGTTGTCTATGTATGTATGTATCACGCGTGAAAGCTGCACCGATAGAGTTAGAGGGCTGAACATTTAAGCATTAACTCATTATACGTTCTTTGTTTTTTTTAAAAAAATTCCATAACTCTCAAACAGGTTTCCAGCGGAGGTTCAATTTGCAATGTAAGTTAATATCAAACTGGTCCCTTAGCTTGTGTCCAGTAGCTTTCATATGTGTTTCTTTTTGGAAAATTCATACCTCTCTGGAGATCACTGTCCAATAAAAGGCACGAAAGGTAACCAATTCATTGATCATTGCTTTTCCAAATTTTTCAATTGATCACCCTCAAGACGGTACACTGCAAAAATACGTTGATGACGATTGCTATTGAGTGACTAACCAGACCTGATTTTTTTCGAAAATTCGATATCTTGACAGAAGAATATCCTATCAAACAAATGGGCTTCATTTTAATTGCAAAAGCTTGTAAAATTCAACACATCTTGTGTTATGATCATTATCCTTTCGGCATCCGTTGTTAGACATAGACATCCCCTAAGATTCACCAACCTCTCTATCATGGGCATCGCAGAGCCAGGACTTTCTGAATTTATCTAGCTCGTCACACCATCCAACTTTTATCGGCCACAATTTTGCATACGATCTCTGGGGATCTATGTAGTAGGCAATGATGTCCAGCAGTTGTCTGCCATTCTTGCCATATATCCAGCCCATTGCCATTCGAATTTCCTTATTGTCTTTATGATATCTTAGACTCCTGTCTTTTCTCTAATATATAGTCTTGTCTAATGATCTCTCCACGAGAGGTTAAACACGATTCTCTCATATGCACGTTGCATGGTTCTCAGTTTGAGGGTCAATCTTTTGGTAAGGTTCTATGTTTTAGCTCCATAGGTGACAATCAGGAGATGCATTTGTTCTATACCATTCTGTTCGAGACTAGTGGGATTTCTGACGAGCATCTGGAAATAGTAATTGTCAATTTCTCCATAATTCTGTTCGATATTAATATCCATCCATACGTATCAGTATCGACACGGGAACAGCAATGCGTAGATACGCGTGAAATTACGAATACTTCTAAAAACTCACAGAACATAAACAAACCGTCCTCTGATCAAAGTGAGAGATGCTTTAATGGTATTATCTCGTGCAGGCCTTGGTAGCTCAATCGGTGAGAGCAGACTTCGCTAAAAAGCGTTCTAATAAATGGTGAGGGTTCAAATATTACCTTAGACTCGCTTATTTATTTTCCGTTCAATGTCCGTCGCTCAATACCGGAAGTAAATTGGTCCAAGCAAAAACTTGGATAAAAATTTTCATTATATATATATATATATATATATATGTCAGGTAAATAACTAAATAGAAACAGCTACATGACCACATGGCTACATGGCAGCGGGTCGTATTGGGGGAGACCAATCATAACATCGGGAAAATGGATTTTCATTGGATAAATAACTTTTCTTGCTTTCAGTTGGATCACTAAAATATCCGAATTTCCAGAAATCAAGCATGATTGCTGCCTGACAAAAACTGAGGCACCAGTTTAGCTCTAACTTACGTTGTAAATAGAAAACCCTATTAGATTTTTTCAAGAGGGAATTTAAAACACGAATAAAAACAGAAGTTATCAAGATATAATTAGGAGTATATGTTTGAATTTCCAGCCCATTAGCTCTATTAGTGCAGCCTCGCCATATTTACCATGTGCAAATACCCAATCAATCAGTCAGCCAGAGTCAATTGAAAAGTGGCAAAACCTCTGTTGATTGAAGGTTTGGGACATATTATTATTATTATTATTATTATTATTATTATTATTATTTGGAATCTCACACCAGTTGCCTGGTGGTGACCGCTGGAGTTTGAGTGACAGCAAGTCTCCTCAAGTCTCCAGTCCTCCTCTCCTAGTACTCATAGGTCGCAGTAATTCTGCGATTTACAGTTTCACACCGGTTGCCCAGTGGTTATCGCTGAAGCCTGAGTGACAATAAGTCTCCTCTCTCTTTCGCATTTCATGACAGGGCTACGATTCGTTGCAGTACTTATATCTCTAGTACCTTCCTCAGTATCCGTGCAGTTCCCAGTAGTGCTGTGGTCTGTACGGTCTCTATCCTTCCCCTAATCTCGATCTCCTCCAGTCTCTCCCTCAGCGTTTTGGGGACAGTTCCTAGTGCGCCCACTATGACCGGTACTACCCTGGTTTTCATGTTCCACATTTTCCTTAACTCCCTTGCTAGGTCCTGGTATTTTCCCCGTTATTCACTCTCCTTCTTTTTTACTCTATGGTCTGCAGGCACAGCAACGTCTACTATTTGGCAGGCCTTCCTTTTTTTTGTCTACTATTACTAAGTCCGGTCTTCTTGCCAGGATGAGGTGGTCAGTTTGGATGTCAAAGTCCCAGAGTAGTTTGTGGTTGTCATTCTCCAAAACTGCCTCTGGCTTGTGCTGATACCACTTTTCCACATGGTTGAATCCCATTTGTTTACTTAGTTCCCAGTGTATCATCGTTGCTACTCTATCGTGTCTATGCTTATACTCCTTCTGGGCGAGTTGACTACATTCACTACTTATGTGGTTTACTGTCTCATCTCTTTCACTGCACATGCAGTACTTTTCTTGTTCGCTGTACTGTTCCATTGTTTTCTACTTCGTTGTTTGTTGTTGTTGTTATTATTATTATTATTATCATTATTATTATTATTATTATTATTATTATTATTATTATTATTATTATTATTATTATTACTATTATTATTAAGAAATGGAGATATAATCCCTCAAAGTTTTTACAAATGCGTTATGTTATTTGAAACATCGATTCAAATGACCTCCCGTTGATACACGGGGATTCAGTCACTTGGACTAGACAGCGCAAATAGAAGAAACAATCAAAGAAAAATAGGGCTGCGACAGGAATCAAACCTCCGACCAATAAGGTAACCACTTCAACGTATCGTCGCTCTTCGACATTGACATAAATGAATAAAGGGAATGAGTACCTTGGTTGGCTTTTCAATTTGCTACTAGGTTGACTCCGGTGCCGAACAAAATATGTTTCCAAATAAATTGTTCCGACAATTATCACGTTCTGTCCAATCAATCTCAATCTCTCTCTCCTCCTCCTCTCTCTATCCCATTTTCCCTCCCCCTCTCTCCCTATCTATATATATACTTGGCCCCCACGCATTACCAGATCACTATTTTGCCGAAGGAAATGCGTTAAGAATGAATAAAGTATTTATTCAATGACATGTATATGATCTTCTATTCCGCCATCGCAATCAGTACGTTTTTTTGAAATTATTCGTATTTCTTTGATTATATTTTCACCTCTTTTCTTTGACAACTTTTTTTTTTTATATAAATTCATAGCACAATTATTCAATAATCAGATTATTTTCCCAAGCTTTCTATAAATTTAAGACATTTTTCAAAAGTAATCCTAGTATATTTCAGCAACGAACAAAACCTATACACATAATAGCCCTATTCTGCCGGTAAGACTTTCATTAATTCCTGACCATGGACAAACTCTTTTCCATTTTTTTTCAATGAATTCCTATTGTATAACCCCTTTCAATGTATTTCTATAGTAGAAACATTACTATATATATATATATATATATATATATATATATATTAGACCTATTCTGTAAGTTATGTTTGTATCAATTCCTAAACATGAACAATCGCCTTTTCTTGGTATTCAGTTCACAACATACACAGCGAAAGTTCAAGGAATTTCGAAGTCATTGCAAGTTCGATGCTTGATCACAAATGTATTCCCTACGCCCAGAAATATCTAATTGTTTAGGCACTCACAAACTTGATATTCCTGACAGACTAGGAAAATAGGAATTAATAATTGAATCATCGTATCCTCACAAATGGCCCACCGGACCAACTAAACAAATTCATCTTTCTTTGCTCGTCTGGGAGTGTTCCCAGGCCTCCTTGGTCACATTCTGGGGTCTGAAGCATTTCTTTTTCAAAAAGGGGTATTTTATTTTAGATCTCTGTTTATGTTGGACCAGCTAACAATGCCTAGATTTGTGCTGGTATTTTTCTTATGTTATTTTAGATAAAAGATCTATTTTTTCGATAATCTTATATGTACATTTTATATTTAGTTCTTGTACACGTGCTGGCTTCGGTTATTCATTTATGCGACAAAAATGTGACCAAGGAGGACTTGAAATACACCCAGACAAGCAAAGAAAGAAAAATTTGTTTAGTTGGTCCGGTGTTTACCTCTCCGTCATTACTTTTTTCTCTTTGAATATATATGTATATATATTATAGACATTTTTATCCATTAATTTTTCTATTTTAAAAAAAATAGTTTCCTGATGTTTCTTAAAGTCTGTTTGAATGAGTGAAAAACGTTTCTGAAATTCATATTGTAGTATCTTCCTTTATCATAAGTAAAAAAGAAAGAATATACAACTAATACATCCTCCCGATAGTCACCCAGAGCTGGAACATGGAACATCACTAAGAAATTGACCCTCAAACTGAGAACCATTTAATATTCACATAAAAGAATCATATTCAACCTCACATGGAAAGATAATAAGACAACACAGTATATTTAAGAAGAGACAGGAGTCCAAGATATCATAGAGACGATAAGAAAACTCTGATGCTAATGAGCCGGACATGTTACAAGAATGACAGACCACTGCTTGGCATCACGACTCACAACATGAATCCCCAAAGATCACATGCTTAACCGAGACCATCAGAATACAAGGGACGAACTAGACAACTTCAGAAAGTATTGGCTTCGCGATGCCCATGATAGAGGGGTGTGGCGAATCCTAGGGAAGGTCTTTGTCCAACAACGGACGATGAGAGACTGATGATGATGACTTCCGAGCATCACTGGTCTTTCACAAACTTTCATTCATTTAATGTTGCTGTATTTGTACCAATTATTCGATATTAACGCTATTAATTGTATTTGGTGTTAGCAACGTTATTTCAGCTTATATTAGGTAGCCGTTCAATTTAATTTGTTCTGTTAATTGAAGTTATGATATTGTTTTATATGCATTTTAGGATGTCGATGCAAACACAACGTCGTTGAAGAATCAGCCTTGGAAAAGACCAGTGATGGTCGAAAATACACGGAAAAAAAGGGACATGCATTTTGTAAAATTCTCTCACTCACTCCAACAGAGTCAGAAAACCTTAAGAACATTTTGCACTAATTGAACCTAATGAGAATCTGGCAGTGAAACAGTTATTTGGGCCTTTGCAGCAGTTCAACTCAATGGTAATAGCATCGCTACGTTGAAGCAGCTAACCTATCGATGGCAGGTTCAATTCCTGCAGCCGCCTAATTTTCTTTTATTGTTTATTCTATTTACGTTGTCTAGGTTTACTGATACTTCGTTTATTCTACTTACACCTTCTAGGCCAAGTGACATATCAGACTTGTAATGATGGGAAATCATTTCAAATATGAGTTTTCAATATAAGAGAATACAATCTATAATCATATGTGCGTGTATTTATAGTACATGTATATATACTTATGTATAGAAAGACACACACATAAGTGTGCATATCTATAATATTAATGATATATATATATATATATATATATATATATATATATATATATATATATATATATATATATATATATAGAGAGAGAGAGAGAGAGAGAGAGAGAGAGAGAGAGAGAGAGAAAGAGAAAGACTCATACACAGACGCACACATGTATATATTTCATTGACCAAGGAAAGCACAAACGGGTGCATCAAAGACGTTTTAGGGTGAGTTTTAATCAAATCTGACGAGATGTTTTCTTTTTCTAACATACCAGGGTGAGTCACTCATAATGCTCATCTTAACCTGGAAGATTGACGTGGCTCATTTGTTGAGGATTTAATTCCAAAGCAATCTTTATGACATAAACATTGGCGTTTCCAGGTCAATACAATGGATTTGTACTTGGCAAATCTATCATGCCTTGTACAAACATCGTTGGCCCTGTCCTGGAATTAAAACGAAATCATATACTGGTCTGGTTAGTCTCTCAAAAGAATCTGTAAGGTGACCAACGTCTTTTGGCAGCATGCCATGTTGTGGGTGATCAATTATAAAATTTACTTCTTTGAGAAAACAAAGAACTAATTTAGCACAAATGTACGTAGTAAATGATCTCCCACTAAAAATATATTTTGGGGGTGGGGATGAATTTTTAAAAAATAAAAAAGAGTTTTTTTTCTAGACATGATAAGGAGTTATTGTTTGAATTTTCAGCCTTCTACCTTGATTGATGAAACCTTTGCTCGCGACACTTAGACGGATAGCCAGCCAAAATCTTTTAAGAAGCTATATTGACAGTTTCGGTTGACAGTGTCTGATAAAGTTTAGCATATTTCATGTCCGTAGTAAAGTGAAAGAATCTTGGCATTGTTTCTACTAAATGATGGGCTTTATGACATTCACACGTCTTAATCACTAATGAGACAGAAAATGACAATTTTCTATGAGGCCAAAAAGGTGTCTCTTATTTCAAGTCAGATCGATATATAATCATACATGCATTAAAAATACACATATTCAAGCACATGCAACCACGCTCACACATTAATTCAGACGATGTAGACATAGAAATCAACACTTCATGGTAGCTCCAAGTTTAACACTGCTGCCATCTTTGAACCAATGGATTGAAAAATTGGAAAAGGGGTTACTTTTCTCATCTTTAGATGCATTAATAAAAATTCCAGATTAAAAAGAAGGTTGAACATTAACAACCAATTTCCCATAAAATTATGTTGTAAATTGTCCCCCCCCCCCATTAAATTTCTTTATAGGGCGTGATTTGAAAAAAACGACAAAAATGTTTTTTCTGGACACCTAGAAGTAAATTTTTTTCAGCCCTTTAGCTTCATTGGTGCGATCTGTAGGTGTGATAGGCCATCAAGCCACCCAGGAAGAATCACTTAAAACTGAAGAAACCTGTTGATAATTTTCGTCAACGCCCCCCACACCCTCAAAACAAACAATCATCGATGTCAGAAGGAGAGAAAGCAGGGCTTCCATACACAAATTGCAGAAAGGTCTGCACCGCATGGATCAGACTGCACAGACTCTTTCACATCTGCTGAGATAGACAGTCCATCCTCCCCGACACTTGCAAACAAGGAATAAGCCTACAACCTCACTGATGGTCATGACAATTAAGTAAATCGGAACAGTATGATGAAACAGGAAGAAAAAGATGACATCATGACAAGAACTGGTTTCCTGGACTAGACTGGAAGATCCGTTTGAATTTCAAAGTTCTATCGAATTGCATTTCTTGAATTCCGTAGGGCAGTTTTTGCTCTAGTCAAGCTGTCAAGGGTGCCATATTGTGAGAATCATGTAAAATGTGATAACATTATGAAAGTTTCAGTCGCTGAACCATAATATGTGGCAATCAAAATGAGATGAGGAGACATTTGATCAGATTTATGTATATTTGATTAAGCTTTTCTATAAACATAAATTAAACACGCGCTAGAATATAAAACAATATAACTCTAATAATAGAGAATTTTAATTTAAAGTACTAAATTCAAATATTGATAATATTTACATGCTTTATCTTACATTTTTTATATTGTTCTAAATATCATCGTATTTATGTGTGTATCTAATATCAAATTAAAGTTTATAGGGTTAATTCCTTTTGGTTGGTTTTAATTATGGAAAAGGGTTGTCTGAAATTGTGTGGGTGCCACTTCACGAGACATGGTCAGGAACCAAATAACGCTATACATTGCTCAAAAAAGGATTTTGCTACTTCCAAAAATCCCGTTCCTATTGTATCAGGACTAAAAATACCTCTGTTTGCATAGAAGATGGTGTCTTGTCTAATCCAAGCAACCAGCAGATTTGATTACTTCGTAAGGCCGAATTCTTGATCGAAAGGGATACCCCACGAAGATGTTGAGTAAATTTCATGGGCAGAATTCCTGTCACACTGTATCCCGGTAAATACTTTTGCTGTTTTGCTTAGTTCATGAAAGTGTTCACACCCAGGCGATGATGCTTCATGCTACGAATACGATCGTAATGGCTTTCTCCATCAGAACTGGTGATTAAGCTGTATCGTCAGGTCGTCCAATTTATGGCTGTGTGAGTCTTTGCCTTGGATCACACCAACTGTGTCTGGTGGTTACCTGTGTATATACGTGACAAGGTTAGATTAGAAATAGATCATCCATCACTTCACAAGTTCACCGAAGGTCATTTTGTTGTTCATAAATCATCCAATATATTAAATTTAATTGGTCATAGGTCAAGCCTAAGATCAGATGAATAATGTAACCAAAGGGACTGAGAAGTAGGTCTCTTTGATAGTCTTAAAGCAATAAAGAGGTGGAAAAGGAGCTGTGAGGGTGTTTTAAGTGTATGCAACTTTGTCCAGTGATGGTGAATTCCAAATCAATGCAAAACGTAATGAACTAGTCCCCAACTTTCAGAAATATGTGAAAGCTCGGCCAACAACTTTCCCACAGTTGCCAGCGAAGAGCTGTTCACCAAATATAACAAAGCTGTCTTGACTGACTCAACAGCACAACGGCTTTACACAATTCAGGAAACAGGATATTAAGCATTCACTGATGAAAGATTCAGATATTCAAGCGAATATCTTAGTGATACAATTGTAACAAATCAGTTCAAGTTATCCAGGTTCCCATCCCAAGCACAACTTTCATCTCTAAAGACAGTCGTTCCTTGATTTCAAAACTGTATTCACCTTGTCAGAACCGATCAAGAGACTTTGAAGATTTCTTATGTCATGGAAATCAGCCTTACTCACCACCCATCTGGGTCAGTCGAGACAAGCGAAGAAATGACCTGGAAGAGTTTTAGAGCAAGTACAAACTGTTCCAGAGGTTCAAGTTAATCTGGATGATTATGGTACAGAAAAGCTTCTAGGATTACACTGACGATATTCTCGATCTATACGAAGTAATTTAATTCGAATCAGTTGATAGATTTGATGTGGTACAAGGAGAGAACTTTGAGAGCAGCTTGAAACTTGATGTGCATGAGCTTCGTTGCAAAGGTGAGGGATCTGTGAAGACTCATCATCTCAGATAATCGTATACCAGTGAACTTGAAAACCCTTCAGGTTTCTTGCCTTAAGACTACGGGGTATGAACTTTAGAGGAAAATCCAACATTAATACATCTGACAATGGAAATGTCCTTTAATGATGAAAACTCAAACGATGGACTATTCTGTGTTCAGACTGATTCTCAAAACAGATCGTTGTGGAAAAGAAGAATACGATAAGGCTGACACTGGTATAGTTGTTGTTGTGACTTTCTTTGAAAGATTCTATTTAAAGGAGTTCTCAAAGCTTTTGTGGGTAAGAAGAACTAAAGATACTTCCCTGTCCATGATATCTCTACTAAACTTGGTAGTTTAAAGGCCGAATGTTCAGTAATGTCCAATGCACCATCATTCTGGATCATTTTCCTTGTAAAAATCAGCATGTTAAGCCTTGAAAATATATTTTCCAACAAAAGATCCATTCTCAGCATTCTCTTGAATGCAAAATGATGTAGTTGAGGCTACACTGCATGAGATTGAAAGATGTGCTACTATCGTGTACAGTTAAACAAGTTGTTTTGCCATGCATCGTGCGTCAACGAAAATTTAGTTACAATCTTTTAAAAATTCATTATACATTCAATTCAAAAGTTGCAATCATCTTTGGTTGGAATTAAAGTACGAGTGGACCCTGAAGCAAAGAAGTTCGTCGGAGCTTTTTTTCCTACATTCACTCGTTACAAGATTTATGATTTGATTTCTGACTCCACAAGCGATATTCATTGCTTTTTGTTTCTGCTATTATTTCGTGTATCTGTAACTTTTGTTACGGGGGGAATCAGTTTGAATAACTCTAATGGAAGCATAAAAAGACAACAACAACAACAACAACAACAACAACAACAACAACAGCAACAACATCATCAACAACTGTAATTATTTTTTGTTCCAATTGCTGTCTGTCCTGAAACTTGGTTGGACCAGTAGTAAATTTATTCCAAATAGGTGACTGACCCGATTTTTGATTAGACAGCATTTAATTTCCATTCCTTTACGTTATGCCGAGAATATGAAGAAAAAAAAAAGAGTCGAAAAATTGAAACAAGATGAAAATAATATACAAATTAATAACTAACAAACAAAGAGAAGGATGAAAATAAAAAGAGGAAAGAAGACGTAACCATAAATTGAAAACGAATTTCGTCAGTGAAAGGCATAAAAAATAAAGATAAAAATATGAAAATGTAAAAGTCTTCTTTGATCGAAAAATATAATTATTCGCCGCTGGAATGAAATAAAAATGTCGACAGAGAAAATATAAAAGTCATACGAGTGTGAGTTTATATTAGCTTTGCGCTGAAACAGATGAGGCAATGCTTGCTTGAGCAGGTCTTCTTTGAGAAACTATATTAGACACTGATAACTAAAACTGTCACCAAAAAGTTTTGACGCGAGTATAAATGACTGGCTGATAGGCTATCTATCAGTCTATGTAACTATCTATCTATCATATGTTATGCATACTGAGTCAGAAGGAAGAAAAATCAAAAATTCACTCCTTATTAAGACAAGGGAAAAATATTTTCTTTCTTTTGTATAATGTCCCTCCAAATAGTTTTTTTTGTGGAGAATTCAATTTACCCTGTAGGTTTATGCTAAATTGAACCCTCATTTGGAGTCCGGCAGTGTTCACGTTTGTTTTTTGAAAATTCGATTTTTTTAGTTATCACCGGCCAACAAAGAAAAAAAAAAGCAACTTATTCATTGATCAGCCGAACAAGGCCTGCTGTCAAAAGACATTGGTCATGAGATGGTTTCTAAGGAGTGACTACCCAGACGTATTTGATTATCTCTTCAAGCATAAGTGTATTCGTGCCAAATTTAGCTTCCTTGGCTGAGAACCATAAAGTGTCACTATATTAAGATATGCATTTTCCCAGACGCTTGATTTTATACATAACTGCATATAGAACACCGGCTCTACTTGTCACCGTTTGATTCCGGATAAAATGAATGGTAATTTGAAACATAGATAGGCCATTACTCCTCCGGTGAACAAAATATAGGGCTTGGTTGACAGTCACATTAAAAACCTCCTGGGTATTAGGTACGTGGGCTGCGCTCTAGTTTATCAGTTGTGCTGTTGAATCATCAAAAGTTGGGCCAAACCAGGGAAGGGTAGGATGCAGCAATGAAAGTTTCATGGCAGCGATAAAATGTTGGTTGTTGAGGCGTAACTGTATTGGACGGAAGACGAAAGGGTGTGAGTCCTTCCTTTCCCCACCAAAACCTTTGGCTTATAGATTTTAACAACAGATTTTGGCTTCCTTCTTTGAGCAATGCTCTGCTCAGTGTCATTTGTAATGCCTGTCCGTAAAAATGTATGTGGTGTCCTTCCTTCTTTGATAGAATTGTTTGTTTTTTGAGCTCACAAAGACCCCCCCCCCCAAAAAAAACAAACAAACATGCACAAATATACACACAGTTTTTTTCGAGTTACACACTTACTTACAAGTGTGCACTGGGAAAGGTTTGGTATTTTTGCAAAGTGTATGTATGCATCGCCGTTCCCCGCTTACATCGTAATCAATGGTATCGTAGGGTCACATACACCCGGGCAGATGTTAGAAAAAGCCCACTTCCAGTTTCCCATGCCCGTCAAAACCTCGTTCTGCTTATAGCACTAAGTATTCCCCAATGGTCACCCATCTAGACATTGACCAGGTTCAACATTGCTTGACAACGGTGATCTTACGAGAACCGGCGTATCCAAGGTGATTTGACTGTAAGCAGAGGTTCTTCGATCCAACCCCTTGTTTCGAGGGCTCAGCGGAGTCTAAAAAATCTTGTGTAATGGATTGAACAACAGAACCAGAAGCGAGAACCCTACCACTGGGTCAGAGTAATCGGTCTTTGACAAATGGTTTCTATTTTGTCAGGTTTTCTCAGCCTTAGCCCTGTCGAAAACTAACAACAAATGTGTCTGCGTAGAGTAAAGAGAATGACAAAGAACTTCTCCATTTGTACGACTGCAGCAACACAAAGTTTATTCCATACTTATCTTACCATGGATCAGGGAAAGCTGAGCTTAGTAAATATAAAACTCGTTTTAACAAAATGCACAATCTTGTGAGAAAAATAAAAGACACAAAACCGCATGAAAAGATATTTAGGTAACTATAGATTTTATTAGATATTATTTGATTATTCGTATTTTATAAAGCTAATTCAAGTTATCATTTTCGTATTTTAACGAGAAGATGCCCCCCCCCCAAGAAGAAGCAAGTCAATGTTGGTATAGCTCTTACACAACATGATAAGCGCTGCTTTTAAATGCATCATTTTCACAACTGTATTATATATGCATCAGAGATCGAAATAGAATCCATAAAGAACGCCTGTATACTGTATGTATGTTAGTCAAAATCAATGCAGTTTTTGGCTAAGCTAATAACTTTACAGTTGCTTGGGTCAATACTTATGAGCCTGGGAGAGGCTCCTGTGAGATTGTCAAGTTGGTTTAGGTATGGCGAATTCTGATTGGTTAGAAAATTCATTTTGTCTTTTTCCCTCGAAAACATGTTTATCAGATGCTGATACCACACAGAATATAGAAATCCGTCATTTATCGTTCGACCAGTGAGTAAATATGTTTGCTAAATATTAACCAAGCTTGCTTGCGTATCTGTGGAATGAGCTACCCAAAAGATCTAAAAGAGAAGATCAATATATTCACCTGACTAGCTACTCGGCCTTTCCAATAATTTGAGTCCATATATGAATGAGCTTACATGGCAAAATAAAAATAATTTCATAAATTACTGGTGATGGAACAAAGACGACCGTGTACGGAATAATATTAGCAGCAATAAATACTATATACTAAAAGATACAAGACAGTAACATACAGACACACGCACTACACACACACACACACGCACACACACACACATACATATATATATATATATATATATATATATATATATATATATATATATATGTATCAACACAACAATAGCCCCCATTGAATCAGGCACCTTTCAAATCATTGATAAAACTAACACCACAGAGACTGAATGCCTAGTTGGCAGCATTTATCATTTGGGCAATACTTGCGTACATTGCATCCTGACAAATGTTCTCTTGCACGTGAACAAGAAAAACCAACAAGGATTGATAAAAGCTTCCATGTCAGTCCTTTTCGGATTGCTGCTCAAATATACGAACACACATTCCATTTATATATTTGCTCTACATATATGTATTGAGCACTTCGAAATTATAAAAAAATATGAATGATTTAATTTTTGCATATACAAATATATGAGTGTGTATGTATGAGCATGTGTGTGTGTGTGTGTGTGTGTGTATGCTGCTCAAGACTTATCCGTCAAATTATTTGCACGATTTTCGTGTCTAGTCATATATTTCGAACATAAGTCAAAATCACCCCAGGAAAAAAAAGAACCTAATTTTATATCATTTTCTCTCTGTCTCTCTCTGTCTCTCTGAGGCGACCATTCAGCGCGTAAAGTTCATTTATTATCTCTGTCTATTTCTCTTTCTGTCTCTCTCCCCGCTCCTCTCTTTCTCTCTCTCTCTCTCTCTCTCTCTCTCTCTCTCTCTCTCTATATATATATATATATATATATACATACGCGATAATCATACGATAATATGTTTATGTTCCGGGAAAAATGCGCATATTGAGAGCACAGGTATCAATATGCATATGTAATTTTTGTTTTCATATTTTTAACAAGTCACTGTTGATTTGAAAATGCTCATCTTTTTTCCTGTACAGATTCAGAAATAAATACAAAAAAAACAAAACATAAAAAAACCGGTCTGGTTAGTCGCTCAATGGAAACCATCATGCAACCAACGTTTTTGGCAGCATGCTGTGCTGGGAATAATCAGTTAGGAAAATAGGAAGAGGGGGTAATCAGAGGGGGCTTCACCCGCATTTTGTTGGGAAGTGATCATTATAAAAGCATGAAAGAAGAGGAAAAAACTAAAGGATCAATTCAACATAAACAGCCAGACAGACCATCCTAGATACTGAAAGAAACCCAAGTTGACGGTTTCAGTGTCACCGATCATCATTTTCTTATTTTAAACTCCAATAACTCGTCACATGTATTATGCATGACCTTTGATACCAACATTCGCAAAATTTGAATTTCTATGCATCCCAAAACTCTTCTGTTCATTTTTCTATGGACGACGTGAACTATTTTTGACACATTTTATCGCTACGGCGGCAGTTTGGTGCACATACAACTCTGTTCCAGACATATCTCTTGGAACTTCTGTGTCGAAAATACCATTGCAATAATGAACATTTTGCTACTTTCATTTGTTCCCTATTCGAGTTATATAACGTTTACCCTAACCCTAACACTAAATCGAAACCTAACCTTAAACACTAACCCTAAACTTAAACCCAACTGATATCTTAAATCTTAAATTTGATATAATAAAATTTTAAATTGTCAAGTTTTCTACATTTTTTTGTTCTGTAAATAACTTGTATCCTTTGCTGCGAACCAAATTGAAATGTACGTGTTTTTTAAGGTTCAAAACTTCAATGGATAATCACTTGATATTTATTGTTAATGCTTTGTTATGCGTAACTAGTTACCCTAGTAAACTACAGTTATCTTTCCTGTTCTATTCTCAGGATGTTTTGGGCACATGCCTTAGATTGAAGTCTACCAAATTAGTCAAACAGAACCTTCATAAAGAACTGAGTTCGATCCTTACAGGATGATTTACAAATATTATCCTTTCCCGAAACAAGCTAAGCTTAATGATAAATATCTTGGATAAACGCCCATACTAGTTTATTTTCAACTCTGTATGTACTTGTTTAAAAACCGCACTCGGGGCTTTTGAAATCGATGTCAACTCACTTTGGAGCCAGGGAATCGAATCACCATAGCCCCACAAATTGCCCAAGTGACCATCCAGTCAAGTTGGCTATAGATTTCCCCCTCTTTTCTCTCTTATATATGTGCGTGCATATATGTGTCCGGCCGCTCTTGGTCACATTTTTGGGGCAAAAACTTTGGAAATTTGCATGAGTACATCAATAAGCATAACCAAAGAATTCTTTTTTGATTTGTTTTTTGACAAAAAGTGCTTTTTTAGTCTCTATAATCATATAGGACCAACGATGCCCAGATTGTACGCTTGTATTTTTTCAGGTGATTTTAAGATAAGAGTCAGGGACATCATAGAATCCATTAAAAATCTCAAATGGCGATGGGCTGGCCATATTGCAAGAATGGTGGGCAATCGATGGACATCACGACTCACGACATGGATCCCCCGAGATCACATGTGCAACTGAGGCCAGCAGAATATTAGATGGAGAGACGAGCTAGATGAGTTCAGAAAGTACTGGCTCCGCGACGTCCATGATTGAAAAGTATGGCGAATCCAGGGGAAGGTCTATGTCCAACGACGGACGTTAAAAGACTGATGATGATGATGATAGATCTTTTTGAATAAAAGATCTGTTTTTATAGGTAATTCTAGATAATTACTTTTCGTACATGCACCGGCTACGGTGATTTCTTCAAACGAGGTACGGATATATTCACATTATAATTACTCGTTTATTCCTCTCTTTTTCTGATAAAGAAGTGTAATTCATTTCACAGATCCCCAATATCTAAAATAACCAGTGTGATCTCACACATTTTTATCTCTATTTCATTTGCACAACTCTGGAAGAAAAGATTTCAAAATGGATGCTGTTCTTTGGCTAGCGATTGAAATCCAATTTCCAGGATGACAAAGGAGCTTAGAATTACCTCACAATGAAATATTTGTGTGTACGTGTGTGCGTGCATTACGATTACTCGACAACTGGCCATTGTATGGAGTTGGCATTTGCCAGATGTATTTGAACATGACCAGTTTGAAGTTGTTTGGATCACTGGTTTCCGAGAAATCTGATAAAAGTGAATAAAAACGTAGATCATAGGTCATTATTCATAGCCTCCATAAATGATCTCCCTTTACTTCTGTTCTTTCGAATCATCTAAATTGGGATACGAAATATCTAACTTGGTAATATCGAACAGAAGTAATTGAATAGAGCGATGTTTAGTATGCTCGTTTCAGGGAAGAGAAAACAAACGAGAAAACGTCCATGCATATCTGTATACCAATAAGAAAAATGAAACCCCCTGGGATAATTATGTATATCTCTACTAGTCTTTTAATTGGTGTTCACGCTTCTTTGCATTAGTGGAGAATACTATCCTGATGTTTTAGTACATGAATGCAAAGCGTGTGTCGTTGTACGTAACAGTAAAACTTCATATATATATATATATATATATATATATATATATATATACTAACAGAAATTCCACTTTTTAATTAGAAACAATCACCTACAAAAAAATCAATACGATATTTTAATGCTGAATTTATGAATTTCATTTATTCAATACAGCAAAATAAATCAGATAAAGTTTGCAAGTAAGCAAAACTATGGTTTGAATGTATGCTTTATCCTTCCGCACTTTCTCTGTTTCTTCCTCACTCTTCGACGAATATTCCTTCCAGCAGTCAAGCCCATCTTACTTTTCCCCCTCTTTTTAAAGATGTCATTCAAACATGAAGCAGTTAAACCCATCTATGTCCCCCCTCTCTATCAAAAGTGATGCGCTATCGTGACGTGATAGATAGAGAGGGTAGCGGTTACACAATTTAATTATTCCGATATATATAAGTGAGTGTATGTGTATATAAATTATAATGAATAGAACATAGAGAAAAGAGGATAAATTACAGTCTACGTACATCTCAGAAAAGCAAATGAATTGTATAGAAAGATGAACATTTCGTCATAGTGAAAAACAAACAAAAGGGGAGAAAGAAAAATCTTGTGAAATTGATTTTTCCCAATTATTTTCTGTTTCTTTATCAAGTTTTACTGAGAGAAAAACAGCGCAAATTATGTTTCGTAATAGAAAGTATACAACGCGAAAAAACGAGAGGAAGCGGGGTAAAAAGAAAAGAAATATTGTAAAATTGATTTTTTTTGCTAATTATTTCCCGTTTTTCCTTTATCAGGCCTTATAGAGAAGAAAAAGAAAGCAAATTAAAAATAAAATCATTAGTTTCCCTAAAACAAAATTGAGAATACATGTCTGGTTAGTAATTCAATAGAAACTGTCACGTGACCAGCGTCTTTTGGTAGCATGCCGTTTTGAGAGTTATCAATTAAAAAAAATCGAAAAAGGACAGATTAATGAATAAGATACTTCCATCGCATTCTGGATGAAAACTAACAAACTAGGAGACTAATTTAGCAAAAAATCAATGTTGTAGATTGAATCCTCCCTCTACAGAACAATTTGGGGGTCAGGGATGGTTAAAAAAAAACAGCATAAAAAAATCTCTTTTCTATAGACATGGAGTACCTTGTACGTGTTACACGTGTTACATAGTCAGAAACCAAATGAACACATATTGATGTCGACAGTTCTGGTTGAAAGTTTCTAAAACATTCCAGTGAGCCAGCCAAATTAAAATCGAAAAATTACAAAAAGAATTCTTTAAAAACATTTTTTTGGCTGAGAACGAAGAGAAAAGATCATTATATTACCGTTGATTAGTTTTCTGATTCATTTTACAGTCATAACAAAATTTGCTGCCACTCTTACTACAACAACAAAACAACCATGACCTGTACTAGTGCTAATTACGGTACTGCTTTAACTAACAGCCGTCTCATGTTGACTACTAAAATTACTGCTAACCCTTTTAAATCTAATGAAGTTGATGCAAAAGTATTCAGTGCTTTTTTTTGCACAGTGCCCAAGAAATCTCGAAAGTTATTAATATTAATTTTCGTGCTACCAAATGCGTTTATATCGTAATTAAAATCACACCGGTATAAACAGCTTGGATCAGAATAAAGAATATTGCTTTTATTCCGAATAAAGGCAACAGAAATTCGGATGAAGGTATGTGGTTGCACAAAAATAAATGATGATTATTTGCAATACTTCATCAAATGAATAAAAATATGTTGAAAGATTCTTTACACAGTTCAGCTTATGCATGATAATTAAAACAAATGATGACAGAAAAGTTTTGATTTTACTTTTCACAGAAAATGTCAACCAAAACAGTCAAAATAGGTCTTTCTCTATTTTCGATCTTCTCTGGCTGACTGGTTATATATATATCATGCCTACTGGCCAGCACCGATGGAGCTAAAGGGCTTACAATTTAAACATACACTTCCGATTATGTTTAGACAAAAAGTACTTTTTTACCACTCCCTTGAAGTAGGTTTTTAGAAGGGGTTCATTGTATAACAAATGTTCATGCTTAATTGATCCCTATTTTGCTTAATTGATCCCTATTTTTTTGAAAATCAAGATTTTTTTCACTGTTCAACGAAAGGCAAGGAAAGTGACTCATTTATTGATCACTGATTTTTGCAATTTTTAATTGGTCATCCCTGTCACGACTTGCTGTCAAAATACATTTGTCGTATTAGGGTTTCTATTGGGTGATTATTCGGTGGAAAGTCATGTCAGAATATGAAATGCCCATACGGCACTATGTACTCTTCATATTAGATCTGAGAATAATGCTGCAAAGGATAGAAAAAAAGGAGCTTGAGGTACTGATGCATTAGCTGGTACGCTTGTCAAGAATGATTTGTGAAGGTTAAAAAAAAAAAGGGAGATTTTGATATCAAGATCGAAGAATGTCATGGAAGACCTCAGAATTTTAAAACTGACGAATTGGAGTCGAGATTGCCAAGGTGGTCAATATCGACCCCTGGGGTCGATGAGACTATCCAAGGGGTCGATAAATGTCTGGGGGTCAAATTGGGGTCGATAAAACACGGGTGGTGTCTACTGAACTCATGCGGTCGAAAGCTGACATTCGTAAAAGAAATAAACAGATGTAAAATACAACTTGCTGAAACACATCCCTGATTTATTTGAGCCATAAACCAAAACTGTCGCCCAAACTGTCAGCATAAGTTTCTTTCGTTTTTGGGTTGGTCCGGCTGGTTGGATAGATAACTATTTATACATCGCATGTGCTTACCTCACCAATGAAGCTAGAGAGCCGAAAATTTAAACATTATGTCAACAGAAAACGGTTCAATCTGCCATGTCAGTTTATGTCACATTGATCCGTTTGCTTGGGCACGCTTGTTATTTTTTGGAAAATTCATACTTTTGTAAGGATCATCATCAGTACCTAACAAAAGGCTGGATAAATATTCATTCATTGATCACCCCTTTTTTTTCCTTTTTATTTCAGTCAATTTCGGATCAAGGATTCCATGGAGGGGTCGACTGTCCAAAAAGATTGATGACCACTGAATTGAAATAACTTTTCAAAGGAAATACAACATAAATCAACACATAAACTTTCAGAAAAAAATGATGAGTCAGTTGATCCCTCTGAACGATGCATTGAAACAGAATAAGAAGTGGATCAGTTGTTTTGCTGCAGAACAACGCCCACGCTAGTGTTGTAAATGCGACGCAGCCAACGATCATGGTGGAATGAAAAGTTCTTCAACATGTAAAGTAATCACATTCACAAGACCTATTTCAGAGAAGGACGGCTTGTGGAAATGCTGACTGTGTTACTTTCCTCATTAAAGATAATATAAAAGGTAATTGAGAAAAATTCAAGTCTTATGATTATTTATCGAGCATAAACTATGACCTCACTGGTTTGAAACGCATGTTTAATATTCGTGGTTGATTATAGCATTTAAAAATTTAAATCATAATTCTAATGCTTGATTTGAGTGAAGAATTGTTCTTTTGAAAGAAAGACTGTGAGGACAGAGGTATTGAAGGGATTGAACGTATTGAGGAAATTTTAGGTTAGAAAGTGTTCCAGATGAATGTAAGAATCCTGAAGTAAAAGATAGGGGTATATATGAGTACTTTGGGAGTACTGAAACAAATACAAATTAACAGTTCGAAACTGCATTCATGAATAAATACTGTTGTGTACATGTATTTAATAATGCTTATATAAATGTTTGGTAACCAAATTTACCAGTAGCAATACTGATGTGAGAATAAACATTGTTCATGTCATAAGTTCATCATATGAGGCTCTTAAATTGAGCAGGTTTGGCCACCCCAGATCTATTACATTCAGACTGTACTTTGATATCAAAGATTCCTCGGATAATTAATCGAATCAAAATAAGAATACATATTTTAACTGCATAAAGTTACTAAAAGCAAACGAAGATACTTCGACGATTGGATAACGATGTTCTCTGTTTACGAGTAAAAGGTTATGGCATCAAAGTTTCAGAAAAAAACCAACTCGAACCTAATCAGATTAAATTGTTAGTGAAAATCAGTATTAGTTTCATATTCACTTTTAACAGCTTTTCACTGGCCCGACCAGACAATATTTATTTTCTGAAGGAAAGAAATATAAAAGTTTCATATTTTGTTGATTAATTAAATCAGCCATTCCCAAACCTATTATGGTCATGAACCCCTTGGGAGCTCTAATCGAGTTTCAGTCCCTCTGTCAAACAGGAATATGATTCGAAGTGATTGAAAGAAATTCATTCATGATTATTTCAATCATTGGTCCCTTCGAATGTGCCAGAGTCCTGGAAGAGGGGGTAGGCAAATGGCCCCTGCTGAGAATGGCTAATTTACATCAACAGAAAAACAAAACAGAATGCAAAAATAAATCGATGAAAAATGAAGAGAATTGACAAAATGAGATGAGAACATTAACGAAAACATTTCCGCATGCATAAAGACAGAACCTCCTGAATGGAATTTTGAACGTGATTCGAACTATCATGAGAACTATTTTGTTAGGTTTATCAACACATGAGTGATGCATCAAGAATCTGTAGCGTAGTAATACACAATATATATCCCCATCTTGGCTGCGCTAGGGTCAAACTCTATTTCTTCATCAAAATCTAAAAGGTAAACAAAACAGTATTGATTTCCCAATGCAATATTTATTCAAAAATTACGTGTATCATTTCAACGCCTTTAATAGCCGTCCCTTTAAATGGTATTTGCGAACTTTAGCAAAACAAGTCGACCTGAGTTGGGCTTTACAAGTGGGAATGAATTCGTTATCTGTTTTTGCACACATAACTGTATCACTTTTTTTCGTGCATAGACATCACTGGTTTTGGGACTGGCCATTTTCATCCATCATTGTTGTTACATACTAAAATAAAGTCAATATTAAGAGTTTAACAATAAACTATTCTCAGATTTGTAATAATGAAAATGCTCATGTGAGAAATTTGGACAACTTAAGACTGTTACGTTCGCTAATAGTACTGGGTGTAAACAAACAATATTGCGTGGAGAAAATCAGATAATGAAAAATGTAGCTACGCGACTAAATTTGATTTCTTTAATATTAAATTTAGTTTTGTATCTTTTCAAATATTATATTTTCATTACTATCGAACCAAACAAGATTAGTCTCGCCTCTAGCTTTTTTCTTTTTACCAATGATAGATATAAGATATATTTTACGTTAGTCGACAAAATTATATCGAAGTTTATACACACTTTTTCTTGACTGTTTCGTGACATTTCTAGATTTCTTGAAGCTGGGCCAATATTTTTCTTTTTCGAATAAAAAGGAATCGGTGTCTTTGTCGATATCTCAAATCACGTGAATGTTTCCTGCAATTTATTTAAAAATATATTCTACAAAGGGAGATCAGTTATAGGATATCGGGGACAAAATTGATAAGTTTTGTCGTATTTTATGAAATTAAGATGTTTTTTTTTTAAATTTCCCCAAATCTATCAAAGATGGGATTTAATTCCTGATGTACTTTTATCTCTGATTGCATGTCTATCTAGTTATATTTACAAGTTTAAGATTTGAAATTGCTCGAATAGGTCCAGATACTGCTTTAGAGGGTTAAGCGGTTCCAGACCTCCTGCTTGGGCAAAGAACAATTGAAGATTAAAATTTTGATAAAAAAGATTTATAAATAAAAGGGTCCTACCCATTTTTTTTATGTGTGCAAGTGTTTGTGTGTTCGAGCACTCCTAGAATAAAGTTTTGCCCACAGTCTTGAAGATTGGCATCAATACTCCAATAAATACCTTCAAAAATGTTTCATCTCATTTTCAGAAAAGAAAGCTTTTTTTCTACCTTTATAGACCTATTTTGATGGGTTTATTGATAATATCTAGATTGCGGAGAATGTACATGTTTCTTTTTCTTTTTTTAAACTTTAATTAGATGCTTCCCTGTGGAAAACGCCAGTGATTCATAAATAAAATCTATTCTAGCCATGACTTTCTTACATGACTCCAAATGTCGACGCTACGGTTGTTTGATTATCAACGGTGATGTTATATCCCTTTTATTTTTGATTTCAAAACTTTCTGTGTTTTCATATCCTTTTAACTCAGTTTTATGATGACGTCATTAGAACACGTCAGTTACATGGATGAATATATATCTTACTACGCCATTGTGTCCCGTGGCGTTACAGGAAACATCTGCACATTGCTAATTATCATAAGTGTGGATTTGAATAAAAGAATTCGTGAAATTATTTGTACAGTTCTCTGCTTACATTTTCCTGTGAGTTCATGAGAGTAATTTTGTATTTGATTTTGATGGTTGCTACTCAGTCGCTGTCAAAATCAATATCGTCCAGACATTTTCTTGTCAGAAGCCTCCACATTAACGGGCCGACATTAATTACATTTATGTCTGACAGAAATCATTGATCATTTAACTTGAAAATTGAATATACTAGCTTTTATCGCACGTTCAAATTACCAGGGCCGTTCTCTTTCTGAAGTTACATGATAAAATATCCTTTAGTATGAGCTAACCATTATTACCAGGGGTGTTAAGTGTCAGATAAGGCGAGAGGTCAGATAAGTGTTAATTTCATATATTTTTCGACCATTGGTTCATCTTTGTTGCTTTAGTATAAAGTTTCGGTCGATATAAATGTCGACTTCCTTCAAATGTATGTTATATATATATATATATATATATATATATATATATATATATATATATATATATATATATATATATGTAACACTATATAGAAAGCAGTTCTCATAAAAGCACTATTTTTAGTGTTTAGGGTTTCGATCGATATAAATGTCGACTTCCTTCAAATGTATGTTTTATTATATATATATATATATATATATATATATATATATATATATATATATATATATATATATATATGTGTGTGTATGTGTGTGTGTGTGTGTGTATGTGTAATACTGTATAGAAAGCAGTTTTCATAAAAGCACTATTTTTAGTGTTAAGGCCACTCAAAAACCTTTGGCAATTGCCTTGTCAAACTTTCGACGGTGCAACAATCCGCTCTTAATTTAGGCAAGGCAACTCACCACTGTTTTCCTAGTCACCGATGTATAAGACTAGCATTTCCCAGTCGTGATCTTGAAACATAGCCAAGTGATCAGTTATTTACTCTCTTACCGACTCTCTTGCGTATATACGAAAAGTTATGCTACAAATACGCAAGTTAATTCTATTCTAATAAATAAACACATTAACAATGAAAAAATATTTTTTTGTATTCTTTTCAAGTATCTATTATATATGCAATGCAAAAGTAACAGTATCCATCTCCAGTCATAATAGAAGTTGAAATGGTATTTGACCCCGCTGTAGCGTGTTGAACTCTGCACTTGTCAGACTTATACTTTCAGTCGACAAACTGATGTTGGTTGACTCATTGATTTTCTCTTTCCAACAACCTTATCAGTCTGAAATACAGGCGCCTTTTTTCTTTCCAGATATCGTCAGCTGACGCAGCCCTTGTTTCTCAAAGGAGGCAAGATACGGAAATCCGACCCTGATAAGGAAAGAAAAAGGAAAATATATCACCCGAATCCAATGTAGTTGCGTTGCTACCATTGGAAACGTTCTGTTTATCACTGTCACACTTGGATAGTTCACCTGGAAAAAGCCGTAGAATGGAAACATAGTGTTAACAACAAATATAACAAGAGGGAATTCAAAAAACTGTCTAAACGTTATTGACACTTCTTGAAACTAAAGACAGTATTTTGTTTGAACTACTCATTAGGTTCTCCAGAAGGAGCTTATATTAAAGGACTCCCTTAAGATCCCATTACAAACAGTATTACATTTTATAGATGAAAACCAGCCCATTGTACGGTTAGTAGTGGCTCATTTCGTCCGCTTTCCCATTTTTGCAATCTTCTAACTTTTTAGTAGGAAAGTTAACAAAAATCATTCGTAAATTTACGTAAGTATACGGCCAAAATAGAATACACCAGTTCTCGTAAGATTACCCACGTTCAGCGACTAACTCAGGTGAATGACCGTCGGGGAATACCAGCTGCCTTATACAAAGATTGGTTTATACGACATATATGCCTATGCTATGTTGACGATTGCCAGAACATCTTGTCAAACTATGACCGGGCTGCACGTCCGCTCCTTTCTCACGTACACGCTGCTCTGTGGAGGACTCGTGAAAGCGACTCATTTAGAAGTCATTGTACTCATATCGAATGGCAAGGAACATCACTCCTCAGTCCCAATAACAATTTCTTTGATGAAACAGAAAATTTCTTTCTGTTTTGTAGCTGCACATCAAATCGATTAAAAATAACCTAACTGGTGCAAATAATTATCAAGACTTGATTTTGGACATGTTGGCAATCTTTTGCATCGTATAATGTGATTATTCTCAAGTAATGTCTCTCTATCAATTACTAGCAATCTAAACTGGTCTACCTAACCGTGGGATATTGTTCAACAAGAGCTCTCCTGTACAAAACATCGCAAACCACTTTAGACACATAAGATCTTTCCGGGTATCTGGCACATTTTTGTGTTTGGGTGGCAGTTTTCATCATCATCATCATCATCATCATCATCATCATCATCATCACCACCATCATCATCATCATCATCAGCATCATCATCATCAGCAGCAGTCTTTTAGCATTGAACATAAACATTCCCTAGAATTTACTAGATCTCACTATCATGGACATCGCCAAGCCAATACTTTCTGAGCTTGTCTAGTTCGTCACGTCATCTCAATTTCTGTCCGCCACAGATTCATATAAGATCTCCAGAGAGCCACATTGTTACTCGTGATGTCCAGCAGTTGTATTAACTCCGGTTTTTTCTTTAATATAAAATGCCGTCTTGTAATCTCTCCACGAGATGCTGAGCATTCTCTTCTGCATGCATAATAAGCCAGAAAATTTGAAAAATGTTTTCAAAATGCCCGCTGATATGATAGCTCGGAGAGCGTAACTGTTTCTCTGAATGAAGAGTTGTGTAAACGCTTTTAATGACATACAATGACGGAAACAGGAATAAGATTTCCGACAGACAATTAAAAAACAACCAACTTTTGATAAAATCCATTGTAAACGAAGAATCGCTTTGAAAAATAAATCTTGAAAGGATTTTGTTGCTTTTGCGGAATTGAATCGTCCCGTTTGCATATCTTCCAGTTATCTTTTTAATAAGGTAGACTGTTCTCAATAACGACAGACATTAATACCGGCGTCATTATTATAGAACATTTAATTATCTTGATAGTTGAAAGGCCCCGGGGGACCTGCAGACTGAACTGATTAAAGGGAAACGAAGAAACGAGTCTGGCATCTCCTACTTCAATTCAACTTTTATATTGTATATATAACAAATAAAATGCTTTATAAAATACATTTTTAATACAAATATATTTTTTTGGGTTGAAATGATATTTGAAAGGTACATAAGTAGAAAGGAATCATAGATTGCATCATATCATACAGAAACTTATTTGGAATGGACAGTCGGTAAGAGAGCTGCCTGCCGATCACCTAGTCGTGATTTCGAATCACGATAGGGATGCTGATTTCCTATATCAGTTTGGTTTGACGTGACAGGAAAGACAAACAGAGAAGAGTTTAGTTCCCTAAATTTGATGAAGAGTTTTCTAGGTATTAAGGTAGACAAACAAAATCAATTCCAGTTTAACAAAGGTTTCCGACTATATATCTATTCAATGCCCTCGAGTAGGAACCATTTTTGATTTTTCCTCATCAGTTTTATTACGCACTTTTTAAAAATCTTCTTTGGTTGTGTTTTTTGAATTTAACGAGTAATGCTGATTGAACATTTGCACACACACACACACACACACACACACACTCATGCAGACATGTGTACACAAGTATACACAATTATACCTCCATTAGAGCAATTGATTCATTGCTAATCTTTCTGAACTGTTCAAAACCACACTGGTCAATAATTTGATGTGTTTTTTCCAGCTTATACTTAGTGACATCAATTAGTACAGCAATATCTCAACCGTACTTCATCAAAACCTGCACGAATCAAAACTGCTCTATTCAATGAATTCCAGTATTGATAAATACATATAAATAGGTACAGGATCAATATTGCACGCATGGTAACATGTACTGATTACATAATAGTTTTTAGAGGCATCCCAGCTTCTATATAAGAGGCCCTGTCGGTCGGTCAGTGGGTCTATCCCCATATTGTTTCTCAGCTGCATTCAGTAGGATTTACTTGAAACTTAGTAAGAACATGTCCCTTGATAATATGCTCATTACCTAGAAAGATCTTCCACTCAGGATCAGGAGATCTGGCAATAATGGCATTTAAACTTTATAATTCAAAATTGATTTTTTCTGTTTTAAGTCGGATTTACTTGGGAATTGATAGGAAGGTTTCATGATTGGCGTTTGGACTTTCGGTTCTTGTTAGTGAGTAAATTAATTTCCGCCTAAGGCAGACAAAGACCTCCAAGATCAATGTCGATATCAGCTCCGGAGGGAAAGTGTTGATTATTTCCCCATTATTTACGAAATAACACCTTGATAATAGAATAATAAAGAGAATACTTTGTATTGTTCAAAGAATGGAATTTGAAAAGCCAGGAAAAATAAGAAACTGTCCACCAAAATTCCTACCAAGAAAGGTCGACACCAATGGAGTTAGAGAGATGAAAATTTAAATATTTACTCTCTATCATTTCTAGAAAACAAACTTTTTTGTTCCTTGTTTTTTATTGGGGGGTGGGCATTCAATTTACTGAGTAAGATTATTTTAAATTGGTCCCTTAGTTGGGTCCAGCAGCATTCACTGGCATTTATTAATTGATCACCCCTCGTTCTGTTTTCTAATCGTTCACCCCAAATACAGCTTGCTACGAGATGGCTTTGGTCACGTAACAGTTTATATCGAGTGACAAATCCAAGCGTATTTTCTTTTTCTTAATTGAATCAAAGGTAAGTCTGTTATTATCTGGCCCGAAGTCTATATTTTTTTTATTTACTTTTAACAAGACTGACTTCATAAAGTTATTGGTTAATAGATTTTCATAACTCTTTCGGCACACATTGAAGAGATCATACAAGTGAGAAAATGAAATATATATTAATATACTAATTAATTCCCGTGAAAAAATTCATTGAGATACGAGTTTTTCCCGCTATCCAGAAGTAGAACGTTTCTATAAAAGTCTTCTGTTGAGCCGACAGACACACAGACACACACGCAGACACACACAGAGACACAGACAGACAGACAGACAGACAGACATATATATATATATATATATATATATATATATATATATATATATATATATATATATATATATATATATGAAAATGACAATTTGAAGGTGAAGAGAAAAAGTCAAGAGAAAGTTATTAAACCTTAATTTTGTTTATTATCATTCAATGGGTATAGTTCAATACATTTCGACGGGGGCCAGCCATTTTTTCAAAGAAAAATATCTCGGTAGTTCACAGAGAAAAATGTGCTATTTACATTTCGATGCTGAAGTGGAGAACGTGGATACTTATATATTTGGTTGTTTTGTAGGTGTAGAAGGGGAGGTGTTTGTATCCGCGTAATTGAGGGTGGCATTTGGTTTGGAATAAGATGAGTCTATGAGAGATGGGGTCAGGGGGTATATGTTTCTAATCTATGAGGGTGTTTGGCTTGCCTTAGATAAGAAAGGTAGTGATGCAACACCAATCTCTCGAGTTTTTCTCTCAACCTATGAAATGTCATTTTCACACACACACACACACACACACACACACATATATATATATATATATATATATATATATATATATATGATGATGATGATGAAGGCCTCGCGGGACTGACAAGATTTTCCACAAGGGTTACCAGAATGTTGACTGGCCGAAAAACCAGGCAATGGCGCTGTCTCCTCTTCTCTCTTCTGATTTTGAGGTTAGTTTCTGTGTTGGAGATCATCTGGAAGACCTTGTAGCGCTATATCTGCCTGTTGGTTGCTCCTGCTTCCAATTAACCGTAGTCGATTACGCAAGAGACGAAGGTCCTTTTTCAGGAACCCCTTTATTTTCTTTGCTTCGTTCCCCTCTTGCGTTGGCTGGAAGCCTGCCCATTGAACAATGGCAATGGTCGTTGGGAAGTTGTTGATCTTCCATCCTCTGTACGCCCTCTGCTCCACGCAGCTGTGTTTTTTCCAACATAGCTTCAATGCTGGAGGCGTTGGCACTCACAGGACTTCAGTGTATAGGCGTGCGTTATTGTATATTTTTCTCTGTGTATTTTATTGCGTTTGTATGCGTGTGTATTTGCCTGTGTATGTTGGGGTGTGTTTTGTGCTTGTTTGCATGCATGTCATTGTGATACACTAATCTTGCTGTTATACAACAGTGTCTCAATACTTAGGTGAAAATTTCAGACCAGAATAATAAGGATTTTCTGTACGCAGCAAGAAAAGAAGTGGTCTGGTTAGTTACTTGGTAAAAACTGTCGTGTAAAAGTGTGTGATGTTGGTGGTGATCGATCAAAAAACTGGGAAAAGGGGTGATAAGTGAATAAGTTATTTTTCTCCTACTTTATTGTATCACTGAATAGTCTAAATTAAAAAAAAACAGGAACTTTGCGTGACACAAACTAAGATCAATGTAGCACAAACTTACATTCTAAATTGGCACCCTTCCTTAAAACTTATTTTGAGCAAATTTCCAAGGTGCATTTGGGAGTATTCATTTAAGTTTTCAACCCTTTCACTCCATTGGTGCGGGCTTTACATGTGAGACAGAAGTACATAGACCCACCATCTCAGTCAATGAATAATTGAACAATCGTAACGTCCAAATTCAAGTCTTTTAAAAAATTCCTTCAATTTATAACACCACGGGCACTTTTCATTTGGTAACACCTGAAATGCAGAGAAAAAATCTAGAAATATCTAGACTCTCGAAGATCTAGATGTTATTAATAAACCCGTCAGATTAGGGCTCCAGAAAGATGAAAAAGGCACCCTTCCATCCAAAAAAAAAAAAAACATCTAGTGAATGTACTGATGAAGTTTCAAGTTTGTAGACAAAACAGTATGGCCAGGAACGCTGGAAAATGCAAACAAATAAACCCATCACAATAAGACCCAGGAATGTAAAAAAAAAAGCTATCCCCCGAAAAAGGACCCCACCAACCAAGAAAAAAAAAGAAACCCAAACATTATTAAAGGTGTTCAGTGAAGTACTGATTCCAATTTTCAAGTCTGTAGATAAAACAGTATGGTCAGGAGCGCTGAAAAATAAACAAACAAATGCACTAAGGCACGCACGTATAAAAAAAGGATACACCTCTTTGGCCTTTCTGATGACTACGGTTGTTCAATTGACAACCAGTCAGCCAGTATCACTTGGAAGCTGAACAAAGCTTAATCAAGAGTTATAGCTGATGTAGACAGTTTCTAAAAATAATTGTGTTCTAATTGTTAAAGGTGATATTGTACGCGGGCATTCCGTCATGGTTGGGCAATCATTACTCTGTTATTGATATTAGCCTATTTTTGCTGTATGCATTTAATACATTTAGAACATTTTAGTGATCGGTCAACGAGGTAATACAAGCTGAACTATTGAAATGAATTGAAAAAAGATTTAGACATGTTGGTGTCACCAAGGATTTCTATATAAATGTCGATCCTTCACTGAAAAAAAGTGCTACGTAATAAAACTAAAAAAAAACTGACTCTAATTTGTTGAACGTGAATTTTATAAGTAATATTTATCATGTTTAATCAGAAATTCATTTCGAGACAAACTAATAAATTTACATTAACATTTTTATTTTTCAACTAAGTATTTTTTCGAGTTGGTCCAACGAAACACTGCGTCACACTTTTTTTCAGTGTAATACGGAAAGGAACACATAGGTTCACAGGGATATGAAAAAAAAGCAATCCCTAGCTATAGGAAATAGTATAATGAAGGTAAAAATCCAAACCTGAGCAGTCTTACATCTGAAGATATTGTTCAGCGTTCAAATCTTACACGGCATTGTTGTCTTTTTTCGCTGTTTTATCATTACTGTCTTTTGATATTTCGAAAAAAATATTCGCTGGTCTCCAAAAGGTGAAAAAATTAGTATTAAAATGAATAGAAAATCTCGCCATCTTGGATGGCCAAGTTTGTTCAATTTAACACAGGATATATCTTTTTTTTCATATTTGCTTTTTTGAGTTTTTTTCTCGGGGTTGGGGTTATTTTGATTGGTATAGTTTATTAATAACATCAATATTCTCCCGAATCTAGCTGTTTCTAGATGTTTTTGTACTCTATTTTAGATGTTTTCTGGTGTTGTCATATAGAATTCGTTCTGACCATATTCATCCTCGGATGATTTTTTCTTTTACATGACTTCAAATTTTGACGCTACGGTTGTTCAGTTATTTACTGTGATGATGAGATTTTCATTTATTTTTTATTTAGAAATCCTCAGTTAATCAACTTATTTGTTTGTCATTGAAGTACCAAAATATAGACAAAGTCAGACAGTAATTTGCCACTCTTGAATGAAGTATAAACCTCTTAAAATTGTAAATTCATCACAGACTTAGCTAAGCATAAAAAACTTTTACGTTTTCTCTTATTTCACCGACACACACCCGTGGGTATATTCGTTTCAAATGGCCGTGCACGAAGAATAGTTACTTTGAAGGTGTATGCGTGCATGCGCTCTCATACACATTTTGCAACCAGCGCACAAAGGTAATCAATGTGTGCAACAGAGATTCCAAATTCTTTAGATAGCTCATTGAGTCTTTATCGAAAAATATCTATTCTTTAGTCACAAGAAAGAAATCTGCACAAAATAAGATTTTTTGCGTACCCCCGAAACAAAAAAAAATAAGAGGGAACATTGGTAGCTAGTAGTGTGTTTTGGGAATTAGTGTAACAATCACGCCATCATTCTATATAACAATCTCGCCGTTGAATATCACCTTTAAAAGCATTATCAATTCTTTGAAATCAATATCTACTCCAAACACCTTTTAACATCATACCCGCCAGTATTAATCTTATTAGCCAACTAACAAGAACCTTTATTATCTCGAGGATATCCGCCATCTTTTACTCAACATTAAATTTGCAACTATTATCTCTGATAATGTCATTCAGGAACGTCCATTAACTTACGCATTATCCCAATAACGAATCACACTGAATAACAGTAACGATAAGACACATTACACAATCGATACTTTTCCGCATTAGCTGAAAGACAAACGGAAGAAAGTTTTTAATTTTAAGTAGGGACGACGCAAGAGAAACTGACAGATTGTCTTCTAGGTCAGACGCTGATAATTTGGAGGAGGAGGAGGAGGAACAGGAAGAGACAGTCTGTAGCTCTAAAGAGTATATGTACTTCGTGTTACGTCTCGATGGTGCCGAAAATAAATATACCCAAATACTTATTTTGTCTTATGTAGTTTTTAAAGTCCATAAATGTTTGGTAATCTAAACTGACGCTAGACCAATCCCATTGTTGCATACAGGTGGCTTCAAAAATTCGAACCCAATTTCACAAGGATTTAAACGCTGACCCAAAGAGAACTGTTCACAAAAGATAGCAGGTAAAGCCTTGACTACGTTCGATTCGTGCATACTGTTTCCCAAACTTTTGAGTATTAGCACGCACACATACACCCACAAACACACAGACATACGCGCGCACACACACACATGTATATGACCACTGAACAAAACGATCAATATAAGGTCCTTCAGTTTTGAAGTTGGTCTGGCTTGCTATGTATGTATCATGCGTACAGTTCGCATCAATGAGATCTAGATGGCTGAAAATTCCAACATTTATTACTTTTTTGTTTTCAACCCCTCCTGCTTAAACAGTTTTTTTTCTAGTGAGAATTGAGTTTGAAATGTAATTTTATGCTAAATTGATCCCTTCGTTTGTGTTCATGCTATTTTGGGAAAATTCAGACTCTCTCCGTAATCACTGCTCAGCAAAAATCAAAGAGAAATAACTTATTCATGGATCCCCATTTACCATTTTTAATTGATCGACGCCAACAAGGCTTGCAGTCAAAAGATGTTGGTTATATGACGGTTTCTATTGAGTGACTAGCCAGACCCGTTCATATAATCTTCTATAGAATTGCCTCTGTGAGTAATCCATGCCTGCAGACTATCAACTCATTGCACCGAAACTGAGTTCATGCCAATATGAGGATTGACCGAGATGACCTTGGAGTCCTTCCTTTGTAATGTATTCTTAGTTCAAATCCCACTGCATGTCAGTATCGTGTTTATTCTGGTTTGCGCATGAATTCCCCAATTCTGATTACGTAATGCATTGAGTCGAAGATCTCCACGTATTTCAGGTCTGGATGACGCCAGAAGTGACATTGGTTCGGTCATGTTGGAGGGGGAATATATGCAACGAACGCATACATCATTCTCCTTTTTATTATACCAGGTCGATATCATAAAGATTTTGCCTTATTTTGAAAGAAAAGGAACACCCGATGTTTTTTTTCTAGGCCGACCACAGTCTGCTGATATTCTTTCGACGTATTAAAAAATGCTATGGCCGAAATCTGTCGCGTAAAATCTGGGCAATATTGAGTTGAACTAATGATAAGCTTCTATTTTTTATCGACTCCAGAAAATGCATGGATTAGAGAAACTAACAATAGTTTTTTTTTCTAATCATTCAATATACACTTCAGTAAAAAAGGGGAAATCATTTTCTGGAAGGATTACTTTGGTTAAAAGCATTTTCAGTGAATACGCACACACAAACACACACACACACACATACACGCATATATATATTCATTCATATGTATATATATATATATATATATATATATATATATATATATATATATATATATATGTCTGAAGCAAAGGTTTCGACCCTACCTAGTGGTACTGGAAGGGATCCTCGATTGTCTATAGCCACACTGAAGAATTGTAATACAACAAAATAGCTACCTGTGGATGACATTATTATTATTATTATTATTATTATTATTATTATTATCATTATTATTATTATTATTATTATTATTATTATTATTATTATATATGTGTGCGTGTGTGTGTATTTGCGAATCATAGCGAATTCGCTGAAATTCTGGTCCATTTCCTTCCTAATTCATTCTTTATGAAATATCCATGGAATATGATTTGCTATCCTGTATTGTTATATTTGAATTTTTCCCCAGGCAACGCTGGGTACCCAAGCTAGTTGGAGCGTCAACCCCATCGGTCCCTGCAGCAACCTCATTTTCTTTGAATCCTTTATTGTATTTACATTGTCTATGACGAATGATACATTCACCATGTGATAACCGGAGATCATCTCAAATAAGAGTTCCTATGTAGTATAACGCAAATTAAGTTATAATTATTTCAGTCGAATCATGTATCAACTTTTTGTTAACATAATTGTCTGAGTTGAAAGAAATAAAGAGAACAGATAGGGACCGTGGATAAACAAAATGAGAGTTAGGAGTTAAAACATGTGTGTCACAAAGAAATGAATAAATGTGCACGTCCAATTTGATCAAAAGTTTATTTAATCAATTCAAGGGTGAACAAATTTTTTACGATCGAAATTTTATGCAATCAAACTTAAAAAAAAGAAATAAGTAAAATTCACCGATTAGGCAATATCGCTGATTTGGCATAACACGCACACACACACTCACATACACACACACACAGACACACACACACACACACACACACACACACACACAAACACACACATTCTCTTACACATATACACACACACATTCTTTTACACATACACACACACACATTCTCTTACACATATATACACACACACACATTCTCTTACACATATACACAAACACACACACACATATGTATATGTGTGTACATACTTACTTCCTGGAGTATCATGCGTTTCCCGGGAAAAGAACTTGATATATATAATAACATAGGAAAGCAAATTATATTTTATATAGATGTTATATAAATAATTGGGGGCTTAATGCGAAGGACTGTAATTTTTACTAACCAAAAAAATCTGCAGCTTTTATTTTTACCAAATAACAGATGATATGGTGCTTTTATTTCTTGGTTACGCTCCTTGCCATTACTAACTGTAAAGGCGATCTCTCACGTAATTAGGTAGTTCCAGTCTTTAATTTGAGACGCCCCCATGTATAATTCTCACTACTTTCTCTTATCTAGCTATCTGCTCAACTAGACAGGTATACTCTATTTTTCGGAAGTCAAAGCGAAAATAGTATCCAGTGTTCGTTTCACAGCCTGTCAGTATTGAGGCAACGCATCCTCTTTCACTCTCTCCTACATCCCCAGTCTCATGTACCTCCCACATACCTCGACTCCTGACGAATCAGCCTAACATACCATCATCACTATTTTTTGGGTCTAAGAATGCAAAATAACTCCCCCATTAATTAATGATAATCATTTATTTGCTTCACGTCAGTTCAACTTACGGAATGATTTTATAGGAGCCTTCTTCTTTCGAACAGCGGGGGAAATCTGTAGAAAGTTCATGAAAAACAATAGTTTCTATCAATTCTTTTTCAAGGAAACTCAGATCCATTTTCAATATCAAATGTCCTTCAGGCTAGAAGAAACTGAACAATCATAAGGTCTACGAATTTTGACCAAAATAAACAATTATGTGGAAAACTATTATCCTGTACACTGCACAAGGTTGTTATTCATAATACAAATATATTTTCGAACATGGTGATGTGCTGCCGACTGTGCATAAAACATTTTCATGCAGCAGTTTTACTGAGATATGGAAGTTAATTCAAGGATTCCTCCGGTTTAAAGAGGCGCAGAGAGAATTGTTCCATCTCCACTTTCAGAGGATTTGAGTCTTCTGCTGCGTAGAGTAAACAGATAACTTTCATGACAACCAGAAAAAGCGACTTACATAAGAAAACAGCAAGTATTTTATCAGAGAACCTAAAATCTAGAAGCCGAAAGGAAAAAAATGGAGAAAAACAAACCCCCGGAGAATTGAAGAGACCCAAAAGAGAAATGAAATGACATTTGCATGGTTGCCAAAAAAAGTTTCAGACGCGAAACAGAATCCCCAGTAATAGCGACCTAAACGTATGGTATAAGAACAGATAACACCCAGTATGAAGTAAACAAGACAGATCAAAATTATTAAAATCGTCAGTCTGAAGGCAAGGAAAGAACCGTCGATTATACCCCATACGTGCCAGCTTTTAGTCGACTTTTTAAGAATCAAGTATTTTCATTAGTGGATCATATAAGATCATATAATTGGATCTATGGACTTGACACTCTGATAGACACAATGCTGCCTTGTGTTGGAGAGTGGATTAAACTTGAATCAAGACCTTAGTTTTCGGTTGACTTATACGCCGGCATATACGGCAAGGGAAATTAGAAATTCGGCTCAGAAAGAATATGAAAATATACATGACTGAATAACAATAGTAATACGTATGGATGTGTGCAAATGACATGGATTTGAGCCTGCAGTCCAGTCGTATACATACGAGCCAGAAGCTGACATGAATATCAGAAACAGGCGAATTCTTTAGGACATTCAAATTCAGAAGGATCACTTTCTTTTTTTACTGGTCTGGAGACTAGATCTAGTCATTGTTTATACAGATAAAAACAATGGTCATATTGAAATCAGCAAAAAATTGGGAAGAGTGCTGCAGCATTGAAAGAACTTATTGTCATTCATCTTCGGCGAAAGTGAAGAGACGCTAAAGTCATAATTAAAAAAAAATATTGATATTAATAGTTGGAAGAAGAAGTAAAAGAAAAAGGAGAGGAAAAAAGAGGAAAAGAAAATGAAAAAGGAGAATACAAGAAGAAAAAGAAGAAGAATGAAAAGGAGAAGAGGGAGAAGAAGGAAAAGAAAAAGGAGTAAAAGAATAGTCATAATAATTCGTAAACAGTCATGAATTTATGCCTTGTATATTAAAGATGAGCGAAATTCATACAATAAATCAAAAGAATTCCACATTAAATTCGGAAACCTTATTACATATCTTGTACGTTCAAACACTTTGGACTTTGTGGTTTCTTGCTTGATCTCCTCTCTTTCTCTCTCTCTCTCTCACACACACACACGAACCCTCCCCCCCACATAGATATATATATATACTACACTTGCAGCAAAGATGTATGTATACATAAATGGTCATAT
The DNA here is from genome assembly GCA_963457665.1 of Thysanoteuthis rhombus. Classification (NCBI taxonomy): domain Eukaryota; kingdom Metazoa; phylum Mollusca; class Cephalopoda; order Oegopsida; family Thysanoteuthidae; genus Thysanoteuthis; species Thysanoteuthis major. The sequence continues at coordinate 8,037,794 of OY735201.1, read as the reverse complement.
TTATAAATATTCTATTGCCATGTATTCAAGTTGAACTACATACCATTTCAATATATCGTAATATTCAATTTCTCACTAGTACTTATACATACACAGGAACACACACACACACACACACACACACACACACACACACATACTCACTCGCACACATGCATACACACATTTGCATACGCACATACATGCATGTATTCGTGCGTACGTACACACACACACTTATATATATATATATGAAAATTAATCGCTCACTAATACAATTAAACTGAAACACATGCAGGCAAACAGCGAGCGTACACACACACGTACACATTCGTACACACGCACACACACAGATGCACGTGCACGCACACACACTTACATATGCAGATAGGTAAAGATCAGTAACCAGATATTCCCCAAACAATGTCGAATATTTAACTTATACATGTATACAACTTATGGAAACAGGTTTCAAAAGGTTAAAAGTCATAAATTGACGAAGTAATAATAGCATATTCATTCATATGCTTATACCAGTGAGAGAAGTAGGTACCTGCTCAATGTGTTAATATAATTGTGAAAAAAAAAATAATATTTCACCATAAACCAGACAAATAAATATTAATGCAGTCGTTCAAAATATCTATTTATTAAATAAAATATTTCAATTTTGCCACCACATCAATATTTTTTGTTTATTTCAAGTAAAAATATTTTGTTCAGTGTTTGTCATGTTTTTACAATTATATCAACACACTGTGAAAGTTTGCATTTTTCTTACTGGTCCTGTTTTTTTTATCACTGTTTTCAACACACAACATACTCTACTATAACCACAATTGTTTAAAGATAAAAGAAATTCCATGATGGATTCAATTCACCAATCTCTCGATTTCAAAATGAAAACACTAGCTAACTGCAGCACGGAGACATACATAATTGAAATAATCCATTTTCTAATATAAATCATTAGTGTCTGACTTTCGAAATCTTTCTCA
>OY735201.1:8021817-8031817 GCA_963457665.1 Thysanoteuthis rhombus | reverse complement strand
AAGCATCACGCAACTATTTATCGAGAATCGTCCTCTATTGAAGTATAATTATTTTTTATTGAAAATCATCATACTTATTCCTTTTTACCGTTTTGCTATAATTATTTCCATATTAGACTGTTACCCAAAAGGTTTTATTTTCACATTTACTTATGTGACGCCGTGCAACGCAATTTTTGTTCCTGGGTAGTGAGTGTTATATTCTAATTTCGAATGTGTAAAAAGTATAGAAAATGGCTACTATTCCCACCAGACTTTCGTTGCTTTTGTTATCAGGATAGTGATATTCTTACGAATCTTTTTTTGTACTTTATGTGATAAAAAAGGATGAATTCGCCCGTTGTCCACATGAAAATGAGCTAATTTCAAATTGTTACTGTCCTGGTTGCTAAATCAATGGTTGATAGGAATATTTGATATTTTCTATACTCTTTGGACACAATAAATCAGAAAATAACGTTTATGACCCAGGAACAGGAGAAAAAAACGTAAAAAATTTCCACAGCATAATCTGTTGAATACTGAAAACATATCAGAAATCATTATTTTAAGCATATGCTTCCTTATTTAGCTACGATTGTCTCCTTCCTTAGGTGATATCAAGTGGCGTGGATATATAATCGCGATGTAGGGGTGGAGGTAATTGTGTATGGATCCGTCAAAAAATATAAATACTTTGTTCGTAGTTCATTGTCCACCATCTCACCAAATATTGAAATTCATTATGACTTTTAGAGATATCATGTGCACAAAGCTGAACTTTCGGTCATACTATGCAGTATGGGTATATAACTACAACAAAGGGGAAATAATTGTGCATATACCCGTCTTAAAATTCAATTACTAGTTCTATATCCTATTGTCAGCCCTTCCATGAAATGTAACTGAAATTTATTGTGGACTTACAGAGATATCGTGGGGACAGTCATGAACGTATGCATCATACCGAAACATATCTCTCTATAGGAATAAAACTACTAAAACCATCCCAACCTTTAACCAGTTCTTACAAAGCCTATTTCCCATCTTTCCATCTAATTGCATTGAAATTCATTGTGTAGTTGAATAAAGGCGCCGACAGTTTGGGGAAAAACAACTTTTAGTGATAAATTGCAGATACGTTGGAATATAGCCATGATATCACTGTGATGTGTTCTTTTTTTTTAATACAGATACTAGGACTTGAATAGACAAGATATAGAAAAATCTTGGAGATTGATATTTTCTTGAAGAATTGATTGAAGATCCCACAGCTGTATATATGTCCAAGTGTAAAATAGTATCGCAAAGACTTACACAATTCCATCAAGTGACCACACTAAATGCAGTAGGTTTGAAACAAAACCATACCAAAATTGGAAAAATCATTTAAATACGAATAGATCGATACACACTGACGCTTTAAGGGGACAACACACATGAATTGAAAATCACACTAATCACAAACACACGCGCACACGCACGCGAATCCACACTGAGCTTGTTTCGGAAAGAGGACACGCACAGTCCTACTGGTCATTTGCATTCGCTAATATACACAGAGACATTAAGATGAAAACATGCACACGCTCTCTCTCTCACACTCAAAAGAAAGGAGAATACACATACACAGACAAACATACTAATCACTGGTCACATGATCGCACACTGACACTCTTAGAAAATCACACACGGGCAAACACATTAGTCATACCAATACGCTGGCATAAATATACTCACACCCAAAAGAAAACACACGTAGAAAGATAGGAACCAATATGAAAGAAGAGATCACATGAATCCACAATTCCTTTTTAGCAAGAGCACGGACATATCATCTAATCCAACAGACCCCTGACTGTGTAAAGAGGATTATATCCATATAATTTATATTTGGACAGCAATCCTTTATTTACATATACCTGGTTGAATACAACGGACAAGGAACCTGATAATTGTTTATCATTTTTTTCCGTACATGAGAAGATATGTTTGAATTCAAATACACCGTGGTTAAAAATAATTGTGGAATTGTCAAAGATCTTGAAAATGGATTGTTCTTAAGCCGAATGCGCTAGGCATGATTAGACTTTTTGACAAGTATCACACACTATGACTCCAAACATACGCTGTTTTTGCGGAAAAAATTAGCAAAATATTCCTTTTCCCGCTGTATTTAACTATATATATAGCCGTAAAAAGACGGTGTTATTTATATATGGATAGCCACAATCAATAGCTATTTATGTGCCCCTGAATTAATAATTTTTTTAAAACATGCAACATGTCCAGGTCATTGTCATTTGAGTTTACTAATGGTTTGTATTATATCTCCGACTCCTGTATTTTCTATAAAATACAGTGCTGCCTTATGATCTCCCCATGTGGGGTTGAACATGATTGTAATGTGCAAGTTGCATAGTTCTCTTCTTGCCAACCTATTGTGATTATTCGCTTCATTCCTTCTTCATTTGAGGATTTAGAGGAGATTCGTTATCCTAGGTAGAAGAAGTGGTCTACTTTATTCAGCTCTGCGTTTTCGATTTTGGTCGTTGTACATGACACTTGTTTTGCTGAAGTTCATGTGAATACCATTTTTTGATTTGTCCATTTACTCTATCTAGGATTCGGAGATCATGAAAGTTCTCAGCAAAAAGGACAATGTCGTTAGCAAATCTGAGGTTACTCAGGTATTTGCTGTCAATCCCGATTCCTTCATTTATCCCCAGTCTAGGTTTCGGACGATCATTTTAAGACAGGTTGTGAAGAGTTTGGGTAGCTCGTTTCACCTTGTCTCATTCTTTCTTCTAGTTGAATGGACCTAGAATCTTCATATAAGTTTATGAAAGAACCACTGTGTTTGTAGATATGTTGCAGTACTCTAGCATAAACAGGGTCTTCAATTTGTTGTACTATTGCGTCAGTGACTTTGGGAATTTCCACTGAGTAAAAGGCCTTTTTGAATTGAACAAATGTTACAGCAAGTAGTGCTTTATGTTTTGATGCTACGTCTTTCAATTGGTTTACTAAATGGAGATGGTCGATGGTTGGGTAGCTTTTTCTGGGGCTAGCTTGTTCCTACGATTAGATTTTCCTCAAAATTTTGATGATTCGGTTAGTAAACACTTTGGTAAAGAGTTTGTTGATGCAGTTGAGTAGGATTATTGGCCTGTAGTTGTTGAGGTCTTTGTTTTTTTTTTTGTAAAATAGCATTATGATTGCAGTTTTCCACTCTTCCTTGTTTGTTTGATAGCTTGCTTCACTTCTTGCTGATTAAGTTCAGGGAAATCTTTGAATTGAATAGTTTCGGCATGTGTTTCCTATTCATTTACCTGAGTCTTTTATTTGTAAGTAAAGGTTTTGCAAAATCCCTAGGCAAGTTCAACGATTCAGTCCCTATCCTTTGTCAGGTCTTCATTCGCTTTTAACTCAATATTTGCTTTCATCCTAGGCTGAGTGATTTTCCAATATTCATGAAGCCCCAACTTTTTTCGAGAATGCTTTCAATGGCTGCTGTTTTGTATCTTTTTTAGATTTTTTATCTTCTCTTTGTTTCTTGTAGATGTTTTTTTTAATTCTTTCAACTCAGTTGCTTCAATCTTTTTTCTTGTCGATGTTTTGAGGTTTCTGCATTTTTCCATGGGATTTTTGGTTTCTCCTGAGAGTTTACTGATGGTTTGTTCGCTCTTTGGCTCGAACATATTGGCGGCTTCTATCAGAGAGTTACCTATTTCGTTGTTGAGCTCATTCTCCTCTTGTTCGGTGCGGATTTTATATCTGTTTGTCAGTCCAGCTTGAATGATGAAATTGCATTTTCTGCTTTCTACTGTGGTGTTAATTCGAATATGCATCTTCTTTCGTCACTTCATGTGTCGACTTGATTTTTCATCTGAATATCTTTGATGTTGTCGCTCTTGCCTGCTACGTTGTTGTATATTCCGTTTTTAGTTTCGCCAACTGGGATCGGGATCGTAAACTTGAAGTTTGTAACTCTTTGAGAGCTATACAGAGACATTGGCTAGGTCTGAGATGACTTTGAATCTTACAACATTGTCTTCGATTCTTTTATGAATAAGAAAGCCAAATCCAGTTTTTTTCCTTTTCCATTTCTGAAGTTGTATAAAAGATGTTTGGTTTTTAGTTCGATTAATTCTTCTCCGAGTCTTCTCATTTCGATAATACCGATAATGTTCCATTTGATGTTTTCATTTTCATTTTCCAAGGTGGTTAGATGTATATCTGTGGAGAGTGTCTTGATGTTATGGATTCCAAGGTAAAAAAGTTTTTTCTTGGAGTTGTTCTTGGGGTTGTGTTTGGGTGGTCGCACTTGGGGCACATCATCCCCATTCGAAGCAAAAAATTTGGTTTGACCTTTTGAGACCGTTAACCCAGCAGGAACAGTTGTTTTCCCAGTGACATTTTTTTGGTGTTGTGTTTGGGTAATCGACCTTGGAGCACATCAACCCCACCCAAAGCAATTGATGAGGCTGGGCCTTTTGGAACCGATGAGCAATATTGCAATGGTAATTCAAACCATAAAACTTTAGTAAATCAACTTTTTCACAACTGATTAAATTATCTGAAGAAACAAAAACGTCTTATGGTTTAATTGGGTGCTTGATTCATTCTGAGAGGTAGGACCATTCTTCTTCAGTTATGCTCATCTGTATTTATGAGATTGAAATTACGGTTGATTGATTGGTTTCCAAAGTTTACCTCACATCCATTGTTTGAAAAAAATCTCATCCAATGTAGATTCGAACAAGCACTTTATCAAACAGATAAAATAATCTTCCCCATCACCGAAACATATATACATATATATAAGGGAAGTCCGTCTGCGCTCATAAGGGATGATGAATTCAATCGTCCTGTATTCGTATCGGGCAGAATCCTCTGGTTTGCTGATTCAAAACAGAAAAGCAAGCAGAGAATCAACCAATCAGTGCATTCCATTTGAGCAAACAAACAAACAACCAATCATAAAGAAACAGAAAAAGACGCATGTAAACTCATTACATTATGTTAGATATGTACGTAGTTATTTGCAGAAATTTATTTCAAAATTCTCTTTATATAATGTTTGGCCTATTGGGTAAATATTCACCATTGACTTGAGAACATTTGAAAAAAATTGTTGGAAAATGAATGTGTTGTGAGAAATAAATGTAATTTTGATAAGTAGTTATACATATTCACTAAAATCAGATTGATCTTGAACGGGGCTGAATTAAGACCAAAGGTAGAAAGCGTGCCGCACCAGTCGTCAATTGGATCTGATTGTGTGTCTTGGTGATCAGTATTTCCGATCATTGACTCAACACAAACACCTAATGCTTGTAGGAAAATAGGAAACTACAGCAAACCACATATTCTAGCGATGGCTAAAAACGATAATCAACGCTAAATTTTAGCTCCAACTGCATTCAAACACGGTATAGGTAGGGACCCTGGAGGCTGCAGTTCATGTCTGAAAACAGTGCTTTAAAACACCTGCCTACGCTACGGATCGAAAACGGTCAAATCTTACAGGATATTAAATCTAAATTATAAGATGAATGGCAGAAGTGAGATTTGAACCTGCGCCTCCAAATAGACAAGTGTCTACATCAAGTGCCAAATACCGCTCAGCCACGTTATTCTGAAAATCACCACAAATCTTATAAAATATCCCTTTTTAGTTAAAAATCGAATCTAAATCATAAGTTTTATGGAGGATTCGAACCCTAGCCTCCAAAGTGACTGGTGCCTAAAACCGGTGCACCTGACTGCTCACCCACACTACTAGAATATCACATTTTTCAATTACTAATAGAATCTAATTTGAAAGATAAATGGCAGTAACGGGATTCAAACCTATGCCTTCAAAAAGACAGTTGAATAAGACCAAGGCCCAAGACAACTCAGCCTCACTAACCATATAATGAAATCAAAGTTAAGAAAATATCTCTCTTTTTCAGCTACTAATCGAATCTCAATTATAAAATGAATGGCAGCGTGGGGAATCGAAACCAAGCCTCAGAAGACTGTGACTAAAACCAGGGCCTCGGACAGCTCGGCCTTGCAACATAGAAAATCTGAGAATATCACCATTTTCATTAACTAATCGAATCTGAATAATATGATACCTGATTGCAGTGTAATACGAATCTACGCCTCCGAAGTGATTGGTGCCTAAAACTAGCGCCGTATAACGCTCGGCCACGCTACCCAAATTACCAAAACGAAGTTTAGAGAATATTACTTTTCTCAGTTACTAATTAAATTTTTATTAAGATAAGTGGCTACAGTCGGATTCAATCCCATGCCTCCAAAGAGTCTGATGCCTGAAACATGTGCCTTGGACTGCTCAGCCACGCTACCCATATAAACTGGTTCGAGCTTAGAGAATATCAGTTTTTCAGTCACTAATCAAATTTAAATCATAGAATAAACGGCAGTGGTGGGATTCAAACCCATGCCCCCCGAAGAGACTGGTGCCTAATATCAGCTCCTTATGCTGCTTTGCCACGCTACCCATTTAATCCAGTTGAAGCTTAGAGAATATCATTTTTCAGTTACTAATCGAATTAGAATCAGAATATAAACGACAGAAGTGGAATTCAAACCCGCACTTCTGGAGAGACTGGTACTTTATACCAGCGCCCGAGATTGTTCGACTACACTAATCATCAAGTCAGGTCGAAGCTTACAGATTATCACTTTTTCAGTTACTAATCGAATTTTAATCATTTGATGAATAACAGTAGTGATATTGAAACCCATCCATTACAAGAGACTGGTGCCTTGTACACGGCCATGCTACCCATTAAGTCATGTCGAAACTTACAGAATATCACTTTTTAAAACTACCAATGGAATATAAATCATAAGAAAAAATGGCAGCAGTGGGATTTGAACTCGAGCTTTTTAATAGACTGGTGGTTAAAACGGCGCCTTAGACAGCTCAACCACCCTACCCATAAAATCCGATCGAAGTTTAGAGAATATCACTTTTTCAGTAGCTAATCGAGTTTAAATTGTACGATAAATGACAATGGTGGGATTTATACCCATGCCTCCAAAGTGACTGGTGCCACGTTTACCCATAAAGTCAGGTCTAAGATTAGAGATTATCACTTTTTCCAGTTAATAATCAAATATAAATTACTTGATAAGTGGCAGCTGGAGGATTCGAATCCACGCTTCCGAGGAGACTGGTGCCTAAAATGAGCGCTTCAGACCGCTCGGTCACGCTACCAGTAAGATCAGTGAGAAAACTTAAATATTATCACTTTATTTAGTTACTAATCAAAATCATATTATAAAGTAAATGGTAGTAGACTAGTGCTTGAAAGAAGCTCCGTAGACTGTCTGTCTTCAGTACCCATAAATATCATGGCAGAGATAAGAGAAAATAACTTTTTTCAGTTACTAATCAAAAGTGTATTATAAGATAGATGGCAGCGGTGCAGTTCGAACCCACGCCTCCAAAGAGACTAATGCCAACGCTACGCATAAAATACAGTCAAAGTTTTGAGAACATCACCTTTTCCAAGTACTAATCGAATCTAAATTATAAGATAAATGGTAGAGATGGTATTTGAACATACGTCTTCAAATAGACTGATGCCTAAACCAAGCGCCTTACTCTGCTTGGCTATTCTACCCTGAAAATTCTTAAAAAATCTAACTTTTTGGGTTATAAATCGAAATTAAATTTTCTAGTTAATGGTAGCAGTGGGATTTATAACTAAAAAAAAAGGTGATATTCTATAACATTTAATCGATTTTCTAGGTTATCGATGTCGAGATCTTCATGGCGCTGGTTTTAGGCACCAGGCCTTTTGCAGGCGGGGATCGAATCCCACCGCTACCATTAAGCTTATTATTATTATTATTATGAATCGATATGTAACTAAACGTGATCTTCTATAAGATTAAATCGGGTATTATAGGTAACATAGCCGAGCATTGTAAAGCCTTTGTATTTGACAATCTCCTCGAGGCATAGATTCTTATGTGAGATTCGATTAGTAACAAAAATAAAAAACTGGGTAGCATGGACAAGTGATCTAAAGCGATGGTTTAAGATACCAATCTCTTTAGAGACGGGGGTTTGAATTCCCCCTCTGTCATTTATCTTATAGTTTAGATTCGATTTATAACAAAAGAAGTGGTTTTCTATAATTTTCGACCAGTTTTATCAGTTGTGTGGCCGTGAGGTCTGTGGTGCTTTTTTTTTTAATGGTGCCAGTTTTTCAAAGGCTGTTGATATATATCTTATAATTTAGATTCTGTTTGTAACTGAAAACCCATGCCTTAGATCGTTTGACCACGCTTCACATTAAATCACTACAAATCTTATAGAATATTACTTTTCTTTAGTAACAAATCGAATTTAGACTATATGATAAATAGCAGTGGTGGGATTCGAACACACGCCTCGGAAGTGACTATTAAACAAGCGCCTTAAACCTGATAAATCTTACAGGTTATATTTTTTTTAACTTACAACTTGAATCTAAATTATTAGACCAATGGCACCGGAGTCTGGATGCCAAGAGGCCCGCACGGGAGCTGAAAGATTCTTGGTTCGAGCTGAGTATTGAAACTTCCAAGTCGATACGGTGTGTTCATTAATGAAATTATCGTTTACCTGCAAACTTATATAGTATGGTGTGGTAATAGGATAATAGTATATGAAACAGGATGATTAAAGGATAAGGGTGTTTGGCAGAGTGTTTGTGTGTGAGTGTGTGTGTGCAGCGGGTTATGAAACAAGTTTGCACCACCCCTTGGAATTCCTTTCAGAGGCCCTAGTTATAAGAAACAATGTTTCTAATTTGGTTTTCACTGCCAATTGTATATACTAATGCTTTGCAACTGCAGCAGAAACGTTCCTTTGTTTTTGTCATTTCCTTGAAGAACAAAACTTAGACATTCAAAGTGAAATGGAAAATATTTGATATTTATGCATGAATCATGCAATTTTCGAGATCAATATGCATGTGTGAATCAGTATGCTTTGCATTGAAACTTATGACTAAAGGGATTGTTATTGGTCAGAAACAACATGATTTCGTTTATTACCACCTGGAACATTTAGTTTGTTAGAGCGAAAATTCATAAAAAAAGCAAAGTGTTAGAATGCAGGGATTATTATTTCAAATTTCCACGTTCACAGGCAGCATTCAGGGCGTTCAAGGTATGGAACCAACATAAGCGCCAAAGGTTTGATTATGCAAACACAGAACAGAGTCGTTCAAAAAGTTCATTTTGATTCGGGCGATTGGATTCAGAGTTGGAAACGAAAAACGAAAATTACTCATAAGACGGGATGTGGGAAAGAGGAAAAGATGAGAAAGGAAAAATTACATACCCTAACCGTTCTGCACCCGTTGTTTCTTTCTGTTTTCGAAATTAAATGCTTGCACGTACATGCGGTTGGGAATACACTCATTAGAAGTCACCGTATTGTGAAACAAAGAAGGATTTTTGTAATCCAATATACGGCTCGGGTCGTATTCATTCACTTGAGAATACTAATCAGTGACATCTTAAAATCTGTGTCGTCCATAGTACCTTCCCTTTTCCGTGCAGCCCAAATATCTTTCTGTCTGTCTGTCTGTCAATTTCCTCGCCACTCTATTACAAATCATTTAATTCTTACCTGCACGAGAATCAAATCTTTCTCCATTTCCTTCTCTTTCACTCAGTAAATGAACATTTTGCCGCAGCCAAAACAATCTTGGCTGTCCTGGTCAGAGAAGAAATGTTTGGAGGGAATAATAGCCATTTTCTATACATTTTACTCATAAGCTATCAGAAAATAACTCTCATTATCAAGGAACAAAAATTGCGCTGCACAGTGTAATATGTTGCGCCTCTCTACACATAATTATTAGAGTAAATGGAAGTTTTGTGTATCTATTTAACTCATTTCAGTCCGTCGTATCAAGGATTACATAAATAGCGATCGTCCTCTTTGCCAAGAATCCTCACGATCTATAAATAATGTTAGACGAACGAAATGAAGCAT
>OY735201.1:8001817-8016817 GCA_963457665.1 Thysanoteuthis rhombus | reverse complement strand
GTTGCATAAGTAGGGGTTGAATATCATGGTCGACATATTTAGATATTTCTGTTATGTGGCAGTTATTTGGAAAAAATGACCGTTATACTTGGGTTATTTACTTGGCGTATTTTGGGGAGTAAGAGGAATCTCCCAGGTTTGGTATTCGTAGTTTTGAGAGTTACAGATGTTTTTTTTTATATCGAATAGACTGTTTCGATGCATTTCTTGTATGGGGGCAGTAATGGTATTCTGATAGTCCTTAAATGAGGCATCTTGGAGTTCTCTGTAAAACTCAGTGTTTTTAGATGTTCTTCTATACCCTTGATAACTTCAGTTCTATCTGTATCGGCTTGATAATAATCAAATCATTTGTTTCTGAAAGTTCATTAAAGAATTCTCTTTGTTGGAAAGTCAGGTTATAATATGGGTAGGGTAGTCTATTAAGGTTATCAATGTAGTTAGTGATCCCTTTCTCTGACAGCTAGTGCAAACATTTGGATCGTCATATCTATTTTACTTAGGGATTATTGAGCTATTGTTAAATGATCCTATAATATCTTGTTTATGGTTTAGTATCCCAAAGTGGGCGTTGAGTTTAATTCTCCTGAAGAAAGCTTATTTTTATTGAACTTTCAGGCGCAGGGCAGAATTTTAAGCCTTAATTAATGAGTTTGAACGTATTTCTGGTAAATAGATGTTAACTTTGATTGATTACTTTTATTTCTGGGTTATATTGAATTTTGTTTGTTGAATTTTTTTTAAAGATTGTTCTGGTGGATTTTAAGCAGTTTTGTTGCCTCACTCTACCATTTGTAATAATCAAGAGGTTTCCTCGTTTTTGGAGTGTCTTTTTTTGTGGTTCTGTTTCTAATAAATCGTGTATCCTAATTTAAAGTTCTTCTGAAAAGTCTCAACTCAATTTAGGTTGTTTGAAAAGGTGATCAGCCATGAAGTCTAGAGTCTTAAGTTTAGCATTAAACAAATATTGGAATATAAAATACTCCTTTCAGTCACTCACACATCCTTTCCCCTTTTAGTTTTGAAGGATCGGCGTTTCTGAGACGTATTCTCCGTTGTTATAACAACAGACCATCATATTCCACAGTTTTACTGGCCCTGTTAATGTACTTCACATGGACCAATCAATTATAACGTTGAGGTTATAATTGGACTCTAGACTAGACAATTATACAACAGAGCAAAAATATTAATTTCAACATATTGTTTCAAATAGATACATGTATATTGTCAGTCTATTTAAACATATCACGTCATATGATGTTATCTATTAGTAGTTTATTGCATTGACCTGTGAAATGGTAGTTTATGTTACTAATGAGATATTTATTCGATTTTAGATCATGGTTATTAATCGTGTGATAACTGAACAGCGAGTGCCTGCAAATCGGGTGTTACTATCTATTGTATAAAACGACATGAACAATGGAAAACTAAAAAAAACACATAAAATGAAAGAGACGTAGATATCACTATATCTTCGGATTTTCAAATACATAATCACAGGTCGAAATTAACTCAAAAGCAGCTTGAATAACAGATCCAGATTCGACTTCTTAGACCCCAACCCCCCAAAAATCCAAGATACAATACACACCATATATCAAACCATATTTGAAATAAGCAGTCCAATCGTGGAATCTACCTTCAAAAAGATTCTAATGAACAGGAAATCATTTAAAGAAGAGCAACCGAAATGCTCCCAGGATTAAATTTAATTCAAAAATCTTCACATATAAAGATGGACTTTAAAAATTGAAACAAACTACACGAGAAGAAAGAAGAATAAAAGAAGCCAATATACAAACATTCAAAATAATAAAAGGGATTGATATAATCATAGCAAAATATTTTCTTTACAATAAGCGAAATAAACAACACAATATTTACGAAGTGCAATGCAAAAATACTAGAAAAATCATCTCTTAAAGAATAAAGATACAACTGGTACGCACTTGTACGACACAACTCATCTATACTAATAACAGAAACTGTGAACAAATTTGAGAGTAAATACGACGAATACATGGCATAAAAAGTAAACATCTGCAAAATATCTGTTTCATGTATATAAATATAAAGACTTTATTATGGGTAATGGGTTTTGTGTTGACTTGCAAATCGATCACTCCCTTCGATTCGGAGTCTTAATGGGTTACTAACATAGTCCCCTCTAACCTGTGCCAGCACACACGTATAATAATGTACTCACAACGGATGTGCTATTCTATTGATAGCTATCAGAGATTTTATAGAAAAAATATCGATTCAATTTGTCAAATTCAACGATGCACACATTAATTTGTCACGGGGAAAAAGAATTTGCAAGACATGATATTTTTATTCCCTCTGATTACTAAAAAGTAAAGGGGACATTGGAAGGCGGTTCTGACGCAAAGAAGTGACATCTTGAGTAATCCTCTTAGTGCCATGTTAGAATCACAAATATAATATAATGACCACTTATCTTCGTGGTTGATAATGTCAAATAAGAGAAGAACCAAAACAAGAAAATGTCCGGAATATCGCTTAATAGAAAACTATTTGATTTTTGGTACTCTGCCCACAAACGAAAGGAATCAAAAAAATAAGTGTACAATTAAATTAATAAAACTCAAAATTGGTCTTCCAAAAATATCAATTAGATCGTTAATTGACAGCCGAACAAATACTGTCCACTGTGTCATCTTACGAGGACAACAGAACTTTTGAAATCAATTAACTCATCCCAGTAGGTCAGGTCAGCTATAATTCCCAGCAACAGGAAATATCTGACTGTTATATATGAAGATTGAAACGATCATCATCATCAATATCATCATGATAATTCTTCTAGCGTCCGTTGTCGGACATAGACCTTTCCCAGGATTCGCTACACTTTTCTATCATGTGCGTCGCAGAGCCTGTACTTTATGAAGTCGCCTTGTCTGTAATGCCATCTTATATTTTGCTGAGCACAATTTCGTGTATGATCTCTTAGGAATTACATTTTGGGTCATGATACCCAGCGATTGTCTGACGTTCTTGCAACGTGACCAGCCCATTACCATTTGAGTTTTCCGATGATTTCTATTTTATCTCAAACTCTAATTTTCCTTTAAAATATTGTGCTTATGATCCCAGTCTTTGATGTTGAGCATCATTCTCTCATGTGCACATTGCATGGTTTTCAGTTTGAAGGTTGCACTTTTGTTTAGGTCCCACGTCGCTGCTCCATAGGTGACTATCAGGAGGATACATTGGTTGTAGATCCTCCATTTTAAAACTGATAGGATTTTCTTGTTTTTAAACGTTGCCTCCTTTGAGTGATTCTGTGCTCTATTTCTTTTTCATTTGAGGGTCCCGTGGAGATTCGTCGTCCAGGGTAGATGCAGTGGTCTAATTCTCCCAGTTCTACGCTTCCGATTTAGATTTGTGTGTCTTTTCTTACTTCTAGTGGTCAGTGAGTGCAAAAATCTTATGTTATGATTTTTTTACTGTGATAAAAGCATGTGCATACTTTTGAATGAGACATAATGATTCAATTTTTTTCCATAAAAAATCAATAAGCTACAGAAAGCTCTTGAGCACACATTGATTTCCGTTTGTCTGTCGGTTTCAAAACGAATATGCAGACTCGTACAGCTTAGAGGCGGAAATGCTGAGTGAGTATGTATGTATGTATGCATGCATGTACGAGGTGCTAGGCTAACTTCACTCTCAAAATCTATTATTCAGACAGGAGAGAGATTCTGCAAACAGGCCTTGCTGTCTATGGTCCTTCTGCTGTGAATATCAACCCCAAACAATGCGTGTATGAAGTGCAATGGTCTTCAAATGGAATTTTTCAGGGGTCCAAAAAGCTTTTTTTGCACCCCACAATCACTTTACAAACACCCTCGCCCTTTAAACATCACGTTTTTGCACCATACTGCATTCACCCACTGCAAAACAATTAAGACGACTTATCTTATCAATAGACATATCATATAGATTTTGAAGATTCGATACTCAGCTCCACCTGAGTGACACTTGGGCCACCTTTGGCCACACGGAACCCGATGCAATGCGCCAGATACATCTCCTTCTAGGGACCCCACGAGGTGCTAACTAAAAGAAGGCAATTTGAACGTAGTAGGCAAACCGAATATAGTACGGACCTTTTCATACTTAGTAGTAGATGTGTATCTAGCAATATCATTTTAAAAATGGGCTTTTTTTTTACCCCGCCCACACATAAATGTTCGTTTCGATGCACTGTCTATCCATGCCACAAATTCATTAAGTACTTTGATGCAACAATCATCCCTGCCACTCCCTGATACTACTAGTTCTCAAACGTAAACAAACTCCCTGACACACGTGGATAAGATATATTGCCAGGTAATTCCATTATATTCAAACAGAGGTGGGTATAGTTTTTCCATCGAAATATTTCATTAACATGTGGCAAAATCTGGTAGGAAATGATATTGGTTGGCAGGGATAAAAGTACAACCGTAAGTGAAATCCGACACAGCCAAACAGCGAGATGTCCTGAAGCGAAATAGATTTTATGATTGTCGATGAGTTTTGTTTGAAGTGACATCAATTTCTTGATTAATGTTGCTGTTTCACTCAGCTAGGATGTCGTATTTGCTTGTCAACAAACTAACTGGCGGCTACGTTTAAACATTTTTACGGGCTTATTTAAAGAAAGAGAGAAAGGAAAGAATTATTGCATGTCCTGTTGTTGGCGTGCCAAACATGTCTCTCTTATATAACAGTTTGAGGCCGATGAGCAAGTCCTATTACGAATATTGACAGAACGGTGCCATCAATTTGGCTCGAGTCGCGCCCTGCTTCCAAAACACGAATGCATTTCCATTGTAACCTTGTCAAAACTGGTACCATTTTCTGCTATTTCTTTCCCATTTCTTAGTCTAAAAATACTAAAGGTTGGCGGAGAAAGAAGACAGATTCATCAAACGAGAGTTTGTGGCCTCTGTTGTGTTTTACTAGCAGGAGATGGCCGACAACAATTGATGTTAAAGTTATTGCATTGGACAATTCTAGAAACGTTAGGAAAGCTGTGCAAGACCCAATATGGCAGACTTAACGTCTCGTCTAACTAAATAACTGATTAAGGCTGAATGGCCTTTGTTCTTATAATGCCAATCTTACTTTTCTTGTCTGCTTGAGAGTCAATGCTGTTTTCATGTTCAAGGCTCTACCAAAATGTAAGCGTGTTACTGGCTGCACCGAAAAAAAAAGAAAAGAAGAGATGATGACAATGGAGATAAAGAAGGAGAGAGAGGAAAGGGCGAAGGAATGGTTTTAAGTATAATTTTAAGTTACGTGATTTTTGTTCCTGGGCAGAGAGTGTTACTTTCTGATTTTTCATGAGTAAAAAGTATAGTAAGTGTATATTATTCCCTCCAAAATTTGCTTTTATTACCAGAATAGTGATAGTCATATGTAATTATTTTTCTTATTGTATATGATTGAAAATGAGTAAATTTGCACGTAGTCCAATTGAAAATGAACAGATTTCAAATTATCACTGTCCTGGTTGGAAAAATGAAGTTTGAAGAGAATAATTGACATTTTCTCCATAGAGGAAAATTGCAGTTTGATGAACAGTATGGAAGACGAGAGAAAACGGATGGGAAAAAATGCAACAAATACATTATTCTTGACCGAAGAAAAGGAAAACAAAGAAACCAATGAGAGAAAAGAAAAAGAAGAAGAGGAGGAATAATAATAATAATAATAATAATAATAATAATAATAATAATAATAATAATAATAATAATAATAATAATAAGAAGAAGAAGAAGAAGAAGAAGAAGAAGAAGAACAACAACAACAACAACAACAAAAAAGGAGAAGGTAAAGAACGAGAACGAGAAGAAGAAGAAAAAAAGGGAAGGAAATAAATAACAAATAAAAGATAAAATACAAGAAAAACAATGAAAATAGAAGAAAACGAAGTCGAAAAAAACATCAGCAAGAAAAGGAGAAAAAATAGAAAATAAAGAGAAAACTAGAAGAGGAAGTCTTTTTGGTAGGAATTTTACTCGATGGGTTTTGATTCTTATAAATGTATCTCTTGCCTCAACCTGACATATCAAACTTGAAACAGTGTTTTCCGTATTATTATCGCCTTCATTTAACACCACCCTGTGTTGAATGCAGCTATTGATAATGCGTTGTTTTCCAGAACAATTAACTAGTGCAGCATCCCATGTCACTAACACGTATCTCTTAATGAAACAACGGCTAATGTCCGGCATTCTTAAAGACAGAGCAATCAGATAGTCAAGTCTTGGCAAACAGGCTTTGTGCAATCAATACTGACAATTACTTAATTTGGCCGTACAATCATCCCCGTTCCCGGTGTTCATTTCTATTCCCGCGGGTGGGGGCCTTAATACAAGATGCATCAGCCATCGATTGGTAGCTACCGGGGGTCAGCCAATCGCAGGGTGCTAACTCGTGCAGCCCGCGGGTATTGCAACGAACAGGTCAAATAATGCTGACAGCCCTGGGGACAGAACATGGGGGGGGACAATTTCGTAGAAGCTTCCGTAATTATAAATTGCACAGTCACTTAGCGAGAATGTTGGCAGCAATAATCACGGAAGAACTCCACCAATTGAAATACTATTTTTTCCTAATTTCTCGAAGCTTGTTTATTTCATTGTGATTTTATTCATTGAAATTATTCATTTTATTAAAATCTATCGATCAAAACTCTCGCTAAAATAGTCAACATAGATTTCTTCAGTTTTCAAGTTAGTCCATCTGGCTTTATATGTATGTATGTATCACACTTACAGGCCACATCAATGGAGCTAAAATGCCGAGGGTTTCAACATTTACTGCTTATTATGTCTATAAAAGACTATCGTTTTTTGTTTTCTTTGGAGTCTTTCCGAATTTCTAATTAAAAACATGATTGAAAGTTCGTTCGCGTACTCACGTATGTATATATATATATATATATATATATATATATATATATATATATATATATATATATATATATATATATATATATATATATATTGTTCTTCTTTCGATGGGAACTATATTACTACATAGAATGTAAAAAGATAGCACCATTGAACAATTTAAAAACAAAAGAATTTAAAAAAGGCAGCGAATGTTCATCCGTATATGTGAAGTATTTGCCCGAAAAATTTTTTTGCAATCACAAATAAATTTCTCTTTTCAGTAGTAATTTTGTGGAAACATTGTCTTGGACGTTCAGCTAGTCATCGCTAGGTTTTGGGATCGAATCAAACTGGGAGAAAACATTTATTATCTTGCTTTCGAGGTCAGTGTGGGATTAACTATTAGGCTGAGTAGGTCTCTCCTTTCTTTGTTGCTTTTGATGCTCGTGTTGGATTAACCATTAAACTGAGTAGGCTCTCTCTCCCTTTCTCTTGTCAAGCACTCACTATTGATTTTTGACTTTATTTTCGTATGTAACAATGATGGATGACAATGACCAGAAGAAAAAGAGTGACATCATGCATGAGTAACAGTGACGCACGCAAGAACTGATGACGAATTCAGTCTCAGTTCTAAAGCTTGACTCAGACTGATTTGCTTTGCTGAAGTTATCAAATCCCATTTACAGGAACTATTATTAACGGAGTTGAAACAGGGCACGTAGTTTTTGAGTAGTATTGTATAGAGAAATGGATTCTGTTTTGTTTACTTCTAACATTCTAATGAAGTAAGGGAGTTCGACCTTAGTGCAGCCAAGATTGTTTATTATATCATTTATTGTTTAAAATTTCATTCATTCTAATAATTCAATTCGAAAGAAGACAAATTCGATGTTATATTCATTTATTCATTATTTTAGTTGAAATGTATTGATATTATTATCATTTGCATTTTCACAGCAGTTGCCTGATGTTCACCAGTGGAGACTGCAAGTCTTTTCATGTCTCCAGCCTTCCTCTTCACACTCTCATAGTCCACAGCTGCGCTGTGGATCACGGTTTCACTTCAGTTGCCTGGCGGTTATCGCTAGAGACTGAGTGACAGTATATCTCCACAGGTCCCCAGGTTTCCTCTCATATCCTCACTTATCACTGCTGCGCTGTGGTTTGTGCCGACTCCACCATGCCCTTCTCTTGGCTCTTGGGTCATCGTTACCAGCTGGTAGGTCTCATATATCCTGTACTCTCCTCGGTATTCGTGTAGTCTTCAGTAGCGCTGTGGTCTATATTGTATCGATCCTTCCTCTTATCTCCTGTTCCTCCAGTCTCGTTTTCAGTGTCTTTGGTCCGGTTCCGTGCGCACTGGTACTACGCTAACTTTCCACATCTTCTTGAGCTCTCTTGCTAGGTAGTGGTATTACCCGAGTTCTTCACTCTTTTCCACATTTACTCTGCGATCCACAGATAAGGCCACGTATATTATTTGGCAGGGTCTCGTTCTCTTGTCCATGATCACCAGGTCTGGTTTTCTCACTTGAATGAGGTGATCAGTTTGTCAATGTCCCAGAGTAATCCATAGCTTCCATTTTCCAGGGTTGTCACTGGTTTGTGCTGACACCACTTGTCCGCACGGTTGAGTCCCATTCGGTTTCTCAGTTTCTAGTGTATCACTATTACTACCCTGTCCTGACTGTTTTTCTACTCTTTCTTTGCTAGATGACTACATTCATTGTTTATGTGGTTTACGGCCTTATCTCTCTCTCCACAGGTGTCATTTGCCGTTTCTTTGGGTTCTGCAGATCTCGCTTTGATGTATTTGTGTTGGCTGCCATGATGAGCTAGTCTGTTTCTCTCCTCAGGTTTCCTTTGCGTTGCCATTTCCATGATTTCCTGTCATTATCATTCTGTATCTGTCTTTTGACACCCTCGTATAGTTTTTTTCTGTTCCCATTTTTCTTTCCTTGTTTGCTGTGCTGCTCCTTTGCTACTTTTTTGTTGTTTGTTGCAATGCTTCGGGCGCTTTTTATAATGTCTCCACTTGCACTCACTTTTTCCGATCCTGTTTTGGCCCTTTGGACACAGTCTTCAATGGTGATGAGTCCTCTATCGCCATCTTTTCTTTTCACACGCAGTCTGTCTGTATCATCTCATGGGTGTAAAGCCTTTTGCATTGTCGTAAGAAACGAGAAGTTCGCCGATCCATTGAAGTAATGGACCTGAGTATCTTACTACCGATACTGTCTATGTGTTCATTCCTTTTATTAGATTTCTGCTGATTAGTTTGGTCTTTGATATTTTCCTTATCCTCTGAAGGCATTCTCTTCTAATTTCCTAGTTCATTTTTACCCGTTTCATCGCGTCAAATTCGAGAAATTCCAGGCATTTATATTGGTCCTGTGTAGTCAATGCCCTGATTTTTTGTTCTTCGGTAATTCTATTTCTTCTGCTGCTGTGAGCCCTCCTTTGTGCATAACCATTTGTGCAAATTTTTCTAATCTGAACTCCATCCCAATGCCGTTGTAGGATTCTTTCACACTAAGTTTCGAGCACTTTTTCGTTCTTTGCAAATAGCTTGGAGAATTAGTATCCTTTACAGTTTTTCAAGATTCTATTGAGTGGTATCATGGTTAGAACAAACAGTAGTGGCGACAGAAAGTCTTCACAAAAAAATGCCATTTTTATACTCACCTTTGCTTAGTTTCCTCTAGTAACTGTCAAGTCTACTTTTCATAGAGTTGGCTATAAATCTCAACACTGGTTCGGTGACTTTGAACATCCTGAGGCATTCGAGTATTTAGCTATGGGGGTTCATGTCGTATCATCATCAGTCTTTTAACGTCCATCGTTGGACATAGACCTTCCCCACGATTTACCACAATCATGGGCGTCGTGGAGCCAGTACTTCCTGAATCTGTCTAGTTCATCTCTCCATCCAGTGTTCTGTCGGACTCAGTTTCTTATATGATCTCTGGGGATCCATGTTGTGAGACTTGATGTCCATCGGTTGTCTTCCATTCTTGCAACATGGCCTGCCCATTGCCATTTCAGTTTTTTTAATTGTTTATATGTAGAGCTAGTCATTCTCCACTTGGGTTCCTCTCCTGCATCCTTTCTGTAATAGTTCTCTCCTTTCCATAGAGATATATATTCTCACCGCTATCAACCCGGTCAGGATTTTCCACATTAGTGGTAGGCACGTTATTGATCTACAATTGCTTTCGTGATACCCTTTCTCAGTGTCCTTTTGACTAGAACATTTTTGGTTATTCATTCTGGAACCTTACCTTCATCTTGGCAACTTTGGAGTTGGTGGATGAGCCTGTCATGTTGTATGGTGAATTTCACGGACCAATATCCGTGGATCCCATTATTATTATTATTATTATTATTATTATTATTATTATTATTATTATTAATTCATTCTATTAAAAAAAACGCCAGGGAAATCTAGTTGAATACGTTGTTTCTATTTAGTCAATTTAGTTGATATGAACTGAGATCATTCTTAATATAGTTGCTTGCCATTATATATTTATATGTGTGTGTATACTTATAAAATTTTGTCCATCGCGATGAATTTGAATGGCATGCCTGTGGTGCAATCGTCAGACCAACTAATGATGCCAGGACAGTTTGATGATTGCACCACTGGTACAGAACTGACTGTCACCTTAAAGGACTGAATTTTCTCTGTACACCTATTGACATATGCTCTATCCCCGATATCGAAAACTCTTACTGCATTGATAACTCAACCCTAAAAAGTGATAACACTATATATATATATATTTATATATATATCCTATTCTGTCAATAAAAGATACATTAATTCCTGACCATTGATAATCCCTTCCGTCTTGATTTTCAATGCATAGCATAGAAATATTTCAGAAAAAATAAAATTGGAAGCTTAATCTTCAGACTTAATGCTTACTACCGGGAAGATCCATTATTACCACGGGAAATAACCGAAATAGAACGAGGAAGTAATGGGGTAGAGGCAAAAACAGCGGGAAATAGTAGAAAGTAAGTAATGCCCTTATGTTGGCTACGGTTTCAGTAGTCCCTGCTTAGGCTTCTCGTGTGATATTACTACTTACTTCGTCCGTTCTATATTAGTCAGAAGCGACAAGCACTCGCAGGGGTGCCATTTTTTTTTGTTATATTTTGGAATAGGTTCACGAATGCATCATGTCCATATTTTGCAAATGAGATTCTCGGCAGATGCGACTAACTACTGCTACTTTTAAACTATGAAGGAACAAATGAAAGCAGAAAAAAAAACAGGAAATATTTTATCAAATTCAACTAAGAAAGATATCATTTAGAGTTAGTTCTCCTGGTTAGTATTAGGATTAATGATAAGGTTTAAGCTTAGGATAAGTGTCGGGGTTAGTGTTTAGGTTAATGATAGGGTTTATGCTTAGGATAAGTGTCAGGGTAAGGATTTGGGTTAATGATAGGGTTTATGCTTAGGATAACTGTCAGGGTTAGTATTACAGTTAATAATAGGGTTTATGCTTAGGATAAGTGTCAGGGTTAGTATTACAGTTAATGATAGGGTTTATGCTTAGGATAAGTGTCAGGGTTAGTATTACGGTTAATGATAGGGTTTATGCTTAGGATAAGTGTCAGGGTTAGTATTACGGTTAATGATAGGGTTTATGCTTAGGATAAGTGTCAGGGTTAGGATTTGGGTTAATGATAGGGTTTATGCTTAGGATAAGTGTCAGGGTTAGTATTACAGTTAATGATAGGGTTTATGCTTAGGATAAGTGTCAGGGTTAGGATTTCGGTTAATGATAGGGTTTATGCTTAGGATAAGTGTCAGGGTTAGTATTTCGGTTAATGATAAGGTTTTTGCTTGGGATAAGTGTCAGGGTTAGGATTTGGGTTAATGATAGGTTTTATGCTTAGGATAAGTGGCAGGGTTAGTATTACAGTTAATGATAGGGTTTATGCTTAGGATAAGTGTCAGGCTTAGGATTTGGGTTAATGATAGGGTTTATGCTCAGGATAAGTGTCAGGGTTAGGATTTGGGTTAATGATAGGGTTTATGCTTAGGATAAGTGTCAGGGTTAGTATTACGGTTAATGATGGTGTTTATGCTTAGGATAAGTGTCAGGGTTAGTATTTGGGTTAATGATAGGGTTTATGCTAGGATAACTGTCAGGGTTAGTAATACGGTTAATGATAGGGTTTATGCTTAGGATAAGTGTCAGGGTTAGTATTAAGGTTAATGATAGGGTTCATGCTTAGGATAAGTGTCAGGGTTAGGATTTGGGTTAATGATAGGGTTTATGCTTAGGATAAGTGTCAGGGTTAGTATTACAGTTAATGATAGGGTTTTTGCTTAGGATAAGTGTCAGGGTTAGTATTACAGTTAATGATAGGGTTTATGCTTAGGATAAGTGTCAGGGTTAGTATTTGGGTTAATGATAGGGTTTTTGCTTAGGATAAGTGTCAGGGTTAGTATTACAGTTAATGATAGGGTTTATGCTTAGGATAAGTGTCAGGGTTAGTATTACAGTTAATGATAGGGTTTATGCTTAGGATAAGTGTCAGGGTTAGGATTTGGGTTACCATCATACAAAGACTGATCAGTTTTTTCATATCTTTAATTCCACAATAAATGAACAGATGAAATCAATAAAAAATGATCGAATGGTTTCTCCACACAAACTCGTGCGAATACGAAGCACAATTGGTGCAAATCACATATTATGCGCAATCACACATTTTCTTTCTTTCGAATATTGGACCACCGTACCCATCAAAAGCGGTGACAAGATCTATCTATTTTTATACGTGCCTGTGTTTGTGTGGTCCCGAGCTGCTGGCCATACCATTTTGTCTAAAGACTTGGAAATTGGCATCAGCATTCGAATGAACCTTTATAATTTTTTTTGATATAAAGAAAAAAAATTTTTTTGACCCTTGGGCCTTCTTTTGATGGGTGTATTGACAATACAAAGATTTTTCTGAATCTAAATGTTTCTAGATGTTTTTTTAATTTTTTATTTTAGACGTTTTCCCGTTGAAAACGCCGGTGATCTCCAAAATAGAATTTATGCTGACCATATTCACACTACGATGGATTTTTTTTATACATGATTTCAAATTTGGTGTGGATCAACGAAATTACCATCCTGGGCATTGAAATAGTGCGTGTAAATATCACGGCCCGTTTTTGATTATGTGACTATCCGGTAGAATTATTTCAGTATCTGATAACGCAAATCCAATTCTGGATAAATTCCATGATTCCTGCAAAATTTCTGGTTTTATCATTATCTCCCCCGATGGGGCAATTACCCTTGGAGCTAATTTAGACATTTCGAATATTAATCTAGGAGAAACCAATGTTTTGCAATAAATAGAACGATCCTGCTACAATAAAATGCGTTATGTCGAAGGAAAGATTTGATTAAATCTGACGACAATTTCTTCCGTTCAAAATCAAATGATATAATAATGGCGTTTATCTTCTTTTATATCAAGTACAGCGTCTATCCGGGTTATCCTTCTAGCGATATATTGACATGATATTTTTCTGAGCCTATTCCCAACAATTATCCGCCATTTTACCTGTAACTTGGGGAAAGATGGATTCAAGTCTTTCGCATGGGTAATTAAT
Organism: Thysanoteuthis rhombus; assembly: GCA_963457665.1. Classification (NCBI taxonomy): domain Eukaryota; kingdom Metazoa; phylum Mollusca; class Cephalopoda; order Oegopsida; family Thysanoteuthidae; genus Thysanoteuthis; species Thysanoteuthis major. Next base: position 8,003,263 of record OY735201.1, on the reverse strand, counting down.
TGTGCAAAGCAAACACAAACTGTCCAACTTTGAGGATGAACTTGGTCCGCCAAGTCCATAATCTGAGGGTAGGAGCTTGGCCAATGCCCTGACTACATCTACCGAGTTCAGATTATATATCATATTCTTTCATTTTCCCTGCTACCACCAGAACTTGCCGTATCATTATCTAAATACAACTGAAGAAATTTCCCTGAGTGTGTGTATGGTCCACGATTACATAAGAAATAGCATGGAGTCATTCGCCAGAATATCAGCACACAAATCAGTGCAGTGTCCAGTTTGAATTTTTTTTTATTAACGTTTCTCGAGAAATCTTATAAAAAATAATTAAAAAAATACCAATAACTACATCTTTCTTCATACACATATATATTAATTTCTATTAATAATTTCTGTTAACTTCCGCTCTTTAGCATCATCTGAATTTAGAAATCGAGTGTCTAAATTGGTAACACTGAAGAGAAGTAATCGAAATATTTTGGAGCCGTAGTTCCTATTGACAGACAGTAAATTATTTTACATAACAATTAAGGAAGGCATCTTCAGAAAACCACACAAAACATACACCATTTACGCAGTTTATGTAATAATTCTTTAGCTATTTTGGTAATCGCTTGATAGATCCTACCCGTGATATCATTGGTGACAAAAACAGCTAGATTATTGATTTTTCAAAAGTAGGATGTTTCTAAGAAAACCTCCCCTCACAAACACATGTACATGCACAAGCAAACAAGACATACTCTGCAATTCTAACAACCCCACAAAAAAAAAACAACTTTCAAATAGATTATAAAAGAAAGGTTGATGCAGGTAGGCAAAATATGACAACACATGCTAGACTACAAATTTCTCGGATTTAGTCTTTCACCTGCGGCACTGAGATAAGGTTTTTTCAACTCACACAAATACTCATGGTCGAAGCAAGAAAAGTATACAGGTTTGGAAGGAGCGTGACTCAATATAATATCCGCCTAGTTCTATGGGGTTTTTGTACTCAATATCAAACAAATGAGAGAACGACCCAGTGAGGGGTGACGGGTACGTAGCGTACAAGCGTCTAGTTGGTTCCACAATTTTCTTTATTCTTGAATGCTGCATCTGAATTTAGACTAGATGTATTTTTACAATTTCTAAAAAATACTACCTTTCATCTCATTCATTCTTTCAGTCTGTCCTCGTTTCTCTTATATATATATATATATATATATATATATATATATATATATATATATATATATATATATATATATAATGTCTCGTAAATGTATACAAACTTTTTTAAACAGTTAAGCCCCTTGATATTCAAAGGAAGGGGATAGTCACTTTTTTTCAGAGAAGGAAGATATCTCTATATGAGTTCCATTTCTGGGAAAAAAGTACTGACTAAATCCCTAACTCTTTGTGAATATATATATATATATATATATATATATATATATA
>OY735201.1:7946817-7996817 GCA_963457665.1 Thysanoteuthis rhombus | reverse complement strand
CAAACAGATGAAGAAAGGAACGGCTCCTGGACCAGACAACATCATCATCGACCTACTCCAAAAAGCGGGTAAAATCATCACTAGGAAACTGGCCGTCCTTTCCAACTAATGTCAGTAAAGGAACACTGCTATCATAACGGTTTTATATAAAAAAGGAAACCCGAAAGACCTCAACAACTACAGGCCTATAAGCCTACTCAACTGCGTATACAGACTTTTTACAAAAACCATCACCAACTGAATCACAAAAACACACGATGAAAATCAACCATGAGAGCAAGCTGGCTTTAGAAGAAGCTACTCGACTATTGACTACCTGCATTCAATAAATCAGCTGAAAGAAAAAGCTGCAGAATATTAGCTACCACTCACCGTAGCATTTATCGACTTCAAAAAGGCTTCTAAGGTCATGAAGGCCATCAGTTGACAAGGTTTAGATCCAGTATATGTCGAAGTGCTGAAACACATACAATCACAGCAGCTCCTTTATCAGGTTACATGAAGACTTGGACCGCTTTCAGCTCAAGAAAAGAGTAAAACAAGGTGATAGAAGCTCACCCAAACTCTTCATAGCCTACATCGAGATGATTTTCAGACTGGGAGAGTAAAGGGATTAGAATAGACGGCTAGTATTTGAGCAACTTCAAATTTGAAAATGACATTGCCCTTCTCGCAGAGAACCTACACGACCTCCAACTAATGCTAGATTAACTAAATGAAGAATGCAAGAAAGTCGGCCTGCACATGAACTTCAGCAAGACGAAGATCACATGCAATAACCACATCCGAGATAAAAACACTAGGATCAAAATTGGACACATAACCTGAGAAAGTAGATCACTACATCTACCTAGAACAACGAATCTTCATGAAACCCTCAAAAGAAGACGAAATTAAGCGAAGAATCACACAAGGATGGCAAGCATTTGGCAGAGCAAGTGCAACTTTCAAAAATTAGAAGATCCCATTAATCCTAAAACGAAGGGTGTATAACTAATGTATCCTCCCAATAGTCACTTATGGAGCTTAAACATGGAACCTAACCAAGAGTCAGATTCGCAAGTTGAGAATCACGAAAAATTACGCTGAGCCTCACTTGGAGGGACCACAAGACAGCACAGTACACCAGGAAAAAGATAAGAGTCCGGGACATCATAGAATCCATTAAAAATCTCAAATGGCAGTGGGTTGGCCATGTTTCAAGAATGGTGGACAACCGATGGACATCGCAACTTACGACATGCATTCCCCGACATCACATGCGTAACCGAGGCAGGTAAAATATTAGATGGAGAGACGAGCTAGACAAATTCGGAATGCACTGGCTCTGCGACGCCCATGATAGAGAGGTGTGATGAATAACGACGGACGTTAAAAGACTGCCGCTGCTGCTGATGATGTCTAGCGAAGCATTTTTTTGTGCTTTTGAACCTTCCACCTAACCCCTCTAAAATAGTTTTTTTTGTGGGGCGGATCAATTCACAAGCAAAAGTCCAAATAATTGTTCCCACTCCAAGTTCTCGTTTTGCTTATTCACAGTCTATATCTGCTCCGTTTGTTTCTTTCAACGCAACGATTCCAGCAGCTGTTAGCTCAATGGTTAGAGTTATACTACGTTGTGGCAGCAATTCTGTTGGTTGAAGTTTCGATTCCTGCAGCAGTTTCTTTAATTGTCCATTCTATTTACGTTGTCTATGCTAAATAATGCATCCACTGTTTAATAACAGATCATTTCAAATATAGTCTCAATATAATATAACTCAATTTATAATAATTAATGTATAAATAACTGATTTGTTTTTAAAATCCCCGAAACAGTTGAAAGTTATTACCTGATAGACAACTGATGATCTCAACTAGAAAAAATTCACACAAAGTGCCATAATGATGAAGTATAAATATAAATAACGAAATTCTGCATGTCTTTGATATTACTCATAATTTAAACAATAACATCCATAAACCATATAAAAAAGAAAATTCTGTGATTAAATGCATCAACACTAGCTCTATACACCTAAATAAAATCATTAAACGGATCTCCAAATCTATAAAAACTAGACTGATAAACAATTCCTCGAATTAAGTTATATTCAACAAGTTTAAACATGACGATACTAGAGTCATAAAGAATAGCAGCTTCCCCGACACAAAATTTAAATCTGATTAAAAAAAAAGTGAAATCTGATAGCAAAAAAACCCCCAAACAGCTAAAAAAATAGAGGTTGAAAAATCATATAGTATACACCACCATTCAACCTACCGGTAAAAACTAACTTGGGTTAGATATTCATCCAATTAATAGAAAAACACTTCCTCCCGATCAACCCACTGAGTGAAATATTCAAGAAGAATAAACTGAATATAAGCCTTGGTTGTTCAGAAAATTTCAATACACTCATCACGGAGCATAACAATACAGTAATTTGAATCATTACTAACGGAGAAAGCATAAATAGACTAGAATGCAATTGTACGAACAAAAATAGATGCCTTCTGCAAAACAAATATCTTGAATCGAATATCGTACACCAAGCCAAAATATCAACCCAAGAGAAACTCCTAGAAGTGAAATTTTACATAGGAATATGGAAAACACCCTTTACGCTTAGATTAACCAACCATACATCATCCTTAACAAATGAAAAATATAAAAATAGAACATCACTGTCCAAATATTACTGGAGGAGGCACGATAACAATTTTAAATATAAAATTGAAATTATCAAAACAGACACACATGTACCAAAATATTGAAAATTCATGCCATTTATGCCTAAATGAGAAATTTGATATATATAGTTTTACTGATAAAATGAAAAACATAAAACAGATTCATTAAACAGAAAAAATGAAATAGCCTTAAAATGCCGGCACCGCTCATAATTCCTATTAACAAACATAACTCAATAACTCACATATAGATACATAAGCAATAACTAACATAGATATTTTATTCACAAAGCCATCTGAAAGAACTACCTAATTAATATTATCTTAGACAAGAGGAAGTAAACCATAAACCAAACCTAAGATAATCATCCAACACCCCAAAGTCATGAAAAAGAGACCCTAGCATGGAGAAATAAATCTAAAATATCTAAGTAAACATACATTGCCATCCAGACAGAATCACTGAAAAACTGGAAAAAAACATTTCGACGATGTTGACAGTTTTGGCTGACAGTTTCTGATATAGAATTGCCTGCCCCAACCCTGTCACGCACACGCCCAAGTTAAAACTGAATGCATCGGATTTCAAATAACCCTTATTTCTAGAGGGATTTACGCGTTAATCTTATTCGTTTTCAAATTCTATCATCGGCCATTTATTTTTTCCTGTAAAACACAAAGTGAATCTTTTTTATCTTCATTCGGAAGAATTTTTTAAGCTTCCCTCGTTTTTTATTCAGCCTTTCATACATTTTATCTATATTATTTGATTTCGTCTATAGCTATAGCTGTAATAATATTATCAATATAAATATTATAATTGACATTTATATCATTATAGATAATGATATTCATATGTGTATTAGTTAGTTGCTGGCTTGGTCTGTCTGTCACAGAGTATAACATTTTGATTAAAATTTCTCTACACCATCACGGCAAACGCCAGCTCCCCCAATATAAAAGCTGGGAAGGTGAGAATAAGATTTCTCAAGGGAGGATCACAGCAAGCCCTGACCCACTCAATGTAAAAGGTGCAAGAGAAACTATAAAACCAATCACCAACACCATCATCATCATCTTTTTAGCGTCTGATATTGGACATAAACTTTCTCCAGACCTTTCTATTATGGGCGTTGTGCAGCTAATACTCTCTGAACTTATTTAGTTCGTAATGCCATCAGATATTCTGCCGGTTGCGTTTTTGCATATGTCCTTTTGGGATCTACGTTTTGATGTCTAGCAGTTGTCTGACATTCTTAAAAGTTGACAGCCCGTTGCCATTTTAGTTTTCAAATGGTTTTCATGATATTTCTTGTCCCTTTATCCTGTGCTATCTTGTGAACACTTCACGTGAGGTTGATTATGATTTTCTCTTGTAAATGTTGCGTGGTTTTCATTTTGTGGGTCGGTCTTCTGTTTAGGTTCCATGTTTTCAGCTCCACATTTGAGCATCGGTAGGATGCATTGGTTGTATAGCCTTCTTTTTCGGATTAATGGGATTTTCTTGTCCTTGAAAGTTATTCTCCTCCAAAGAAATTCTTTAATGAACTAACAAACATTAAGATAATACTTATCAATAACAGATTCCCCAACCGTATAGAAGGGGAACAAATAAAACTAACCCTAATGACTATTAATAGAACAAGAACAATAACACTCCTCATATAACCAAATGCACCTTACAAAAAGACAAAAAAGCTATACCAAATATAATCTCTAGGGATCTACGTTTTGATGTCTAGCAGTTGTCTGACATTCTTGAAATATGACTGCCAATTTTAGTTTTCTATAATATTATATCATACTATGTTATACTGCATCCCTGATTTGTACTTCACATACGCACACACACACACGTATATATTTGTATTGTGGATGTGAATTGATCTGAAGGTATGCATATGAAAAAATATTCAAATACACACACGCATATACTCACACACTCTCTCTCTCACACACATACATATATATATGCGTATATGTCTACATATATATGTACATATATATGGATACTTTTATATACACTACTGTGAAATCGGTGCTATTCTCTTCAAGATTACTACGACGAAGATAAAAGTTTTAAAATGTGAACGTGCCTGAAGATTAGATTGAAAACAGGCAAGAGGTCATTTTTATCATGAACAAAGGTATTTCTCAATCTAAAATATCAAGAAAACTTGCAGCCTCCGAGTTTGTCATCCAGGAAATCATCAAGAAGAAACTGGAAACTGGGAAAATTGAAGATCGAAAAAGAAAAGGAAAACTTTCAAAACTGCTCAAAGCCGATCATAAGTATTTGAAGCTTACATTATTGAGAGATAGGAGCAAATCTAGCCGTCAGCTATTCACGGATCTATCCTAAACCTTTGGAACCCAAGTTCATCCTTCGAGCACCAAGAGGGCATTAGTAAATGAAGGTCTTCACGGTTACATAGCTTGAAAGAAACTTCACTTATGGAAAAGTAATAAGCAAAAGAGACTTGCTTTTGCTCGAAAACACGCGGATTAGTGTATTGAATGATGAAAGAAGGAAAAGAACAAATTCTATTCAAAACTTTCGACGTTGCAATTCTGACAACGATCGCCAACATCTTTCAAGATTTGTTTCTGTAATAAATAAAAATTAAAAGAATATTTGTTTCCAATTGATTTTTTTCAAGTCATTCCTGTTAAAACGCCCGAAGCAAGAATAAACAATTATGACGTAAAAAATGAAAAGATATATATCGTTCAAATTGCAATTTAATTCATTGGCAATGGGAAATCTAATAATCTTCTTTCTCTACATCTTACTTTCTTTCTTTCTTTTCTTCTTTCTTTCTTTCTCTTCATCTTTCTTTCTTTTCTTCTTCATTTCTTTTCTTCTTTCTTTCTTGTATTTTTGTTTAATCTCAAGAATTAATTGGAAAAAAACAAACAAAAAATAAAAACTGGAATGATACGGCGAAGTGTTATGTAAAAAAAAAAATCCCTCAGTTTTGCATATGATCCTTGGCATCCATATTGTGAGTCGTGATGTCCACTGACTGTCTACCATTCTTGCAACATGACCAGCCCAATGCCATTTTGTTTTTTGTAATGGATCCTATGATATCTCGAGCTCCTGTTTTCCCCCACTATATTGTTTTATCTCGTGATCTCTCCATGTGAGGTTGAGCATGATTCTTTCATGTGCACATTGCGTTGTTCTCAGTTTAAGGGTCAGTCCCTTGGTTAAGTTCCATGTATGCATTGATAAATAAGTACAGGTAGATTAAGTCAGCCTGGGGGATAGGTAAATAGAGATCAATACTTATCCTCAGGCGTATCTGCATTCATTTGCATTGCGCCTATGAGACATCTTGAGGCATCTTCTTCAGACATCGTATCAACAACATTTTATCGTCACTTGCTTGGCTTCTACTTCTGTAATTTTCTGTATTCGTTGTTTCTTTCTCGGCAACAAGATTTTTTTTCACTGCTGAGTACACTTGAATATACAGATGCTTCCCCGTTAGACTTTTGGTCGTAAAGCGTGGATAACTACTGTTCTCTTTGAATATTATTGAATCAATTCTACGAACGTTCAAGCCTCAATGTACTTACGGCACTATAAAGGATTACATATTTTGTCAGTCAATTTGAGACGTCTGCCTCGTTTGTTAGTCAAATCTTCAGTTTTAGGTGAAAATGAGTCTTAACGTGGGTGATTCTATTTCATTCAATATTAAATGTTTTTATATGGCCTCCAAATATAAAAAAAGAAAAAATAGTACAAAAAAACAAAAACAAAACAAAAACAACAAAATAAATTCAGGACATTAATAGTCAAGAACGCCGATAACAAATAGCAGAAGAAAAAAAATTAGAACTTTGTCGAAGAATCAATCAATATGAAAAGAAAATTCAGTGTTTTATAATATATATATATATATATATATATATATATATATGTGTGTGTGTGTGTGTGTGTGAGATTTTTGTTGTTTTTAAAAATATAGTGCTCAATATTTACAAAAATATAGTTTTATGATTAAATGCATGAAAATATGTGAGGTATTCCCAAACATATATGTTTTCGTACTTTTAATTTACTTCTATAATCATTTTACCCAATTGAGAGGTACTTCAGAAGTACAAACAGATTTGTTTTGGGAATACATCATATACATATACACACACACACACACACACACATATATATATATATATATATATATATATATATATATATATATATATATATATTATATATATATATATATATGTGCGCATGTGTGTGGGGGGCAGGGTTCAGAATGTGTCCAGCCATTTCTCATTAACAAAAAAATCGTCTTCCTTACTTATACCATTGCTCTTTCCACACTCTTCAAAACAGTCTAAACATCTTCTTCCAGGATTGCATCCAGCTTTTCCTTTTCCTCGATCTTGTGCAAAGTTTGAGAAAAAAAGCAGAAGTCACAAGGAAACCAAATCTTGACTTTGGTTGATAGGCTGGGGTGGTGCCATGTTCGGCCATAGAACCAGAAGGAGACTCGAGGAATCGACGGGCTCATTGTCATTTCGGTCATACTGTATAAAAAAATTGCTCAACAGCCAAATCACACTGAACTTATAGGTTTTTGTTTGATCACCAAGATTATATAGCATCAGAACCGATCAGTATTAGGCTTGGTGACCGCTTGGATACGACAGGCATGCGTGTGGGTCCTGACAATACAATGATTTTGAGTCACATTTTGCCCTTTGTGGGGAGGTACTTAAATAACTCCTCAAGCTCATTCAATGGCATCTCACTGCCGTTTGAGTAACCTCATAGGAGAATTTCTGCCCATGCATGCTTTCTAGTCAGACCAAGTATCTCTCAGGATGAATGAATCACTATAAATGGTAACCCTGAATAATTTCACAAGAATCAAGTACATAAAGGCCCAGATAGAACCCAACAAAGCAGTAGATGTAGAGATGAAGGCATATAATAAGAGAATCCCGGGAGCTGATTCAGACGATGTACTTAAATAGAAATGGATATTTGGGAATAGGGATCCCCATGGAATCGAGCAAACAATGCAGATTAACCCATGCAAAGCAATGGTATATTGCATGAACAAAATCTCCTGAAGAACATGAATAACTCAACTTCGGTTCCATATTGTTGTGGTAGTATCGCAGCTAGCGTAATTAATAATCCACCTATAATCTCCAATGAAAATCATGTATTAGCTACAGTATGATTAGCTAAATTAACCAAATGCTTCATTACAGAATAACATTACCATTTCAATCAAAGTAGCGGAATCAAATAATTCGTATAAATTCAAGTTCAAAACCCAAGGGCGAATTTTAAAGGGAATATTGTTTTTTCAATTACTTCTTTACATTCATAGTGTACTTAGAACTCGATGAGACGGTTTAACGTTTGCTCTGCACTTGAAATGTCTCGGGATCAGTTTTATAAGCAGGAACGACTGGACCCATTTCCAGCGTAAGGAGACTTTTATAGTTTGATGTAATACATAAGTTGCACCATGGTCGGAAAGTTTCCAGTTCCGAATTTCTGCCCAATCCGACAATCTAGGAGGCAACTTCATTGGGAGAAACTGCAAATGGTGCAGACTCCTTTGCCAAATGGGTTCTGTGAGTAGCTCTGCTCTTTGCTCCGATAATAAAATTTTCTGGAACTTTGACATTCGGTGTAGATCTCATCGTAGACAAGAAGAAAATCTGTCAGATGGCGTTCCAGTAAACTATAGAGTGGAATTGAAATAAAATATCGTAACCTCGCCAGAGAACTGGATCGTATTCTGGAAAACGTTTGGTTAGTCACTCAATAAGAAGCGTCTTGTATTTTGGCAGAATATCTTGTTGGGGTGATCAAATAAAAATTGGAAAAAAGGGTAATTGAGGAGTAAATAACATACTTCGCTTTTTGTTGGACAGGGTCGCTGAAAGAAGTTCGAATTTGAAAAAAGAAAGAAGTGTGAACACTGTCAGTTACGAACTCTGGAGCAAATCGAGCATAAACCTTAATTACAAATCGAAAGTCCTCTGCAACAGGACTGAAAAGAGTATTATGGAATATGCAGATTGCAGTTGTACCCAACATTATTGGTGCGCTTGGAACAGTCACTCAAAATATAGATATATAAAGTTATAATGAAAAATAAGACTAATAGACTCTAAATACCTCTATCACATTTTTATGATAATGACCGATGATTTTCGAAAGATCAAAACCTACCAACTTCGGTACGTTTTCAAAAGACTTTAAAGGTTTAGTTCGAAAACTACAAAAAAAAACCAAGAATTAAATTGACAGTTTGTTCGTGAGAAGAAAAATTTGAAAACAGAACGAGTGTTACGTCTCAAAACTTTTTATGATCACGTAGGCATGTTTCGATGCATTTCGACAGGCACCAGCCATCCTTTTCAGAGAAACTTGCTACAGAGCAGAGGAAATTGTGAAAACTTTACATGTTTGGGGTTGAGGATGAAAAATGGGGATATTTCTGCTATATTGCTTAGTAAAAGTGGGAAGTTCGGTCTGAAATATGAAGGTTCCGTGAGAGGAAAGGTCAGAGGCTGTTGGTATCCGTACTTTCCAATCGCCATCTTCATGAATATTCTGTCGATTCACCCTACATCTGGACAACAACAAACATATATATATGTATATATATATATATATATATATATAGAGAGAGAGAGAGAGAGAGACAGACAGACAGACAGACAGAGACAGAGAGAGACAGAGAGAGACAGAGATATTGATAGATAGGTTGGTGAAATTATCAATAATCACATATCGAGTCTACATTTATTCCTAACCCAATGTTTTCTGCTAATGTTGTATTTTTTCAGAAATAAGCTAAAAGAAGAAAAATGTTAAATGTTTCGTTCCGTGAACAACACCTTTGTCCTTTTCGTGGTACAAAAATGTTGAGATTTGGATCAATTTTGTGGAAATACAGAAATAATTTTCTTTATAAACAATGTGGCTGCATTGGATGATACAAGCAATTTCACGTTGATTTTATGATATTAATAGCGCCAAAATATTGGGAAAACGATTTTTTCTCCAGAAAAAAGTTACTCATATACCATTTCTGTATAATTGTGACCGAATCATCACTTAATTGAACAAATCTCCTATCGGTGAAAACAGACAATTAGTTAAGCATTCGATCTGAAGTGAAGTTATTTGAAAAAAAAAAGTTTACAGACATTTTAGCTATTCGATTTAGATTTTTGAGTCTCACAAGTGTTTGAAAGTAATTTTTTTATTTTTTCCAACCTTTGGAGTTCAATATTGCCGATTTAGATGCTTTTCAAATATGATTTTTTAAATTTTTGAGTGATTTCCACTTTCAAAAGATTGAAAGAAAAATATTTAAAAGGGCAACCCTCAAATCAATAACCCTTCAGAAAGTTTATCAATGCGTTTTTTTTTCGGGTTTTGTCCCTCTTTTAGATGGAGGAAAATATTTCTATTATCATTGTATTGGTTTTAATAGATTTTTCGTGTATACACAAAATGTGTGCCCGGCCTTACAATAATGATAAATGCGTCCGCAGAATATATCTTTTGACTTTATTGGTGTAGTTCACCCAAAAGTGGAATATCTTTGGCATCAGCCTGGTAGCAGGAGAATCAAAGTCAGTGTTCGACTGCCTTCGTCATTATTAACCAGGTAGCCTCTGTCGACCTTCCCTGAGATTTGCCAGACTTCTTTATCATGAGCATCGCCGAGCCAGTACTTTCTGAGTTTATATAGCCCCTGACACCAACTCACTTTCTGTTAGCAAAAGTTTCGCATATAATCTCTGGGGATCCACGTTGTAAGTTGCAATGTCCAGCGGTTGTCTACCATTCTTGCAACATATCCAGCCCATTGTCATTCAAGATTTCTAACAGTTTCTAGGATGTCTCTGACTACTGTCTCTTCTCCGATGGGGGCTTTACCCCTGGATAGGAATCAGACACCGGTCTCCTTGACGGCTTACCCATATTGTCTGCTATTTATCCATTATTGAGGAGGGGGAGAAAAGGAGGATTTATGCCCTTCCTAGGGACATTAGTGCAAAATGAACTGAAACAGTATCAATTGGAGTTTGATACTCAGTTCGCAAATTCTGCCCCCCTGTTAACCGTAAGGCCATCATCACCTCAATAGGCAGCAAATAAAGAAATTAAAGCTAATTTAAAATCGTTAAGCAAAACTCTTAACATAGATGTCTCCAGTTCTTAAGGGATTCTGTCTGACTGACTAACCATATACAGATATATGCACGTGTCTCGTGTACTGGTCACATCAATTGACCTGGAGGTCTGAAAATTTGAACAATAACCCCTTATTATGTATGGAATTAAAACAAAATACGTCCTTGGTGGGGTGTTCAATCAAGGGGGTTCAATCTATAATGTAAGTGAATGCTCAATTGGCCCTTTAGTTTGTATCTGGAAGCGTCCATGACTGTTTTTTCTTGAAAAATCGGACTTTCTAGTGATCACCTACCCAGCAAAAGGCGAGAGAAGTAACTTTTTCTTTGATCACCCCACTTTCTGATTTTTTTAAACCATCACTCCCAACATGAATTTGGCTTCGTGACCCATCTCTATTGACTAACCAACCTGGCCTGTTTTTTCTTTGTCATTCTAAACATTCTGAGAAGAAATTTCATTTAAGTTTCTCATTCAAACCGTATTATTCCGTCAAAAGAATTATCAATTTGCACGGGTCAGATATTGAATATCTATTCATGATTTCCTGGTATCAATTTATTAGATTAGACATTCATCATTCCAAATCGAAACGCTCAGCTAGAGAAAGTAGACCATTTCATCTACCTTAAACTATGAATCCCCATGAAGTTCTCAAAAGAGGAAAACAAACAAAGTATCACTTTAGCAAGCTCAGAATTCAATAATAATGAGATCTCATTAATTTTAAAAAGAAGGGTATGTGACCAATGCAACTTCCCAATAGTCACATTTTGAGGTGGAACATAGAACTTGACCAAAAGGTAGGCTTTCAAACTCAGGACCATGCAATGTGAACGACAGAGGGTCACACTTCACGTCAAACGGAGAGAGCGCAAGACAATGCAGTATATTGAAGAAAAAATAGGAGTTAGAGATATCATAAACCAATTACAAAACTCGAATGGCAATGGGCTAGACATGTTGTTAGAATGCCAGACAACCACTGAACATGGATCCCCAGAGATCCTATGCATAAAAATTGGCTGGGGAAAAAAACAAAACAAAGCATGACGACTCAATTCAGAAAATATACTCACTGCAACGCCCACGATCGAGAGTACCATGAGAATCTTGGGGAAGGTCTATGTCTAACGATGAACGTTAAAGCCTGTGGATGATCAAACTCTCAGATATGTAATCTCATTCATTCAAGTTGTATTTTTCATTTTTCTGACAATAAAATCATTAATTTGCACGCAGCAAAAATTGAATATCTATTCATGACGTTCCTGGTATCGACTTATTGAATTAGACATTTTGTGCAAGGTGAGAATATTTTTTTTCTTAGAAAGAAAAAAAATGCAAGCCTAGATTATGGCTGTGATTAACTCTAGTTCTGAAACACACAAAGAGTCAATAATACATTCACATACATTCGCATACACAACATGAAACTTGATTACAGACAAAGAGTCATCGTGCATCCGACACACACACACACAAAAACACACAAACACACACACACACACATACAAACATACACACACACACACACACACACACAGATACGAATCGGGGAATCTCTGTATGAACAGATGTTGACATGTAAATTTTTCTTCCGTTATCTATCAATCTATCTTTGTCTATCTATCTCTGTGTATCTGCCCCCTCTCTCTCCCTCTTTCTCTTTATCTCTCTCCCCCTCTCTCCCTTTCTATATATATATATATATATATATATATGTGTATAAGAATGCGAGCTATCATTCATATGTCTATAGTCTTTTGATTAACGAAGATTGGCTTAATATGAACAAATATATATATATGTGTGTGTATGTTCATATATATATATATATATATATATATATATATATATATATATATATATATATATATATTATTCACTAAAATTCAAGCACACAAAAAAGCATACATACACACATACAAACAACATACAAGCGAATATAGATGTGTGGTTCTCATAATAATTTGAGCCACTCCAATCAATTTCGATTTTAAGCACATTTTCGCACATCATAAACATCTTCAAGTTCATGATTATCTAAATCTATTGTGATATATACAAGTTGACTTGTATGTACATCTACAGGGACACGATATAGATAAATGAAATCCATTAAGGTTTCGCATTTATTACGTATGATGTACTCATTAAGTACTTAACCATTCACAATGAAAATGGAAAATTAATGTAAAATAATTGCACAGTATTCCACACGACCCATTGAATTTCAGGAGCGAGAGAATAGTAAGATTTTGATAAGGGTGTATTGACAGCTAACTAGAAAATGGAACATCCATAGCTCACAGGCCGGTAATCCAGTACAGGGATTTCAGTCCACTGCACTTAGTCGTTTGGCCATCATTGGTATGTCTGGACGAAGGCCTATCCGTATCCAGTGCTCTTCAACCATTTTATTTATGCTGAATATTCAACAGGGGGCATTGAGTACCATTTTAAAAGTCTTTGGAGCAGTCATGAACTGAGAGAACGATTTCTTGAACCGGAAGTGAGTGATCTACTACTGGGCTATGGTATTCGGTGAAAATATATAAGTATCAAATAGCAATGAAACTGAAAACCGTTTAGTGTTTCTCTGAATTTTTGAGATCAGGTATTATTATTTCTATTATCATTCGGACTATCCTCATCTTGGTTGTTTTTCATACAAAGTTTCGGCCGTTGTACCCTATGGTCTTCATCAGGTATCATCTGGTAGGCGTGGGGGAAGTAACTAGGTTCAATCCCAGGATGAGACAATAATAATGCTACTACTGCTAAGAGGGGAGTGCGGTCAATGTACTCCCGTCGGTTAAATAAAGGGTTCGGTTCGTTACTTCCCCACACCTACCAGATGATACCTGATAAAGGCCGTAGAGTACAACGGCTGAAACGTTGTATGAAAAACAACCAAGATGAGGATAGTCTAAATAATAGTAGAAATGAAAACCGTTTAATTGGACAATTCATCCATGAAGGAATGAAAACCAAGTATCTCGTTTAGATTGACCCTTAACCGCTAGAAAAGTTTCTTCGTACGACGAGGAAAAAAAATTCTCATTGCCAAACAAAGGATGTAAACAAACGTTCTCATCTCAGCCCAAGGTTGACTGTACATTATCTTTAACACACGGCTATCCAACCCACTAAAATCGTCAGCATTTATCGTTGAAAAAACTGCTTATTGAACCAGTCACCATTCAGCAAAAGGAGAAATAGGCAAATATCCGCATAAATGAATCAGCTTAGCCCATGCGTGAACCAAGAGTATTTATCTAAAAAAATCATTTAAAGGAGAAAAATATTTCATCTAAAATTATTGTGGGGCTTCAGTTATTTGATAGACTTTAAAATTTTTCCACTCATTGAGTGGTCAGAGGCATTTGCATACCTAATAAAAGAGTAAAGACAATAGCTCACTTATTGATAGAGGAACGTTCTCTGAACTATGTATATCCACTACAAATAGTCCCAAGAAAGCTTGGTTAGGGTCAACAAGAAAAGACTTAAAACGTGGAGGAACAACAATGTTACTAATTTTTGTTTATCATAGCGACCAGATTAACGTTTGGGTAGAGGTTTTCCCTAGTTTACTGGGACTCAGAGCCCTTCCGACTCAAAAAAAGGGTAAGATAAGGCGATAACGGCCCATCCAAACTCTTCACAGCCTTAGAAATGAATGAATCTACAGACGGAAATAAAGCATTAATTATTTGTTTTGGATTATCCAATATTATACTGATATAGTTAGAAAGATTTATTGATAGCAGTAGATGGATTATATTGCACTAATCTTTTAAGCAGAAAACTGACAGCTTTGAAAATCTCCATCCAAAATCTTACCTTTCAATTGATACTAGGCATCCCTGTGTAGGTCACTAATCAGTGTAAGCGCATTTTTTTTCAAACGCAAATTACCCGTGTTTTCTTTCTGCATATTTGATATTTGCATTTTTCAAAGCTATCTTCATTCATTACCACTGGCTACCGTGGGCTTCGGAGATCACCAAAAGATGAACAGAAATGAGATTTTTGTATTATATTGCTAGCTATCTAGCTAGGTGGATATATAAAAATCTGATCATTTTCATCGGCGAAAGCGATCAATGTGATCTGAGTCGAACAGGGGACAGGATGTTAAACATCCACTGCAACGCTTCAATCTGTGAAACCATCAAACGAACTTGATTTGTATATATATATATATATATATATATATATATATATATATATATATATATATATATATATATATATATATATATTTCATCCAAGTACCATAAGGAATATTTTCTTTTTTCACGATTTTCAAACATTTTTTGTAGCCTCAGCAAGGACCTCTAGCATCTGATTGTCTTCTCATGTGTAGCTTTTAATAAAATATCTTGCAACAGTGAGAAGATGCTTGAAGCTAGCCGTCTTCTCACATGCACTACACATATCAGATATTATCGGTTTCTACAATTCTGTGTTTGCTGGCATTGAATGGATATCGTACACTGGTTCAGGAAATTCCATTTCATAAAGTTTCATGGGTAAAATGTTGATTCCAGTGCATGTTGTCTATTTAGTCCATCGAGATAGCAAAAGCGAACATTGGCTTGTGAGTTGGTATACTTTTTGGTGTAGGTAAGCTACAAACGTTTTCTTTGACCTCTAAGACCAAATTGTTTTCATCCTTGAACAATTTCCATATGAATCAGCATGATTTTTTATGAAATTGCACCAAGCTCTTCTCACAGGCCTGTATTTTTAAGGTTTACAAAGCAAGGACATTATGGATGGATTCTAGTTTTCTCATTCTCTAAGTAACCCTGCGAAATCATAAATCATTTCCACGGTTATGAAATATGGTTTTTCATTTATGGCAAATACAATGGTCGTATGAACTCATTGTGTATTTGAAATGGCCACGGAATTTAAAGCGCACCTGCATACACTCCCGACCTGTAAAAATAATACAGCTTTTTTTCGGAGCCAAAATAATCACGGTACACTACCCTCGCAATATCAGTGATAAAACCCAGTGTCTACATCACAAATGTCCTCAATCTATCCCAAAGAATGAGATACACGCGTAAAAACCATCGATGAATAGATATATAGTGTGTGGCGGGTGGTGGTGTGGGTTTGTTTGGGCTAAAACTCATTTCTCAAATCATTAAGCTGATTTCTTTCAATTAGTAATGTTCTAAAACAGCAAAATGTCTCCTTTGTTGAATCTGGATTCGAACGAATGAAATTATCCCGAATAACCAGATTATTACAATTCATTTATTTTTCCCTGGTTCATTTTATCAAATCATAAAACATTTACCGTATATTTCGATCCCTAAATTTATGAGTACGCGCCTGAAAAGATATCACGTGGTAAGATACGTAAGAGTAGATATATTAAAGTGGGTTTCCAGTCCGTCTTTCGCAGATTAGATTATCATTAATCAAATGTCTTTATGGACATTACGTATGACATTTGATAATTAAATGTCTTCGAGTTCAGGAATGTTTTTTTAAGTAAAGATACAATCAGATACTAGCAGTCCTTGCTGAGTCTATATAAAATGTAAAAGAATCGTGAAAGAAGGAAATACTGATGGTGCTTAATAGAGAATGTCCAAATCATCGTTGTCTGATGGATTCTTGAGAATTGAGATTACAAACAGCTATAAAAAAAAGTAAATTCAATAAGAAAGAAATAGAAGCAGCTTCCTTAGTAATTGGTGAATTTGATTGGCTTTTAAATATTCAAACAAACACCTACAAATGATAACAAAAAATGCCAATATCTGATTTTTGCGAAATGCAATATTCAAAATATACAGCTCATAAAACAAGACTCCCTAACTTTTTCATTTAGAAACAATTGATGTTTGTCAATGAAAGAAAGAAATAATCTCATGAAAATTCATGGCTAAAGATCGAGACGATGTTAAGTTTATCATACATGCCCATAATAAAACAAAGAAGTTCATGTTTTTTTGCATGTCGCGTTATCAGCATGTGCAAAAACATTCCAGGTACAAAGTATCTAAATAAAGAGTGAGGAAACTAATGATTACTCTGTATATTTGGAACGTGGTCTTTCCTTTCAGCCCAGCTACATTAATTGATCAGATTCATGATCTTGTGATCTGGTCAATGAATTGAAAAAAAAAAATCTTGCCTTGAAGAATATGTCGACTTGATTCATGAACGTAAGCAAGGAAATATGAAGATCTTCGAGGCCATAGTGTATGATATATCAGGATAATTAATATATTTCTTATCGCTATATGATGCCGAAGTTTTTTTTGCCAAGTCCCAGTAAAATGTGATTAATATTCTCCACTGAATTAAGTGCTTTGATAAAGAAAGCAATTATGCTGAAAAATAGATATTTTTGTGTGGAATGAATTATTTTTTTGATGAAGCTGCGGACTTGTAGGTATGCTTATACACACACACACACACACACACACACACACACATATATATATATATATATATATATATATATATATATATATAATGAGAGACAGAGAGAGAAAGATATAATCATAGATGGATACATGCATAGATATCCTATCAGTTATATTTATTGACCATTGTCCCTATCTTCCTAATTTCCGGCGAAAATTATGCGGGCTTAGAAGAAAATTTGCAATATCGCTTCAAGTGACCCGTAAAGTAGATTACTATCCAAATAAATGAATGAATTGAGAAAGAAAGAAAGAAAGAAAGAAGGAATAAACGGACGCAAATTTTGATAGCAAATGTAGGCTAGAGTAAATAAGATAATTTTGAGTAGAGGGGTTCTTACTGGTGAACAGACATGCGCTGAATTGAGGAAGGAAATGTTGAAGTGTTTACGGAAATCGAAAGGCTCATGAAATGAATGCAGAGGCCGGCAGGTTGATTTGGGGGACAGCAATGTCAGATAATTTAGATTGGTAAGGCAAAGTGTCTCCCTGAGATGAACTACAGATGTGAGTGGGGCAAAGGAGTCAAGTGAAAGTGGCAGGAATGCACGCAACTGCACAAATGCACTTCAAACATAAGTGTATAACCATATATACATACAAACATATCTATCTGTCTATCTCTCTCTCTCTGTATATACGTAAACATGCATATATATATATATATATATATATATATATATATATATATATATGCATACAAGTGTACATACGTATGTTCTCGTGTATATAAGCATATGCATTTATACTTAGTCATAAACACAGGCACATGCACACACCATACGCATACACACACTCACATACACACACATGCACACACGCACACACACACATATGTGTATAGTCTAGAAAGTTTTACAGCTTTAAACACTAAACATTAAAAAAACTTTTTCCATAGATTTTTTTGTGTCACCTCAGTCACTTTTCCCAATATCTGTCAAAGCAATTTATGCAATCTTCAAAAGTGTTTTTTCCCTTCTCCCTTATACTTTGTTATTATGGTACAATGTATTAATTGTCTCTTAATGGGATCACCAGCTGTTTACCATGTAAATGTTTTGGGGATTTCAAAAGCAATAATGTATATATACAGGGTTCTAAAAAAGAACGCTACTTTCTGGTAAGTTATTTTCAAACTAATTCAAATCAAAAATTATTTTGTCAAGGTACCAATTACAAAAAGACACTAATCACGCATACATTTTATCTTAACAATAGACGTTGAAAGTGATTTCCTCTAATTTAGATGCAGCTTCGTGAACAATTTATTGCAAAACCTTTTTGTTGTATAGGGTAAGATCACAGATGCATGTGTCTCCATAGTTCCAGTATTTTCTCCCGTAAATAAAATTTATCGCATAGTCAGAAACAAACGTCTGACTAAAACGATAATTTTCGCTTATGGACGGATCACGTGGGAAAGAAAGAGACCTGTAAAAAAATTAAGAATAATCAAATCAAAATTGATGCAGGCTACTTTGGATCCGAGACAAAGAAAATCTTAGGTTTTCATTGGACACGTTATTTCGGTGAGAATCTCGCTAAAGGTTTAGTTTTACTCTGAAATCCAATAGACTTTCAGACTGCAAAGAAGTAGGGCCCTCTTATTGGCACCTACATCCTTCATGGGGTGTCGGGGATTCTTAAACTATGAGGAAGAATCTCGAATGTTCCCTATTGATTTGTACGACATGATAGACATGAGAAAGGCAAGTCACCCTCCTGTCAAGACAAGATGGAAGGGAATATAGTAATGGTTAGAGAAAGCAAGCAACAAAATGAAATGAACCAAGAAAAAGATATGAAAAATATGGAAGAGATTCAAGACAGAGAATAGAAAGAAAGGAAGAAAAGCAATGAATGAGCAAGATATAAGATACGATAAAAAAAAATGTGGGAAGGAAGTTACGCGATCAACCAATCATTAGTTCACAAAAATATGTGTCCATGATTGGTATTTCGAAATATGCAATTTAACTGCTTGCATAAAACTTTACAGCTACACAACGTATAAAAGACAGCAACGAGGGGTCAAACCACCGATCAAACGACGAATCACAGGAGTTCAGTGACTCGCAGCTGCGCAATGCAACATTTCCATCAGATTGGAAAAAACATAACTGACACTACACTAAGGAGTGAATGCTGAAATGAGACCAGTGAGTGATACAATCATTTCAAGTTCTAAATACCGTTATCTCTGAGTACAATGTTGTTACGTTACTAATATTGTAGCACAAGATTAACGTGGATGTAAATTCTACCCTCTTAGAAAGATACTCTAAGCTGTATCCTCAGCTAAGGGTATCAGCCAATCAGTTGACTGTATCGGAGAGTTATTCTCCTTTATTAATGTCACGTTTTTACGAACGCCACGTATATAACTCCTATGAACCTGAATTATGTAATAAACAGTTACAAGAGAACACGTTGAAATATCACAGAGTATATATATATATATATATATATATATATATATATATATATATATATATAAATTGTGTTATATTATATTGAAACATGGTGAATGCATCATTTTGCTTTGACAACCTAAATGACGACATAAATACCACAAACAATTGATGAAGTTGAAGCTGCTGTGTTAATTGAACTTGCGACGGATAGTTTAGCCGCTTCAACGTTGTTTTTACCATTTATCTTAGCAGCCAGCGGTAATGCAAAGGCTTAAATAACTGTTTCAACTCAAATTCTCATTTTGTTTATTCTTGGTCTATATCTGCTCTATATATTTCTTTCAACACGACAATTATGTTGTTAAAATATGAATACATGACCGGACAGAATGATTATAAACTACATTATATTATATTGAAAGTCCTATTTGAAATGATCTCCCGTTATTACACGATGAATTTTTCTCTTGGCCTAGACAACGTAAACTTGTTGATTCATTTGAAATAAGAGTTTCAATATAAGATAACTCAATCAATAATCATCCTGTCAGATCATATATGCATTTCTTTATAACACACACACACACACACACACACACACACACACACACACACACATATATATGTGTGTTTGTGTGTGTGTCTGACCTATGTATATAACTTAATTTCAGCACATATATCATAGACACGTATGCATATGGGTGTTCATGAAAATACTTCGCATAAGTTAATCTTTAAAGGTCGAATTTAGTGGAATATTCGACCAGGAGCGTTAATGGATTCGATCTATTGAAACCACCCTTATTTAGTACCCCATGGGCCTCCACTTTGCGTGGAGAGGGTGTCCTCTTTGATAGGTAAGATATTGGAGTCATCGATCGTCTTGAGTTAGCATCCATCGAACTTGCTAAGTGTTGGTATGCAATACCCAGATGAAATTCCCTCAGAGTCTATTAGGCTAACAGATCCATTCAAAAAGGAAAGCACTCAGAAATCACATACCTTCGCCAACGCTGTGGTCACTAGAAACTTGACGATAAAGTTACATTTTCCAAACTATGCGTGTCAAAAGCATTCACTATCTATTTATCAATTATACATGCTCATTACTTTGGAAAAACAACTATAAACAAGTTTAACATATCCATTTATGATGACATCACTATAATAACGTCATTACTATGTTATTACATTCGAGAATGCGGAAATTGTCTCACATTTTTTAAATAATCGAAGAAAAGCTTGTATCCGCTTCAAAACTGAATCGATTTCTCGTTGGCTCATGACCAACCATTTTATAACATATCATTGACAATCATTAAGAGCTTTTGAGGATGTTCTTTTGACAAACTGGTAGAAAAACACGGGGGAATAAATGACCTCAGTAAGATTTTGTTGGCAGAGAGAAAATAAATTTGAACATAGATAAGTTTTTTTTTAAAGCTGGAGAGGTTTCAGTTTAATTCTTCCGGTCCAAAGTCTTAAATCTTTTTTTTTGATTCTAGAAAAATAGTAAGAAATGTCTTGATTAGTCCAGCTTGTACTTATTAACCGTTGTGTCATGACACATAACATATTGTATAGCACGTAATATATAACTCCGATGCAACTATATTACTCAGATACTACTTGGTGCTGGCTTTTGTCACAGCTGAGAATTGTCAGGGTTCGAGTTCTGCTGAAGGTTATTTTTGTTGCACAGTTTTTCAAACCAAGGAGATAGGATTGCAAGTTAGACCTATTTTCATACCGACATATCACCATCCAACCACATTGTTGGTGCTATTTTTATGGACTTGTAAAATATGCACTTTACATGAATCATCAATTTATGTATGTATCTATGTGTAGTATTGTTGGTGGCTGAGATTGCTGTCTTAAAATTTGGAAGTGATATATCGATCTATCCAACAATCTATCTATATATATGATCTGCATAACTTAAATAGATAAAAAATCGAATTCTAGTTTGAGGAAGAATGGTCCTTGTATGATATGAGAAAGAAGTAAGATTGTGTATTTGGAGAAATGTGCAAATATTCTACATAAACTTTAAACAAAATACTATCGATTGAAATTGTAATTAAATATCATGTCCGCGTCATTTCCCGAATGGTTTTAATTCACTGTAAGATAGTTTCAAGTTCGGGTTTTAGGTTACAACTAAATCACGAAATTTAAATTTAGAACAGATGATTATAGTAAGAAAAGATCCTTCAAACCTTCAAACTTCTTACGGAATAAAATGTTGGTTTTTGTCAAGTATATCCTGAAACAGAATAAAAGCAAAAGCAATAAAGAACTTTGCAATTTTAGAGACACCATTAAAATATATATATATATATATATATATGTGTGTGTGTGTGTGTGTGTGTGTGTCTGCACACGCACATGCTTGTGTGTGTGTTTGTGATTGTGTGCATGTATATGCGTGTATAAACTGATTGTGTGCATGTATATGCATATATAAACTGGAAGACACACTGATAACTGTAGGCAGTGAGATATTTTTTACGAACGTAAAACAGTCCGTATGCATTCGAGAGAAGAACAAGTCTGGTTATTCATTCAATAAAAAATGTCATGTGACCAAATTCTTTTAGTAGCACGTCATGTTAGGGACGATCAAATGAAATAATGGAAAAAAGGGGAGATCAATGAACAAATCACTTACTGAATCGTTTGTTGGACAGTCGTCACTAAAATGTCAAAATTTCCAAAAGACATGTATGGAAGCTGCCAAACACAAAATAAGGAAGCAATCTCGCTTAAACCTACCGAGCAAATCGAACTACTCACTGAAAACATATTTGTGGGGAGCAATCAAAAACAAAACAAAGCGTTTTTCTAGACATTAAAAGAGTAAAGATTAAAATTTTCAGACTTTTAGCTCCATTGGTGCAACTTGTGCGCGTGAGACATAACCAGCCAGCCAGCCAGCCAGCCAGCCAGCCAACCAGCTAGTCAGACAAAACTGAAGAAACCTCTGTTGAGAATGATAGTGGCAGTTTTGGTTGAGGGTTTCCAATTACACAATATACAAAGCCGCCTCAAAGATTCTTTTTATCTATTGCAACTAAGTGTGAGATTGGATTATCCTGAAAAACACGTCAGAGAAAAGCAAATCTTTTCTACATAAATAAATAACCATTTGATTAAAAAAACTGGCTGTTTGTATTTTCATTGGAGAAACACAAAATTACCCCTGACATCTTCGGGTTTGATCTTTCTACCCCTAACCTGAATGAACTATTACGCCTTCGAATCTTCTTCACTTTCTGTAAACTCTAATGCTTTACATTATTAAATACGTAATGGAAAAACTGTTGCCTTCCAGACTTTGGTTTTAGCTTTGTGCTTCAGAAGCGACATAAAAAAATGTCATTGCCCCATAACGTTTGGAATTTAATAACGACAAACTTGACAACTACCGGGCGAAACTCTTCGCCTACTTGTATTCCGATTAAAGAAAATTACTGCAACTTTTGTATTGTACATATAACAAATAAAATTATAAAGATATAAGACTTATAGGTTTAGCTCATTTGGTAAGAGAGCTGCCAGCCATTCACTGGTTGGTAATTGCAAATCGCAATTGGTAATTATCAATTTTATGTATCAGTTTTGTTTAATGTGGCGTATTAAACATACAGTGAAGATGTTTATTCACTTGAATCAGTTGAGTATTATTTCTTGTTCTCCGCGTGGTTACTGAGGAGAGCAAAGTCAACTCAGACGTAGTCTGTAGTTTGACAGAGACTGTTGCCTTCCAGACTTTACGCTTCAGAAACAACTTGAGAAATTTCATTTGCCAATAATGTTTGGAATTTAATAACGAAATTAAGAAACGTTTTCATCAATTTCTATCATCAGAGGCAAATTTGGAGAAAATTAAATGAAAAAAAAAATGGCAGACGAGTAATTCCCAAATAAGTCTGGTTTATAAAAATTCGTCACGTTGCCAACGTCTTTTGACAGAATGTTGCGTAAGGCCGGATCAATTAAAAATGGAAAAAGGGATGATCAATTAAAAAAATTACTTCTCTCGCTTTTAGTTAGGTTATGAACACAACAAAATCCGAATTAGAAAAAACAAAAACAAAAACAAAGAACAGAAATATGTGATGGCAAGAAGAATCCGCCCCCAAACTTAAAACTTATTTCGGGGACAATTTTCAAAAAACAAATAAAACGATTTTTTTTTCTAGACATATTATTTTTCAGTCCTTTTTTTTCAGCCTGTACGCGAGAAACATAGATAGATAGTGAGCCACCCAAATTCACTTAAAAACTGAAGAAACCTATGTTGACAGTTCTGATGATAGATTGGACGGTTTTCAATACGAATGAACCACCCCGTATGTCCTGATACTTTTGTCGACTTCAAATACATCATAAAAGAGCGGAAGTGCAATGAAACACCGTTTTTGGCCACTAGGTATAACGTATAGAAAAAAAAAATCCCGAGAAGCAGTCAAGTGTACTTGAAATGAAATTAATTTAAGATGGACCGAATGCGAAACAATGTATCTGGAGGGAATTTCACGCTCCACGATTTATTTGAAATGTATTTTATTCCATTCAGTTGAAAGATTCTATTCAATTATGACATCAATTTCACACTTTTTATCAAATTCCCACCGATCGATTGCTCTTTGAAAGCCTAAGGGATAATCAACAAACATTTAAACAGTGTGTACATCTGGATTTTTATTGAAAGCATCTGCCATTATGCCTGCTTAAAGAGCTTAATATAGGGGATAAAAATCAATTACAAAATCAAATCAACTTAAAGGGTAGTATGAACGTCAACTGAACATCAGTGTCACCATCCTTGAGGACAAACCCATCCATATTGTTAGAAGGAATGAAAGCAAACAAACCGAAAATTGTTATAAAGGACAAGAAAGGAAAAAGATAATACTCATCAACATAGCAGTACCATCCGACAGAAATACCTCCGTGAGAGTTTCAGAGAAGCTGTCTAAAATACAAAGACCTGGAAAGCAAGACCGATAAGATGTGGAGACCCAAATAGTGGTCAATTGAGCTCTAGAACTCATGAAGAAGGGAACGGAAAAGCTCACGAACCCTATCACAGGTTGGAACAGCATCTATGCTGTCCAGAAGATTGTTTCTCGGTCAGAATAGTCTATAGATCAGGTAAAGTACTGTCAACAAAATGACAATTTTTTTTGAGACCATGACTTGGAACTGACTCTAAAAGATACAAAACCATAAGAGAAAGAGAGAGAGAGGAAAAGAAATCACCCAAGAAGAGAAAGATGTAAAATACTATGAGTTTGAATGCAGTATAATCAAATCCACGTCTAGAGGTCGGATCACTTCAAAAGAGAGGACAGGGGGCATCCTTATGAATAGATCGAGATGATTCTAATCACACTTCAAGCTGTCAGCGTAAACTAGTAAAATCTGCAAAAATCCCATTCACTGATCCCAGTCTGATCATAACATACAATTTTTCTCTGGTTGTATCAGTAGAATGCCCCCACTAAACCCGGTTTATAGCCAGAACAGTTCCATTCAATCATTATGTTGTACTTGTATCCCCATATTTTGCTCACTGCAGTCTCAGTCTCAAGATGTAAAACAGTAAACATCAGAACACATCAAGTATCAGGACTCTTTGACTTCGTTTGATTGGAATAGGTTACTCTCATACCTTGCCTTTTTTTCAAGTCCGGAGTCCCTAGTACGCATTTGATCGCTTCTATGTCTATTTCACATATTGTAAACCGAGAACAACAGAACAAGGGAAACTAGTGATATGCAGAGTCCGGACAAAGATGGTTGATGTCGTGGCCAGCGTGAGGGCACTACTTTACAATATGAAAAGACAGAATTTTGCTCCTAAACTACCAAAAATGATAAATGGGAAATTTGAACCCAGATATATATGGTTTTAACCCCGTGAACAAAAAGGAATTTTATTCCACCATTATTCTCTCAATGGAATCACTGCAAAAGAGTTTTACTTGAAATGAGAAGAAATTCGAGCTACACAAACCTTGTTCCTCACCATAAATATCACTCATTGATCTCATGCGGATATTATACATAAATACATTTGCTATATTTGTACTGCAGGGCGCAATAGATATCAAAGGCTATTTATATCTCTTTAGGGTCCTATTAAACTCTTAGATGTGTCTTAAAAACGCCAATTACGGACATCTGATCTTTTCATACAAAAATGCTTTATTAATTGAAGTACCGAAGCCCATTTTGTTTGATGTTATTTCCGGCTAGAAAAATATACATTTCAAATGCAACATTTAGAAACATATTGTCGATCTGTATAATGAGAAGAATGGTCTTTCTTTGGTTGGATTCAAAAGTCAATATTATTCGTGTGATTGAAACAAGTCTGTTTGTATGTTTATATCTCTCTATATGTTTGTCTGTCAGTCTATCTGTTCCAGTGTTCCATGTCTATAGCTGAACTATTCATATTTATCGATATATTGATTTCAGACTAATCATATCTTTTAATTTATGAATGTATCTATGTATTGAAGTCTGAGCAGATGTATTAGCATGTTTATATACAAGTATGTATATATACATATGTAAACGTAGGTACGTCAATGCGTCGGTAGGTTAATGATGGGAATAAAGATTTATTTTATAAAAATAGTTAAAATAAACATATTTTCCTGTATTAATACACTTAATTTAGTGGTGAATATTGCTTTCATAGAAAAATATTCTTTGAAACTTTTCAACTTTTCAGACCATAACCATTTCCTTTACAATTTTTCTACCAACGAATTTCTTTTATAAATATCTTCTTGTCACAGCAAGTTTGTATTTATCTATTCAGTCTGTTCATATCTATCTCTCTATCAAGCTGAGGGATACGAGTTCGAGTCTTGCAATGAGCTCATTCTTAATTTCGAACCTGCCCATTACACTGATGGTCGTAAAATGACGGTATCAGTTGTTGCAATGTAGAGCAACTAATGTTAAAGTAAAAAAGATGCTAGTAAAACTACAAATAGTTATATCCTGTATCATTAATTGTCTTATTCGATAAGGCATAATCTATGGAAGAAATGTCTAGACCTGAAGAGAGTACAGCATATTGTCTAAATGCTTTGGATTGGTAACAAAAACGATTGGAGTTTGGAACAATGTTGAACACTATTCACGTAATAAATTTTATACATTTAAGTTCATTAAGACACTTGGCTTATCATGTAATTGAATTGAAGTGGGTCAAATTCTTTTGTTTGCTACTGAAGTTATAATTTCATAAAATAGAATTATACATGTTTTTTTTTTCAATCGATCAGTTTGAATTGAAACGCCGAATTGAAAAAAAAATCCATGAACTACGAAGACATTCATTGTAAGACCATTTCAAACCATGGCATAACTGGAGTTATTTAAATGAAAGAAAATAAGAACTGAAAGTTCAATGGAACGTCCCTTATAAAGTTTGAACGGTATTATTGCCAGCTCACGTGACCCTGAGCAGAATATCTTTCAAGGAAAAAAGCATCTTATCAAGGAACACTTTAATCATTTTTACCGAGTCTCAAGTAGATCCAGAGTAAATCAATAAAAGCCCATAAGACTAAGAATTCGCATCAAAGAGAGAGACTTTGTTCTTACAAACTGCAATAGAACATTGAAAACCAGAGAGTTGAGACTGAGAAAAAATGAAAAGTTTTGTTTCAAAATTTGATAGAAAACCGAATTGACATTGCAATGGGTACTATTATCGTTTTCTTTGCGAATGCATAACCTTACAGTATTATCATAAAATTGCGAATTAAAATGGGAATAGCTTTGTTCAACAAAACTTTGGCTACGATGTGTATTTTTGTATTATGGTAACACTTGTGTCTACAAATCTGATCATCATGATTTTATATTCATATCAAGAAAGAGATAGGGAGAGAGAGAAATTGAGATTTGTACAACAGCATATCCTGCCAAACCGCTTTGAAGAAATTTTAGTTAAAGTCATGTTTTCGGTTCTGTCTCTTCTCAACGTAAGTACTTTTCTCAGAAATGGAGAAATTCTCAAAGACGGTACGTTGCCATGTATTACTGTCAGTAACTTGTGTTGTCGATTAGAGACCACCAACCAAAACTGTCACCAAAACTGTCAACGTGGGTTTTTTCCAGTTTTGTACCTGTTCTGCCATATATATATATATATATATATATATATATATATATATATATATATATATATATATATATATATATATATATATATCACGTGCACAGGCCACACCATTTGAGTAAGAGGCCTAATGGTTAATTACACCTTATCGTGTCTGAAGAAAAAATCGTTTTTTTTAAATCCTCACTTACAAAATAGGTTTTTGGTTCTAAATTCAATTCGCTATAAAAGTTTATGTTAAATCATTCCCCCAATTTGCGTCCGGCAGCATTTAGACTTTTTTTCATGATCACTACTCAACAAAAAATATAGAATTGACGTATTCATTGATCGCCCATTTCTCCAAATTTTTGATTGATCATCCCCAACACATCACTTTTGTCACGTACCGATTTCTATTGAGTGACCAACCAGACCTGCTTGTAGTAATCAGCGACATAAGAAGTGAGGATCATCCAAGAGTTGTTGTAACTCAACCTGCCAATTCCTCTGCCGAGATGACATGTGGATAATTTGTTGAACAATCTTTTGTCCTTGACATGTGATTTGCCCAGCACAGTTGGTGCATCTCGTGGATTGTGATTTCTACTCTTTTGACCTTTGCAGCAAACTTAAAAACTCTGCTGTATATCAGGAATGAAGTTGCACCGAAGAACACTGACAATGGTGCCGAGATAGCGCAGACAGAAACATTCAAGTATACGTAAATGAAACCAATCGTATATATATATATATTTATATATATATATATATATATATATATATATATATATATATGATATAAAAACATAAAAAAATAATGAAGAAAGTAGCACAGTTGAAGTTTTAAAATCCAATTATTATCATCAAATTAAAAGTATACATTAATTATTTCGTTTCATCATCCTTTTCATGGGTGAAATCAAGTAATGAAATCTTCAGTTAATTTCAAGTACAGCATTCTATCGGTAATTTCAAAAGTAATACGATTAAAACAATAAATTATCCGCCGCTTCTGATAGATTGTTGAACGAAGAAACGTGAAATGGCAGTTTTATTTCCTGAATTCTAAGTATCTATATAGTAATTGTTTGGTGTCAATCGATATATATTGTGATAGAAACGTCCTGACCTGGGGTTCTTTGATAGTACTGGTGAGCTACGACAAGATCATGAATACTTGAAGGTTGCATCGTCTCAACTCACTGTTTCCGTTTGGGCGGTCCTTTTTTGAACTGCCACATATTTTCATCTTTGGTTGCAGGGTTTCAATGTTAGGCTCGAATTTGGGTGATACTAGGTCTTATCTATAGTAGCTTAGTATCATAGAATCAATAATGGAAGTTCCAATGAGAATGGAACCCACTAATAACGACCGGGGTAAGCTTGCTGGTCATTTGTATTATACGTCCTAGTCCATTCTTCCGTATGATCTACTAGTTAATCCCAGAGGAAAAATTCGCGTTGGAATGCTTTTTTAGAAATAAAAAATACTCTCTAATCACCTTTCAAAACTATGCCCCGGGTTCGTTTACTGGTAAGTGTGCATAGCTTTGAACAGTGCGTAGGAAATATTTTTGAACAAAATTTCAACCCACCACCTTCGCCTCTAAGTGAAAGAGTCCAGAGTTCTAGACACCTGAATAAGGGAATTTGTTAACAGAGTAGGTTTTTCACACGTTTTTGGTCACATTGTTTTCCATCTAAGCAGCAAAAATTAAGCTTCACTCTTAATGGTTGAAAATATGCAACTGGATCCCTCAATGAATATCACAAGTACTAGTAATAGAGGTATCCATCATTTTTTATGATTTGCTTCATGCCACAAACATCTGACATCTGATAACTTTAACAACATTGAGGATCTTCAAAAGCCTGACGGATGATCTCCCTGAAATCATGAGACACATACCAGCACTAAGCTTACCATACATATGGACTATCAACAGACTACAACCCCTTAATAACACAAACAAACAGAAAAACTATAGAAAACACTTTGTAGCACCTTGTTTTCTCGACAAAACTTTGCATGAATGAAAGCCGAAATAAAGAATCATTGGTCTTAAAAGGTCTTCCGATATTGTCATTTTACTATATATATATATATATATATATATATATATATATATATATATATATATATGAGTGTGTGTGTGTGTGTGTGTGTAAGGATACTCCGCCTTGCTTGCAGAAAAATAATTTCAGATTTGACAACACAGTGAAAAGTATATTCTTTGATATACTTCTTTGATATATTTCTTTGTACACAACATAACAAATGGGGAATTTACTTGAGAGCTTATTCTGTTCTTCTGATCTGCGCTCTTCATTGAATGCAGTAGATTCACGGCTTGTGTTGAGTTGTGATTAAAAGCGTTTCACACCTGTTCAACCTTTAAAAATGGAAAACTATACAAGATTCTTTCTCAGAAGGAACATTTGGGGCTTTCGATCAACAAGACTGCCGATTAGTTTTGGAGAGTTCTTGGAAGAGTACTACATTTTTAGTATGCTAGGGGAAGTTCTATTCACACTTTGACTTCAAGTCAGTTGTACGAAAGTACGACTTTGGAGTGAAATAAATTGTTTCGGGGATCTTTTTATTTCCAACTATGTTCAGATAAATTACCGTTTTTTTCCAATGATTTCGGGCAGTCGTGCAATGGACGGAAAATAAATTTCAAGTTCAGCATTATAGTAAAATCGTAAATAAACAACTCATCGAAAGATAACAGGGATGTTATCATTTGGAAGCACAAAAAATTGATTTGTCTTTTGCTTTTACTGGTAATAGAAATCGTAACCAAATAATCAACTGAAATCTTAAGTAAGCAGCAGTCGAAAATCAGTTATAAAGGTTTATAGCTGGACTTCTTGAACTTCTTTTTTTTAGATTTGCGACACCTCATTCAGTGTTATAAAAACAATAAACACTAATACAATTAGTCTTCAGTCATAATTTTGCTGCAACAGAACATACAGAAAAATTACCCTCCGCCCGAAGAGCAAAAAATCATTTAAGGCATTTACTTTTTATTATGATATAAATACATTTTTTTATATAGGAATTACTGAGATACGACCATAGCAGAATTTATGTTCATAAAATTCTTGAATACCATTGAGTCTTTTCACAGTAAACACCAATGGGAGTGAATATTTGTATAGAGATATGAAAAAAAACTTTAGTTATATAATTATTCTTTATATTTCTGCAAATACAAATATTCTTGACGCGACTCGCCGGAGGCGTCTTAATTCCTTACCTGGAAAGAACTGGTTTACAATATAGATGAAATAAAATAGGCCAGTTCATATTCGAAGTTGCTGTCAGTGCTGCAGCTGATATCAACTTATATTATCCTGCCCTTTTATCTATTACCGTGAGATAAATATATATATATATATATATATATATATATATATATATATATATATATATATATATATATATATATATATATATATATATATATATATATATATATATATATATCAGGGGTGCAGGGATTCACCAGTGCATCGATATAAGGTGTTTTTTTTACTGTAACTAATTTTAGTGTTGTTCAATTGATGATTTTATATGGTATTTGTATTTGAAGGAAGTGTTAGTCTACGAGATCTGGGAATGTTTTTACAATTTTTGTTTTTGTATTCCCGTCGTAGCATAGGAAAAACAAGTTACATTTTTTTTCCTTCTGTTTATGTCATTGTCTTTTGGGGTATACAATAGTTATGTTTGAAATTCACTGTTTCCAACTTCTTTATCGTATTGTTGCTTTTCCTTATTGAATATATCTTCATTTAATGAATTATCTGCTTGTCTCTTGCTAATTCCTTCCAGTATTCATTTTTTACAGACTGCAGGTGATTGGATATTGGTAATGGTTTTTTGAGTACGTTTTTCTTGATCTAGTGTTAGATCAAGGGGGCTTACTGCTTAGGTTGTGTTATTATTTTTACTTAAAATATTGTGTTTCTGAAATTTTCAAAATAATTTTGTTTCTTATTTTGAATGTTTGTTGGTCGTTTTTGTTTCCCAATATAATTAGACAGTCTTCTCTATAGTCATATTTCGTCTTTGTGTCTTTTGGCATATCTAGTATAAATAGTCCTACGAGTTTTGATGTTTCAGCACCATCGTGGGAACCATATATATCACCCCCAATACACACACTCTAATCGTATGTTGGCTACCTCTGCTGGTTTCTTTAGGTTAAATACGTTGGACATAAAAGACAATTTCAGGGATTATTGTAAGCAGAAGAACTCTGCAACATATTGGTTCTCCCCAAATCGTTGTCCCATTCACTTTTCGTTTACAGATTTTCATAATCACTGAACCAAATCGTTTACCAATCTGAATTACGCATTTTTACCTTCGTAGAAACAGTTTGAAAACACTTTGGGATGTTCCAAATGTACTGCCCGATTTGTCCAAAAGCAATTTTATTGGTGCAATAAACAACCAGTAGTTTTAGTGAACATTCTATGCGTGACATGTAAGTTTCTGCCGTCCATTTGGATGCACTCATTCAGCTACAAAGCTACTGATCTGCAAACATTCTGATGAAGTCGATACTTTTGTGTCAAATTGAGCTTCTCTTTTTTGGCACCCTGTAATAAGAAAATCAGGGCCTCTTATTCTCAATCTGTTAGTGAAGCACATATTCTAACGTAGTCCAACATTGATGACCCAATACCTTTTTTGACAAATCGAACATTTCTTCTGGGACATCCTGTGTTATGAAAATAGGGCTTTTGTTTTTTAATCGACCAGTCAAACAGAAAATCGATAGTGAATTCACTTCACAATGCCTGTTTATGTTACACGGCGTAAGCGTTCACCTACCGTGAAGCAAGTCTTAGACAAGTAGTCTCGTAAGCCATTGTTTTTTAAGGCGTAAGCAATGAATAGAAATTGTATCTTTTACCAAAAGCATAAAATATCTAATAAATATCTATTCTGTGTGCCTGGGGTTGGGCAATGATTGGCCAGCTTGTCTCGTGATACAAACAATAATTAGCAAAAACATACAGGATATATAAAAAAAAAGCAGTTGTATTTTTGATAACTTGTATGAGACCCTTAAAAGAAGAAGAAATCAAGCCAAGAATAACACTAGGATAGTAAGCCTTTGGCGGAGCAAACTCAACCTTCAAAAATAATAAGATCCCATTAATCCTAAAAAGAAGGGTGTATAACCAATACATCCTCCCAATAGTCATTTATGGAGCTGAAACATGGAACGTAACCAAGAGACAGATCTGCAAATTGAGAACCATGCAACGTGCATATGAATTAATTATGCTGGGCCTCACATGGAGAGACCACAAGACAGCACAGTGCATCAAGGAGAGGACAAGAATCAGGGACATCATAGAATCCATTGAAAATCTCAAATGGCGGTGGGCTGGCCATGTTGCAAGAATGGCTGACAACTGATGGACATCGCAACTCACGACATGGGTCCCGCGAGATCACATGCTCAACCGAGGCCGGCAGAATATTAGATGGAGGGACGAGCTAGATAAATTCAGAAAGTACTGGCTCCGCATCGCCCATGATAGAAAAGTGTAGCAAATCCTGGGGAAGGTCTTTGTCCAACGACGGACATTAAAAGACTGATGATGAGGATTTATTCTGAAAACTACCTTTCAAAGACACAAGTTAAAAAAAATTTTGCAGACTACACTTACATTTTAACTTCACAATTGATATTGAAAACCTGGATACAGGTTCGTACCCGTTTTAATCCATAAATATTTCATTACAATGAAAAACAATATAGCTGACATTACTCAAAGGAATGGATGCTCGAATGAGACTAGTGCGTAACTCAGTTATTTCAACTTCTTGAATCAATGCATTTTTATTGTTGTCTTCGTGTACATTGTTGTTACTTGACTGATATTGCAGAATACAATTAATGTGTTCATAAATGCCACCCGTTTATTCTTAGGGTTGCGTCCTTTATTAAACCTTCGAATTTTCAGAATAGATAATTACCGACTTTACGACGGATATAACATGGATACAGGGTGTCCGTTAAGGATGCCGTGTGTTACAGTCAGTACCGTAATATGTTCTTTCAGAATGACTTAATCACAAATCGTTGAAAGAAGTATATGCTGCATAAATAAATACATTGCAAGAATCTCTGACTTCATTCTTAAATTCATAAACCGCTTTTTATTGACAGTGTTAAAAAAAAACTAATTTCAATCAGGAGTTATTTCTCTTGAAATTGACATTATATTCTCTTTGTATGAATTTAGGAGTTAACAAGTATATTGATTTCCTAAATGTAAGCCAAATTCAGCCAAATGGGTGTAATTTGTTGAACACTTAGAGATAAAGAAACCAAAAAAGATTCCCGATACTAAAGCTGTAGTCTTAGTCTAACAAAGTTATCTTCCGTAATTGCAAGTATTTTTTTTCATATCAATTGTTATGTTGCAAAATCATTCCAAATGAAATTAAACCTCGTGCATAATAGGGAAGTGTATTGTTTCTTTATGTTGATCTATTTGTATAATGGATTCGGATCTCATTTGAAACCAATTTATTCATCACAAAAACAAACATCAATTACATACACGCACACATATTCGTTCATATACCCACATATACATATAATACACACACACACATATATATATATATATATATGATTAATATATTGGTATCAATCATCGTTAATCCGACATTATGCGTAAAAATGACAATGTCAGAAAAACAAATGATTCTTTATTTCGACATTTCTGACCTAGTGAGTTTTGTCAAGAGAATAGGGATTCACAAAAGACCGGTGTTTTATATAGTTGGTTTTATAGAGTTGGTTTTTGCATAGTTTGTTTTATACAGATAATTTTGTACAGTTGGTTTTATATAGTTTATATAAAGCAGTGAGTGAGATTTATGATGAGATACGTGTCATGGCCTTAGGGAGATCATGTACCTGGCTATGTAGTCAGATGTTTGTGGTATGATTTTCATTTTTAAAAAAATTTTATATTCATTAATATATATTGAATAAATGGATATTAACTAAAAAGATCATTCATTCATTATTGCATTTTTCAGCTCAGAGAAAGAATTCTCTGACTGGTTTCAATGAGATTTGATAATCTCGTTGAAATCGACCAGAAATATCTTTTCTGTGAGCTAAGAGATAGAAGGATTGACGCAACCCCTTTTTGCTAAATATCCAAGTTATTTATAAATATAAAATGATCTCCGACCAGTGTGGCTTTCCCTTCCTTTTTACTTACCTCATACATTTATCGGATTCCTCTCGTGTAATAATTCCCTCCCTTTCTCTCTCTCTGTCTGTCTGTCTCTCCGTCTGTCCGTCAGTCTGTCTGTCTGTCTATCTGTCTCTCTCACTCTATATATATATAAGAAAAGGGAAAAAAGAAAAGAAATTAAAAAAAATAAGGTTGAGTTTTTCTGCTCTGAGAATAGACAAACCTCCTCTTAATGTCCTAAATTTGGATTAGAATAAATCGAATCATTTGCCTGAAGAAGCTCTAAAGGGTAGAAACATAAACGTTTAGCCAATCCACTATTTCAACACACGCACAGACACACACAAGCTCGCACACACACACACACACACACACACACACATATATATATATATATATACATATTTATAAAAGTTTGCAGTCTAATTAGGAAAGTAATTTATTTTACACATGTATTTATTTTTCATCCTTGCATTAATCGCCTAAACCGAATATTACACAACGAAATATCAAGATTAAAATTTAGCTCTAAACTACGTATCCAACTACAGATCTATTGATCTAACTTGTAATATGATAATTTACGAACGCTGTCGCGGTGCTCGTTCGAAATTCTGCATTTGTACAATTCAAGTGTGTTTCTCTGGTCGAAGATTACGATTTTCTTCTCAGAGACCATCAACCAAAACTGGGACCAAAACAGTCAGCATAGGTTTCTCCAGTTTTTAGGTGTCTTTAGATGATTGTCTGACTGGATATCTAAGTATATGTCTGTCCCATATAATTAGCGGGCTAAAAGTGTAGATATCTACTCCTTATTGTGTTTAGAAAGATGGTAGTTTTTTTGTTTTCGTCACCCCACCTATCCCCAAAAGAGGATTTTTAGTTTGTGGTTTAAGTTGCAATCTAAGTTCATGCTACAGTCCCTTAGTCCTTTAGTTTGTGTGTGGAAATGTTCACGCTTGTTTTTTTTTTTTTTTTTGGTTGGAATTCTGATTTTTCTGTGATCACTACACAAAAAAATTAGAGAGAAATAACATAATCATTGATCACTCCTAACAATGCATGCTGCCAAAAGATGTTCGTCCAGTGACGGTTTCCATTGTGTGACTAACGAGGCTAGTCTTTCTAATTAGGTTGTCTTTCATCCAAATGGTTTTTCTATCATGTTTATCTCAAGAGCCTCGTTCTGGAATTTTGTCGGGAACATCGGTGCATCTTGACTCTTCGTTGGGATTTCTTCTTCAGATCTACAAATGACTCCCAACACGGTTATTTGAAATGCACGATTCGGTATCCTTTGTTAATTAGTAGATCAAATTTTGATTGATGAAGTCGAGTTCTACCGACACAAACACTAGCAGAGAGAGAGAGAGAGAGAGAGAGAGAGAGAGAGAGAGAGAGAGAGAGAGAGAGAGAGAGAGAGAGAAACTTTGAGCATCTCCGCTGTGAAAGAATTTTTCATTCAGAAATTTCATGAATGTTATACAGTCCCAAATCATTTTTTGATCTTATTATACTAGTCAGTTATTTTCCGATCGCTATTATTGTACTGTACTCAGAGTGTTCCTTGTTTTAGAAATATATTTTTTTTGCTATTATTTTAATATGAATCCTAATGTTTTATGCTTAATTCTTATTTGATGAATCATCAGCTGTTTTACCATGGAGCTGAAAACACACACACACACACACACACACACACACACACACGCACATATATATATGCATTCTGCTCACAATGTCTCACTCTTCGATGGTAAGCCTTTGGCAAAGCTAACTAAACCTTCAAAAGCAAGAAGATCCAATTAATCCTTTAAAAAGAAGGGTATAAAACCAATGCATCCGCCTATTGAGCTGAAACATGGAACATAGCCAAGAGACAGACACACAAACTGAGAAGCATACAAAATGCACATGAAAGAATCATGCTCAACTCCACATGGAGAGACCACTCGACAACATAATATATCCGGGGGAAACCAGGAGTCCAAGACATCATAGAATCCATTAGAAAACTTTAATGGCAATGGGCTAGTCATGTTGCAAAAATGGCTGACAACCAGTGGACATCATGACTCACAACTTGGATCAAATGCGCATCCGACGCTGGCAGAATACAAGATAGAGAGACGAACTCGACTAAGTCAGAAAGTTTTGGCTCCACGACGCCTACGATAGAGAAGTGTTGCGAATTCTTGGGAGGGTCTATGTCCAACGACGGACCTTAAAAGACTGATAAAAAGACTGATAATGATGATGATGAAAAATACAACAATATGAAAAAAGAAACAGATTTTTATCCGTTGTTGAGGAATTGTTTTGATTAATATATTGTAATTGTGATATTTTGATTGATAATGCTGTAATTATATATATTTCATATTTTATCATTTTCAGAGAAAAGGGAGATAATCTTAAAGGATCGTCGTCGTGCATAGTGATAAAGGTCGTTAGTTTTCAAAAACAATTACATCTGAAATACAAAAAGCGTTATTTAAATGAGAATCTTTTTTTTGTTTTCATAATTACAAGAGCAAAACATTACCAGTTGCTGAAGAGTTCGTTGGGTACGAAACGTTGACCGGGTAGATATCCTTGTGAAATGTATTTCGTGTTATATATATATATATATATATATATATATATATATATATATAGAGAGAGAGAGAGAGAGAGAGAGAGAGAGAGAAAGAGTGAGAGAGAGAGAGAGAGAGACACACACATGCACTTGTGGATACACATAGGTAGATCGGTATACTGGCCTCTGACAAGGGTGTCGATGGGTGAAACAAATTCCCCATTGCACTAATTTTGTACAATCAGGTAATATATGAATATAATTTCTATGCTTTATTTCTTTCTTTCAACAAAATAATATAACACAATTTATCATTATTCTCTCGGATCATATATCTATTTCTTGATAATATGATTGTCTTCGTTGAAAGAGACAATAGATGAAAAATATAGACCGTGAATAAACAAAATGAGAATTTGGTGTTAAAATAGTTTTTTTCTTGCCTCTGCATTACTGGTGGCTGTTTAGCTCAATGGTAAGAGCAATGCTCCCTTTAAGTAGCTTCCTTATCAGACGCAGATTTGATTCTTGCAGCAGCCTCATTTTCTTCAAATGTTTATGCTTTTGGAGTTGTTTCGGTCAAACGATACATTCACCGTGTTATAACGGTAGATCAATTAAAAAAGAGAGTCAATATAGTATGAAGCCGTTTATGTTCTGTTGGATCATACATTCATTTCTCAATAACACACACACACACACACACACACACACATATATATATAAAAAAAATAAACGGAAGATTTGGCATGGAAATTACATAACGTGTTTCTCGGTTCAACCAATCATTAAAAGTGGTTGATTATTCTTTTCAT
This sequence comes from Thysanoteuthis rhombus, assembly GCA_963457665.1. Taxonomy (NCBI): domain Eukaryota; kingdom Metazoa; phylum Mollusca; class Cephalopoda; order Oegopsida; family Thysanoteuthidae; genus Thysanoteuthis; species Thysanoteuthis major. The sequence goes on along the minus strand of OY735201.1, from coordinate 7,958,279 downwards.
GAGCAGAGTCAAATAAATATAATGTATTTTGGTTAATCTCAAATAATGCTTTCCAACGCACTCTGATAACCTGCCACTCTTGACAATTGATTGAACTAAGAAACACGTGTTGGGTAATTTCTCTACCAAATTTTTAGTATATTGCTCTATATTATATGATTAATATTTCGATCGCTTTTATTTCAATTTAATGAAAATACTAAATTCAAAAATTCAACTGATCTACTTTGTTAATCAAAATTTATCATCAAAATTATTTGAAAGAAAGTAGTATTTCTGATATTATATATAGGGAAATAATGGATTCACTACACGTTTACGTTTCTTCCTTTTTCATCAGCATCATCATCAACATCAGTACTTTATCACCTGTCGTTAGACATAGACCTTCCAAAGGCTTCGTCACACTTATCTATCATTGGCGTTACGGGGCTAATATCATCTTAACCGGTCAAGTTCGTCTTGCAATCTCATATTCTGCCGGCTTTGGTTCTGCATTTGATCTCTGGGGATCCATGTTGCGATGTCCATCGATTGTCAGCATTTTTTGCGACATGACCTGCCCATTGCCATTTGAGGGTCCTATTGATTCTAATGGGGTCTTGTTTTCCCACTAATGTACTGTGCTGTCTTGCAGTCTCTATTTGATATTGAGCATGATCCTATTATATGCACGTTGCATGGTTCTCAGTTTGAGGGTCTGTCTCTTGATTAAGTTCCACGTTTCAGCTTCATGGGTGACTATGAGGATAATGCATTGGTTTTATACATTTCTTTTTAAGACTAATAAGATTTTCTTGTTCCTGAAAGTTGGGCTTACTCTTCCGAAAGCTTGATAACCTAGACTGAATCTCCGCTTGATTTCTTCCTCTTTTAAGGATTTCATGGAGATTAGTCGTCCCAGGTAGCTGTAGTGGTTTATTTTACTGATCTTTGCGTTTTCGAACTGAATGTTTATGTATAGAGCACTTTATCAAATAAACCCATTGGATATCAAATTACTGATTTGTAGTTTAGTATACATGTATATATATATATATATATATATATATATATATATATATATATATTGCATGTAAACTTTGACAGACATGAATATTTATGCATAACCATATCCGTTTTACGGAATACGTTCGTGTGTATTCAAGGTATTCGATAAAAACGCAGAACAGTGTTACCATGTTGGTACAAGAAATAAGATCTACATAATAGACAGTAAAATTATATCGACCGAGAAAACATGGTGTCCTTGTGCAGTAAGTTGATAACTTTATGTGGATTTGTCAGACATTGCACGCTGCTGTCAAACACACACACACACACACACACACACACACACACATATATATATATATATATATATATATATATATATATATATATATATATATATATATATAATCTGTTTTTATCGTCAATCGTTGGACATAGACCTTCTCTTGCATTTGCATCACCTCTTTATCGTAGGCGTCGCAGAGCAAGTACCTTCTGAATTTGTCTAGTTCTTCTCTCCATCTTGTTCTCCTCTGGCCTTTGTTGCGCATGTGATCTCTGAGGATCTATGTTATGAGTCGAGATGTCCATCGGTTGTCTGTCAACTTGGCCAGCCAATGGCCATTTGAGTTTTCTAGTGGATTGTATGATATATAATAATGATAAATGAAAAAATTATGAATATACACATATTATAATAAATTAGTTTATTTATCAGAATGAAATAAAACGTTGCTTATTTGTGAAACGATCATACATTTTTTGTTTAGTCGGTAAGTGAGCTGCCAAGCAATCACATGATTTCAAATCAAGGCAGGGGAATATCAATTTGATGTATTGGTTTGGTTTAAGGTGACAGGACAGACATACACTGAAGAGTTTTTTCCACTAAATTAGGTTTAGATTGTTTTTGTTCTTGTTACGTTAAAAAACAAGTTGAACTCAAGTTTGACAATAAATCTTGCTCAGTTGATTCTCCAGCTGAAAATAGCTTTAGATATGCAATTGCAGATGAATATTTCATTCAAATCGATTTTCTTCCAGGGGTTGTAAACAGCTTAGGGGGACTAGCTTCACACTTGGACACCAGCAAATCCTAAATCGCAACAAAAGAAAACAAAGCTAGAAAAAAAAAAAAAGAAGAAGACAAGCGAACGTCTATAGAACTTTTTATCAGATTACACTTTTTTTCAAAAACTTCATCCAAATTTTCTATTGTATATATGCAACTCTTAATTCTGGTCATCGTGTCTTTGACGACAAGGAAACAACGTTATCAGAAATAAAGGATGATCATCAAGTGAGATCTGAACTCCAACACCTCATTGCCAGAGGTTGTCGGCCACGAAGACTTTCATGGTTTTGCAGATATTAACTAGAAAGTTGTATGAAAACAACTAAAAATGAAAAAGAAGGTAAAAACTAATCAATTTATTTTTGTGTACAGAATATTGTGTTCCAATACTTCATCAGTAATCTTTGATTATTTGTTCCTAAAACGTGAGCATATGAAAATTGCCAAGAGTGACCCCTTGATGGCTAATTATGACTGAAAATTGTATAAATGTTTTCGAAAACTGGCTATGAGATACCGTTCTTCAAATGTAATATATAGTCTCCAAAATCCTAGTCTTGAGCCTTTATATGAATTTTGGAGCGCACATAACATACATAAAGCATAGCAGATATAAAGGATCAAATTGAATTTTATATATCAAAAAGAATGAATATTGACTATCTTTATGTTGTCACATTTAACGACAAAAATATCAAGAATTATAACTTCACCCACAACAATACCCTCAGCAACAACAACAACAATAACAACAACAACAATAAAAAAAATGAAGTAAATGTTTACTTGCACGAAGAATTTTCACTTGGATTTTCAGAATTTTAGTAAATTCTCAAGCTTCTCCATCCTTTTAAGTTGACTCACTGAAATTAGAAAACGATTTCACATTACCACCGGTGACCTCTTGAACCTGTTTTTATATTACCCTAACATTTTTCAATTTACTCCCTTACCGGTTTATCTGAATAATAAATTGAGTGTACGACAAATGATAACGGTGTTTACTGTGGCTTTTTAGATCACATAGTTTAAATTACATTTCTCTCCAACTTACCAATACTCAGTGTTTCTACAATTCGAAAAGACTGATGAGTCAATGATCTATATTGGAGCTGCATATTCTAGTTTTAAAATCAGGTTTAATAGCCACAAAAATCCCTTCTCAAACGAAGAATACGAATGCGCTACATTGTTATCAAAGCATTTCTGGCAGTTGAAAAAAGAAAAATGACACCATTAATTAACTGGAACCCATAATAAATACACTAGCTCCCAACAACTAACCAAACAGTGCTGTCTGTGTATTGAAGAGAAAGTGAACATTTAGTAGAATTATTCTTCTCGGCAATCTTTTTTTAGTTTCAGGAATCGAATAATTATAAATTGCATTATATCGTCCATTCCTGCAGCAGCCCCATTTTCTTTGATGAAGTGATACATTAACCACATAACAACGGGAAATCATTTCAAATAAGAGTCTTTTTCTATTTCTTAACACACACTTACACAAACACACACACGTAAATATATATATATATATATATATATATATATATATATATATATATATATATATATATATATATATATATATATATATATATATATATATATATATACTTTCCAGCTACTACTTTAAAAAGAAATATGAACTCAAAATGTATATATATGTATGCATGTATATAAATATATAAATATATTTAAGAAAGCACACACGCATGCACACACACATGCACATGCACTTACACACACACACACATACATATATATATCGTTTTAGAGGTTACATTAACTATGGCGATAGTGCTCAATATTTTATTTCTATCAAGTAGATTGATAATTGTAAATAACTACCTATCTATCTTTCAATCAACATACGTACATATATTCATATATAATTATGAATTACACGCATATAGATATACAAATATATATATATATATATTCAGTTTTATAATTTAATTTCATTTTTTTACATTGTCATGTGATTTTGACCTGAGATTACATGTTGAAATATTTTGAAGTTGAAATATTCTGAATATGACATGTTATAACATCCTAAAAGTTTTTAAAAAATTGACTTGTCACAGATAGAAGAAATTGTAATGGATTTTTTCATTTCGATCCTGAAATTACTTTCTGGCGATGTTCTGAGTTTCACGCAATACGAATCGTAATAAACAAATAAATAAGTAAATTTGCTATTAGCCCATCCACCGTTTTTAGTTATAATTAGTAGTTTGCTACTTTACGCAAGGCACTATTTAGAAAAAAATATAAAGGAAGATATGGATTTTTTTTATCGAATCTTATTCCTATTTTCGTACTAAGTTCCTGCAAGATTTGTCTCCTTTTTCCGTTTTTCTTGATCGCAACATATTTTTTCCTCTTTAAAATTAATTTGGCATTTTTTTTTCCTTTTTTTTTTTTACTTGTCCCTGGGTTTTAAGAAGCGTCAATCAAAATTGTCAGCATCAGTGTAAATAAAAGTAATGATTAAGAGCTCTTACGCTGGCCGCGACAACAGCCGCCCCTGTCCGAGCTTTACATATCAAAAGTTTCTTCACGACCCTGAGTTCTTCGAGGTTCTTGTTACATATGAAGATACACTTAAAAGATGATAAGCACGCTAAGAGGCGGCACTCACCTCACTCAGATCATCCAGTCCAGTTTCCACGTTGTCAACCGATTGGGCACCGGTGCTCCAACATTTACTAAGGTTTCTTCAGTTTTTAAGTTACTCTTGCTGGTTGGCTGGCTATCTCTATATACGTACAAGTCGTAACAATGGAGCTAAAGGATGAGAAAATTCCCTAATTCCTCAAAGATAGTTTTTGAGTGAGGGGTTCAATTCACAATTGTAGATTTATGCTGAATTGTTCCCTTAGATTTAGTCCGGTAGAGTCCACGTTTATTTTCTGAAAATTCAGACTTGTTTAGTGACCACTTCCCGACAAAAAGGCAAGAGAAGTAAATTATCTACTGCTCACTTCATTTTCCAATTTTTCATATGTTTACTCCTAACACAGCATGCTGCCAAAATACGTCAGTTACATGACGGTTTCTATTGGGTGACTAACCAGACCTTCCTCACCCCCTTCACGTTGCTTCTTCTCCTCGTTTCTTTTCACTCAAACATCATTTGAAAAATATCTTGTATTTCTTCTTTGCCACCAAGTTTTGTCTTTATCTCTTTTTTTGAATCTAATAAAGCCGAAATGGGATGAATTTGGTGGGGAAGATTGTGTTGCGCTAGTCCTCCTCGCTGGAAGACCATCCTTCGAGGAAAATCAATATTGATTGTCTTGAATCTTTTTTGTTGGTTCATACGTTGTCCACTGGCACCACTAGGGAATATGCATCTACTCCATCTAGTATCTCAAACCCATTGCCTTCTCCTTTGTTTATCAAAAGCAGTGGTTCTTAGTGTGGGCGTTAGTTTAGGTAGGTTTCTTCAGAGTGGGCGTTGAGATGACTAAATGCCTTGAACAGGCGTTTGAGCTTCTAGAAGGACAGTTGTAGAGTTTCCATGAACATCAAATGATTCTGATCTACGAATGGCTGTTGTTTAGGAGTATCTGCTTGGAAATATATTGATATGATAACATCTCCCTTAAGAAAACATTTGAACACGGAGTTGACGTTTTTTCTTCATAATGACAAACTACCACATGTATCTAAAATTCAGGGGGTGCAAACATGTACCTAAGTGCCTAAGGAGGTGTTAGGCTTAGAAAGGTTGAGAAACAATAACTTTAAGCATTAAATCTTTTCATGTATTATAGAATCTTTTTTTTTCTTCCTCCTTTTTCTTCTTTTTTCCTTCCCCTCTTATCTTCCTTGTTCCTTCATCTCCCTTCGTTTTGTAAGATTTTGTCTTCCTTTTTTTTTTAATCCCTCCTTATACAGTTAATTTCTTTCTCGTCCTCCTCCCCTTTCTCCTAATTGAATTACTGTAGCCTCATAAATGGCCCACCAGATCAATCAGCCAAATAGGCTACGGATTTTTCTCTCTTTGTGTGTTTCTACAATACAATGTTCGCGCGTGTGTATCTCTGGTCACAATTCTGTGGCTATAACCTTGAAAATTTACATGAGTGCACCAATAGGCACCCTCTAAAAACGTTGTTTTTATTTTTCAGATACGTGCTATTGGGAGTCTCGATGAGGTCTCATTTAGACCGAACCTAAATGCCCAAATCTTGAGCTGTTTTTCTTTAGAGAAAGTTTTGAATAAAAAATCTATCTCGCAGATAATTTTAGATAAAAGATCTATTTCTTTTAGATAATTTTAGATTTCTTTTTTTGATATTCAGTTCTGGTACACGCACGGGGTACAGTTATCTATTTATGTGGAGTGCGTATCTCTTTTAAAAAATGTTATTCTTTATTCTTTTCTAGTTCTTACTCATCACCCATTGCTTATTTTCTCTTGCTTAATCATTTTACTTATTGTTGTTAACTTTCTGCTTTCAGTTTTATTAGCTCAGATATTATATTCCGATGATAATCTCAGAAGTATTGGGTGTAATCCAGGCGTTTGCGTATTTATTTATGTGCTTGAGTGTTTCAATGCCACTGGACACACTGCTTTGTCTATAGACTTATAAATTGGCATCAGTACTCCACTTTTGAAAGTGGTCTTTTGGATGTTTGGAATTAAAACCTTTTTGACCTTTGGGGGCCACTATTTCGATGCTTTTAATAAAACATCTGGAAAATGTACAAGTTTTTCATTCTATGTTAGAAGTTTTCTAGAAATAACTAGACTTTGGATAATCTCGATGTTTCTAGATGTTTTTTTAAAACTATTTCAGATGTTTTTCAGGGGAAATAACATCTAGATTAACCAGAATCTAAATGTTTCTAGATTTTTGTTTTTTTTTTCACTCTATTTTATGTTTTCCGGTGGAAATTATTATTATTTTTATCAACATTTCCAGGGGAAAATTATGAAGTTATTAATTTTCGAAATAAATTACGGCAAATGGGGAAAAAAAAATGAAATACAAAAAACAAAAACACCAAAAAACGACAACGCTTCTTAAAAGAGGGAATCACTAGAACTGCTTTATAAAAAACGCGCACCAACATCAAAGCACGTTTTGACTTTCTGAGAGCATATTAAAAAATTGTTCGAACACAGATTGGGAAAGTTCTCATAAATCGACACTGGAAAACGAGGACGACAGCTTACAAGTCAGTAATTCGTCGGTCTACATATCTTTCCATATCTATCCATCCATCTATAATTGCATTTATCTCAGCATGCCTAACCGTTTATCGATCTCCTGATGAATGCCTTGCAGATGTCATTGATGTAATAAGGATTTCTGACACAGAGGAATATTGCGATATATAAAGAGCTATACATAGAATGGGTTAGAGGGAAGCATTTATATTTGTAGAATGATAGATAGATGAATAGAGAGTGAGTGAGAGAGAGTGAGAGAGAGAGAGAAGGGGAGGAGGAAGGAGAAAGGGAGAGAGAAATTGCGAATTCTTAGAGGTTTTATAGTATGAAGAGCCTCTGTCCCGTCCCTATAGACAAAGAAAGGTCCTCCCCAGGGCACATGCTTAGGCAAAGCATACGGAGATCCTGGGATACCCAATCGTTAGAATCCTCCCCCCAGGTTAGCCGATGTAATCCAGAAAAAGCAGAGGGCGATACGTCTGGCATCAGTTCGGCTGTAGGAGCAGCGAGAAAGATGTCAAATTCGGTATTAAACTCCCTGTTTGTCTGTTTTTAAACAAGGTTGTCCTTCTCCTAGACTGGTTGTCTCCCTTAGGCTAGACAGCACTAAACACCCTTCTATTTTACCTATAGCAGGGGAATTTTCTTCCTCACAAGAGTTTTCCATACTTTTCACTTATACCAGGAATCGAACCTGCGACCTTTTTGTGTGTGGGGCAGATGCGTTAACCATCATCTCATCCGTATATTATTCGTAAAATTAAAATAAGAAGATGAAAAGATGGAGGGAAAAGTTGTAAACAAGGGATGAAAGGGAGGGTTCAACAAAAGGAAAGTTTGAAAATCAGACAAATACACAGAGATCATTGTTTGAACAGGTCCAGTTAGTCACACAATAGAAACTGTTATGTAACCGACATCTTTCGTCAGCACTTCATATTAGAGGTAATCAATTAGGCAAAAATACCAATGAATAAACTACTCTTGACTTTGCCCCCCAAAACAAGTGTTAACACTGTCGAACACCAACTAAAGAACCGCTTTCTGATAGCAATGGAGTGAAAAAAAAAACGAATGATAACCAACCATATACAATAGTGTACTTAGTAATTGCAGATAACAGACAGGCATACAGACAGACAGACTGATAGATAGATAGATAGATAGATAGATAGATAGATAGATAGATAGATAGATAGATATGAGTACATCGCATAGGTTAATCAATTTACCAGAACTAATGCTAAGATTTTTTCATCTAATATTATCACAGAAAAATACATCTCTTGTCTAAAATTATCCCCACAATAGATCTTTTTACCTAAAATGATCTAAAAAATACAGGCTGTTGTTGGTTCAAACTAACGAGAAAATTCAGAAAAGTGTTTCAAGATGGTGTACTCATGCAAATTTGTAAGGTTTTAGTCCTATAATGTAAGTGCGAGCGCGCATGCACATGCATGCACGCACGCACTCATGCACACATAGAGATATACAAAGTAAGAGAGAAGAAACCGGAGCCCAATGTTTAGGCAAGTCTTTTGTGGAACTACAGATATTCATAGATAAAGATAGAAAGAAAGAAAGTAAAAGTAGACTGCTTCATTAACCTCAGATAGCGAATCACCATGATATCCATAAAAGAAGAAATGAAGCGAAGAATTACACTAGGTTGACAAGCTTTCCAGTATTGCAAGCTCGACTTTCAAGATAACATTCTCATTAGTCCTAAAAAGAAGGGTATATCACCAATGCATCCTACTAATACTTACTTATGGAGCTAATACATGGAACCTAACCACAAGATTGACCCTAAAACTGACAACCATGCAACATGCACAAAATAAAATCATGCTCAATCTCACATGAAGAGATCATGAGACAACACAGTATATTATTGGGACCCCCCCCCCCAAAAAAAAACAAGAGTCTGAGATACTGTAAAATCCATTAGAAAACTCCAATGGTAATGGACTGGATATGTTGCAAGAATGTCAGACAACTGCTGGATATTACGACTCACAACATGGATCCTCAGAAAACATATGCGAAGCTGTGGCTGACAGAAAGTAAGATAGCGTGACGAGCTAGCTAGATAGATTTAGAGAGTACTAGCTCCGTGATACCCATGATAGAGAGGTCTGGTGAATGCAGGGGGGGGGGGTCAATGTCCAACAACGGACGCTAAAAAGGCCGCCGCTGCTGACGAAAGTGTGAGGAGGGGGAAAATACGAGAAGAGTACGAGAAGTGAATGAAAATACCCGCAATTGCCTGTTAAGCGGCTCTTCTTTGAAACGTGCGGCACCCTATTACAAACATCTGACATATTAGGAAATCACACTGAAAACCATAAACAACAACAACAACACCAACATTGTAATACAGAGACTACTACTACCACCACTACTAATACTAATGCTACTACTACCACTACCAATGATACTGCTATCAGGCGAGCCAAAGATAAAGGAAAACAATTTCACGGACTCCGACTGATCTGGCATTATTGATCAATAACGCTATTTTTTAAACGTCCTTATTATTAATTTCGCAATCCAGAGTTATTACAAAATCACGGAGGAAGAGATGAAACAAAATCCAGAATTGTATAAGTCCATTAAATATAGATGAAAGGACCCTGTTCAAATGAACCAAATAATGCACCCCCACACATATATATATATATATATATATATATATATATATATATATATATGTGTGTGTGTGTGTGTATGTGTGTGTTTGTGTGTGGGAGTGAGAGTGATTCCCACATATACACACTGAAAAGTCAAAGCGATATGGCCACCTGCATGATGTGATGCTGCCTGCTCGTTTATATGTCAGTTCTGGGGTATGGATTCTATGAGAAAAGTAATTTTTTCCTTCCGAATCTGATGTGAGAACATTGATAGCTGGTTATGTAAATGCAGCAAGTTATATTGTGAAAGTTCTGAAAAGCAAGCTCGTTAGCTCAACTCATCCCATAAGTACTCAATGAAATTTTGGTCTGAGGATTTTAGTGACAAGGGCCACACACTGAAGTTCTTTTCCATGTTCCTAAAACGATTCCCGACTATTCTTCTATGTTCCTTAAGCTAATAACGAACAACTTACACGGTGGAACAATTGCATTGTCCTGTTCAAAGATACTGCTATCGTGGCAGAGAACTATTGCCATGAAGGAAGGTAATTAGTCTCCACTGATATTGGAGTAGTTGGTATACGACAAAGTACTCTCCACATGAATTATAGGGGAAAAATGCCAAGCCATCACCTTACCTTCACTGGATAGTCGTGTAACGGAATGTAGGTTGTCACTTAACCCCCATTAGATACAAAGAAATATGTGTTGGATTGCTATCATGATATAAGTGACGGTTAAGCGGTGATTTAATTAATGACGTTAAATAACGGGTAAATCTTGTCTTGGATTGTTATAACAAACACCACAACTGTAAAATTCAATGAGGAAAGATTTTACAAAAAATATGCAATAAGCCAAAGTAAGTAAACTAAACTTTAATTCACTGTAAGTTAAATGACATAACCCGGCCGAAATATTTAGGGCATATTACACCATAGACTCATAGACAAGCGGATCATGACCGAATCGTAAGTGTTACACAGTGGAATTGCGTTTGCATGGAGCCATGTCAAACCCCCAAGTGAATGAATATAAATTACAAATAGAGACCAAGATATCACCCGGATGGAGACGAAGAGAGTCCATCAGATTTGATCTCAGCCTGGACGCTCTGGCCCTCCCCCCTATGGGAAAAAATCATTAATATGACATTTCTGCAAGTCGAAAGTTTATCTCTCTCGCTATCATCTCTCTCGCTATCATCTCTCTCTCTCCCCCTCTCTCTCCCCCCCTCTCTCTCTCTCTCTGTACGTTGAATCTACATTCAAGCAGTTGAACCAAAATAAAACATCTTTAGTAAGGAAAATGTTCTTGATCTATTTCGGTGTTATGGGCCCCAAACCATATTCGGTCAGGTTCAGCACACACAACATCTTTGAATACATCAACGGGGGAAAGAAAATTATATTTCATATAGTTTTGAAAGAAAAAAAACAATTAAGGGTGTTGCATTCATGTCCCTGGTTGGAACTGCACGCGCGAAAAAAACCTCAAAAATAACATTGGGTCCCTTACGGTTGAAAATGCCCCCCAATGTGATTGAAAAATCCAAACA
>OY735201.1:7876817-7941817 GCA_963457665.1 Thysanoteuthis rhombus | reverse complement strand
CTCTATAATGTTTCGCCTTTCGGCTTTGTCAACGTAGTAATTTCGTTTTTCAAGTAAACAATCTCTCACGATATCACACGATTAGAAAAACCGACTTTTCAATATTGTTTCATTTGAAATTACTACTTTGACGAAGCCGAAAGGCAAGCATGTTAGTGTGATAAATTTCATTAAAATTCGCCTATATTCTTTATTTTCAACTTTCAAAAATCGTATCCACTACTCATCATATATATATATATCTATATCTATATCTATATCTATATATATATATATATATATATATATATATATATATATATATATATATATATATATATATATATATTATAGAAATGATTATATTTGGTCTGACAGAATGAATTATGAATTGCGTTATATTATATAGAAAATCATTTGAGATACCATCGTCATACTGATAATATATCATTTTCCCTACAATGTAAATAGAATAAACAATTGGAGAAAATGGGTAGCCGCTTCAACTTAACGATACTCTTATAATTGAGCTAAACTTATTCCATCCGTGTATTGTGTAACGTCTGGTGATCATCTCAAATAAGTTTCTACATGAAATAACGTAATTCATAATCCATTCTTTAGAACCAAATATGTCCATTTCTTAATACATAACTGTCGCATTGAAAGAGAGGAATGGACCGAGACCCAACGGGATGAGAATCTGGCTTGAAAACAGTTATTCGGACCTCTGCATTATCGGTGGTCGTTTGGCTCAAAGATAAGAGTATCATTACTTGGAATCTGCTACCCTATCGGTGGCAGGTTCAATTCCTGCAACAGTCTAATTTTCTTTAATTGTTTATTCTATTTTCATTGTCTAGGGCAAGTGATATATCACTCGTGTAAGGACGGGAGATCATCTCAGATAAGTTCCTATATGATAATATATATATATATATATATATATATATATATATATATATATATATGTATAAAAAACGCATTTAATCAATTCAAAAATGACTTCAATTAATCTCTATGCTCTATCTTATTACACCCTTTTTATGTTTACAAGGGTCTGATGTGAAGAAAATTTTAAATGAAGAATTTGATTTAATTAAAATTATAATTCTTTGAATCACGCTTTTTGCATTTTGGAACCACACACACACGCACATATATGCACGCGCGCTCGCATGCACACACACACACACATATATGATCATATTTGATCTGAAATATTCACCAATGAATCAAAGTATGTTATTTTGATGAAGTAATCATTGTGTAAAATAATTGCTCTTTTCATCATAAGGTTACTACGTAACTGATGTGTATACGAATAATAATTCAAATTTATACTTTATTCCTGAACAAATAGCTACCATAATGAAGACAGGTAATTATTTATGTCGCCCTTTTATACGACAGAAAAAACGATTGAAAATCTCTACGTTTTTGTATTTTTTGTATTTTATACTGAGTCGGTGACTATTTTAGAACAATATCATGATTGTTAGCATTAGGTGGCAAATTATGAAGACTATCAACCGAATTGTCTTCAAAGATGTTGAGATAATCTTTCATTTATTTAAGACATCAATGGTATATTTGAAATTAATCGTTATTTCACGTTTACAAAGATAGTTAAGTGTTGTGTTTTTGTTATTTTACTACATTTAGTATCGAGTATTAAAAGATGTGCACATTTGTTATCATATGTTTCTTTTTATGACTAAAGAGGACAGCCTTGTTTCCTTCTTCGGAAATGATTTCGTGACTTGAATATTTCAGTGGCAGTTTATGTATATATGCCTACACGATACAATAGATAGAGTGTGGACATAGTATCCTCTAAGCCAGGCGCGTGGATTCGCACATACATTTGCCACTCAGCGCTCAAAGGGAATTAATATGCACACATAGGGAATTGATGAGCACAAAACGTCAGTTACCTAACAAATTAATAATTATACTTATGATTATCAGAATGACAAGCTTGGCTTTGCCATGGTCAAACTCCTTTGTTATATAAAAATATGAAAAGTAAAAAAAAAAAACAGAATTAAATTCTCCATATGATATCATTCCAATACTAAGTGTACTATTCCAGTTGATTTGGTGGTAGTTCCTGTAAATGGGATTTGCAAACTGTACTATAACAAGTCAACCTGATTTGTGTCTTAGAATTGGTGACTGATTTCATTATTTTAAGCGTATGTCACTGCGTCACTGTTTTCTGTGCATGACGTCAGTGGGTTTTAGTCATTGTCATCAATCATCCGCCATTCCCGTTAGATACCAAAATGACGGGCAAAACTCAATCGTAGAAGTTTGACAAAAGAAAGAAAGAAAATGTCTACTCAGTCCAATGATTTATCCACCACTGACCCCGAAAGCAATGAAGGAGAAAGACAGATAAAGCGTACCCAGCTTATCGATTAGTCTGTCACTGGCCTCGAAAGAAAGGCAGAAAGAAAGGCTGGAAGAAAGGCAGGAAGAGAAAAAGGAAAAGGCCAATCTAATGGTCAATCCGCCACTGACTTCGAAAGCGAATAAAAAGAAAGAAAAAAAGGGGGTCACTCCCATGATCTACTGATTACAAGCCGAACGCCTATAACCACAGAGCTACAGATATGTAGATGAAAATTGAAACTTATTTGTGCTTAAAAATGATATTGTGGTTTTGTTATGTTCAGCTTTAGTAACATATTTAGTAGTTTTCACAGGGAAGAAGAACAATATTTATGTAGTCCATTATCATTAATTTCTGCTACTATTTACCTTCATCTTAATCGTCGTTTTTTTATCGCAACTAAACAATGAAGATGGAGGTAAATAAAGGTTTTTTCTTTGGAAAATGGTTTTGGATTTTGTTTTCGTAAACCAAACCGACCAATTGACCGTCACTATTTATTTTGAAATGGGGGCTAATTTATATGTAAACTAATCTTATTTTAAATAAGGAAACCCAAAAGTAATGTAAATTAGGCGAATAACCTTTTAAAAATCTTTAAAATAAAACAGGTGTTTTGAATAAAAACAAAACAACGTATTTAATGAACGAGCAACAATCCTCACCATCCCGACCTCTGTTTTTGACCAATGGTGACAGATTCCAACATGGCATCACATATCATCAACCTGAGACCTTTTCCCTCTTTAAATTCTTAGTTAAAATCTCTACACACCGAATAGCTGAATGATTTGGCCAAAATTTATAAAGTAATTTCATATGCTTCTTGTCTTCATAGTTACATGTGAATAAAAACTCTAACACCATAAGAATTTGATTTTTCTCAAACTGATAGAAATCCATTGGAAAATATATTTTCATTAATGACCGTTTGTTTTTTTTTCGAATTTTAACATCAAAAAACTCTTAACCCGGCATTCAAAATAAATAAAATAAATAAAAAATTCTACAGCATATATTTGTATCATTCATCCATACGTAACATAAATAACTTCGTCATTTTTGATGGGTACTATGCTAATAATATTAGAAGTCATCAATCGAAACTGTCACCAGAACTGTCATCATAATTTCCTCACTGCTTTTTTCAGCTGGTCTGTCTGCCTCTGTGTATAACGCGCACAGTCTGTATCAATGTTGTTAGAGTGCAAAAACATTGAACATTCACTCCTTATTATGCCCAGAAAAATAAGGCCTTTCTAAAAATCTCCCCCCCAGTAGGTTGTTGGTTGGAAGCTTTGATTTGTGAAGTAATTTTATGCTTGATTGATCCCTTTGTGTACATCTGTTTTTTAAAAGACATTTTTAAGGATTGCTGCCCCCAAAGACGAGAGAAGTAACTTATTCATGGATTACGATTTTCTCCAAATTTTTAATTGATCACCCACCCCAACACGGATGGCTACCAAAATACGTTCGTCACATGACAGTTTCCAATGAGTGATTAACCAGCATTTTAAATATATTTATTAAAATGATCTCTTATTAAAAATAATCTCTTCTTATTGAAATTAATCTCTTCTTATTTCTATTATTATTTGGACCATCCTCATCTTGGTTGTTTCTCATACAACGTTTAGGCCGTTGTACTCTACAGCCTTCATCAGGTATCATCTGGTAGGTGTGGGGAAGTAACTAACCGAACCCTTCGTTTAACCGACGGGGGTATATTGACTGCACTCCCCTGATGAAGGCAATAGAGTACAACGGCCGGAACGTTGTATGAAAAAGAACCAAGATGAGGATGGTCCGAATAATAATATAAATGATAATAGTACCTCATCTCAAAAATTCAGAGATGTACTAATCTCTTCTTATTGAAAATAATATCATAGAGGTTCAATGTACATTGTGGAATATCAACTGGAGATGTTACTTCGTAGAATGTAATCACACTTGTATTGTATTAATACATGTTCTTATAATTTTATTAGCTGCTTCAAAATTTCAGGTTTCCGTGAGCATTCAGTATGCACATACTTTTGTAACAGGAAACGAATTGCACGGCAGAAGATTGACTACAAAGAAGATTAGAAGGATCATTTCTTGTGGATCCATCTCTTGTATTTGCCCGTTGCGTCTCAATGCGTATATTGTATCTTCTGTGCGCCGAAAAGGTTTCACTGGAGATGTAATTATCCATTGGATAATGCGTCCTCCCGATAGTCATCTATGGAGCTGAAACATGGAATCTAACCAGAAGATTGACACTCAAACTAAGAACCATAAAACGGACATTGGAGAAGATCATGATTAAGATCAGAAGAGAGCACATTATATTATAGAACAACCAGGGGTAAGAGATATCTTGAAGATCATTAGAAAACTCAAATGGCAATGAGCTAATCAAACAGCCTCTAGACATTAGGACTCAGACGTGGATCCACAGAGATTGTATACAAAATTACAGCTGAGAAAAAGGAAGATACAATGACACTCGACACACGTTCCCGAAGTATTGGCTCCGTGACGCCCACGATCAAGAAGTCTGGCGAATCTTGAAAAGGTCTATGTTAGAAGGCTGACGATAAAGTTTGCAAGTAGAGATCTGATTAGCAATATTTGTTAATATCTTTCAATACAAAACTTTAAATTGTAAACAAGACAATGATTTTTCATTCTACTCACTATATTTCCTAATTGGAATATTAGAAAGCATTAACAAAAGCTGTCATCAAAAGTGTCAATATAGGTTTCTTCTGTTTTTGAGTTACTCTACCTAGCTGGCTATGTATTGCGCATATAGGCCACCACAATGGATCTAGAAGACAAGAAATCCAAACGTATACTCCTTTAATACTTTGAAAAGAACTGTTTCTTTTCTCCCCCCCAAATAATGTTGGTGCAATTTACAATGCAAGTTTATGCTAGATTGATCCCGTTTATGCTTTTTATTTTTAAATTCCGACTTTTTTTAGTGTCTTGACCATTTTTCCCTTCTCAAAATTTTCAATTGATCACCTGTTACATGGCCTGCCGTCAAAAGACGTTAGCACGTGACAGTTTCTATTGAGGGACGAACCAGACCTGTCTTAAATATTTCCATATTTCAGATACGGTACTTACCCATATTTGTTCCTCAGAAAGTCATTCCGATTTGCATTCAGAGGATCAAGGTTAAGGCGTTACTCTACGTTTGCAGATATTACTGAGATGTTTCCATGATTTATTGGAAATATATTGTATCCATCGATATCATTTTCATGGCCGGTTTTAGCTAAGTTTATTTTCTATTTGCATCAACTGGGGTATATAATGGCACAAAGCCTCCAACTACTCAACTATATAATTTCTCTTTAACATGAAAGCTTCACATCAAACACAGAGACTCGTGTACGTCGTCTTTGATCAAATCAAGGAAAAACCTTTTCAGAAACTTGGCTTCACCCAACATGAACCACTGCACACATAGAAGAAACTGTCAACCAAAACTATCCACATGGATTTTAAGTTAGTCGGGCTATCTATCTATCTATCTATCTATCTATCTATCTATGTGTCACGCATTTAGATCATAGTAATCGAGCAAGAGGGCTGGAAATTTAGACATTTACTCCTTATCATGTTTAGAAAAACAGCTTTTCTGAAGCTGATTTTGAAGCTGTATTAGTCTCCTTGCTTCAGTCCGACAGTGTTCATGTGTGTTTAAAAAAAAAAAAATATTTGATTAAAATTCGGACTAGTGATCACTACTCAACACAAAGCAAGAAAGGTAACTTATTCATTGATCATCCCTCTTCCCCCGATCTTTTAATTGATCATCCCCAACTAATCATGCTATCAAAAGACGTTGCTCATGGGACGGTTTCTATTAAGTGACCAACCAGACCTGTTTATAAGTGTCCTTTTTGTTAAGCTGTCGTCTTTGTGTCTCTACCTCTGCGCTTACTTAGAGCGCTTTGATGACCAAAGCAATTTTAGTGCAGAGTAATTCCGTCTCTATTTCTATGCAGGTAGTAATTCTTGGGTGCACCTGCGAGAGTATATCGACTAGCAAAATATCAGATTCTTTACGCGATGTAATCCTTTCTTTAACTGGCCTTTGTAGAAATGAATAAAAATATGACAAAGCCAGAGTTTTTTTTTCTCAATCTTTTTGACCGCAGTATGAATAGCGCCGATTTGTTAGATCAGAGAGCGGCAGAAAATCGTCTAAAAAGATCGTTTACAGCTGAAATGACAAACTGAAAAAAAAATACTTTTTCTTTTTTGTGACTTAATATCAAAGTAGAATACAGGCCCTTCTTCTCAATTTGTTAGATTCTTTCTTCGGATCCGAAAGTGAATGTAACACCTACGTATTTCTTCTGTTGGAGAAATATGTTATAATACGTGGTTTATGCCATCTTTACTTGTGTTGATTTAACCAAATAATTGTGCAGATTGATAGTGTGACGAATTCGGTAGGAGGGAAAATGAGAGCAAAAGTAGTCCAATAAATCGGTAGGAACGATGAGAAGGGCAAGTAAAATCAGATGAAGATAATTTATCAAGAGAGTAGGAAGGGAGTGGAGAACAAAAAAATATTCAGTTTAATAAAAAGGTAAGAAGGGAGAGGGGAGGAAAAGTTACGTAGTTTTATTGAAAATCTAGGCTTATCATTACGATTACACCGACTGACTTCATCGTTTGCCTGATTCACTTGAGTCATTTACTGCATGAGAAAACTAAATATTCCTCGGGAGGGGGGTAATTATTAATTAAAAAACAAATTACTCAATTTTCGACCTGAGATTTGTTTTTGCTAATTTCGGTACTCCATCTGCATCATGTGCATCGAAAGACAGGAAAAGGGGTATTCTCAGTTGGAATGGAAACAGGCGTCGTAGAAAGAATAAAGATGATACATGTATAATTCATTATTTCTGTGTGCTTCATCGCTGGACAACACGGAAAAAGATTTTTAAGGACGGAAAATATAACTGCAAATCTCAAATAGGAATTCGAACCCCGTCAGTTGCGCTTTGAGTAGCAAGATAAGTCATTACGCTGACGACCTCAGTACTTTGAACACACTAGTTTCATACTACTCAAAGTACTTGCCTGAAGAAACACTTGGAATTGTTCTAATTGGTGAAAAATCGAATGATTCGGTTAAATTAGAAGCACGCAAAGATTAAGTACAGTTCTCTTGGGACAAGTCCTATAATTACCTTTGAGAAAAGGTGAAGTTGTTTTTCTCGGAAAGTAATTATCCTCCTGAAATTTTTTTAATGCCAGCTCAGCTGAATCTATGTGTAAATAAGTAGGTTTGTTTGAATGATATACGTCTGTGATTCTTATATTGAAAGGAACGGAGTAGTTTCATCGGTGAATAACTCAATCAACAGATAATATAAATCGAATACTCTGTTTGGAAAATATCTAGCCATTTGTTATTTGCAGAAAATAGCTTACAAAGAGTAATGGCCCCTTTAACCACCTCTCAGAGTTATCCCAGCGCCTCTTCCACTTTTTAAAAAGGTCCGGTTATTTCGCTTCTGGAACTTCCATCAGCTGCTTCGTTGCGTTCTCCTTAGTCTCGTTCGAGGTCTAGATTATCCCTTTCAATGTCAATATCAGATTTGTGAATGAGCCAGAAATACTAAGGAACCAACCATTGTGAGTGAAGAGGTAACTGAACCAGATGATGTGATGTTTTGCTACATAAGACGCGAAAAATCGGTATTGTGTATGCGACGGTCATGCAGTACACAAATTAACACGGTGGTATCTCACTGTCGATTGGGTCACGGCACAGGAGAGTGTTTGCACACGCATGTGAATTATTGTCCCCTCTTATTGGTTGGACATTTGCACCAATGTCTCCCGGTCGGTTCCTGAGATATTCGAAATATCTGGGCACAATACGGACAGACCTCGTGCCTCTATTTTTGCTTTGGTACATATAACTCAGCAGGTTTCTACACTTATAAGGAATAATAATAATACATTGAGGTCGTTTGTCCTTGGATTAGTAATCATAAAATAGATAGATCTGGTTAGTCAATCAATAGGGACTGCTGCACGGCCATCATCTTTTGGCAATATGCTATATCAAAGGTCGTCAATCAAAAAGTTGAAAAAAGAGGGTGATCGATGAATAAGTTACTTCTTTTTACTTGTTGTTGGATCACAAAAAACTCCGATTCTGGAAAAGTAAGCGTGAGCGCTGATGGACACAAACTGAGGGATATAATTAGCATAAACTGACATGAATAATTGAACACCCAACCACTGGAACCTTATCTGGGGGGGGGGGATCTAAAAAATGGTTCCTGAGGATGTCTGGTACGAGGCCACGATAGTGCGGAGCGTAAATTCTGGAATGACCGATAAGACCAACAAGCTCATCATGAATCAAAGAACAATTTTTTTCAATATAGTCAACTTACACTGATTAATTTGATACTTTGATATCACGGTATAATTGTTCTAGAGAGAAAAAGGCAGAGAATTCCTAATTGATCCAGTTTATCGATTTGCTCAAATTAGAGCCAAGACGATAAAAATGAACAAAGCAGAACGTGAACAGGATAACAAGGGAATTGAGACATCGGATCAATTATTAATCTGGAATCGGAAAAAAAAATAAGAAACAATTAATTGCATGACTTTGTCAGCAATGATTGTAAACAATTTGTAGATCAAGCACGAAGAGGAAGTATTTAATTGTTTCTATAATATCTTGATCGGGGAAAGATTGAGCAATAGGGAATGAGGAACAGGTCAAACTGCCCCCTGCACTAAAGGTACATACATACATACATACATACACACACACACACACACACACACACATATATATATATATATATATATATATATATATATATATATACACACATATGGGAGCTTTGTTGGTGATTTTGAAAATACAATGTTCAATATTAATAGAAATGGGGCTATATGATAGATTGATTAGAAAATATAAAATTTCCTTATTGATAAATACAATAAAGTACGAAACAAGTTGTTTCAAGGATATATCTTATATCTTAATCATATATATTATTCATTCGATCAATCAATCAATATGTATATATATATACACACACACACACACACACACACACACACACACACACACACATATATATATATATATATATATATATATATATATATATATATATATAAATGTGTGCGAGGCATAGACATCCTCATAATATTGTTCAGTTATTCTTGATATTCTGCCTCGGCTTTTGTCATTTTTCTTTTTTCTGTCATTATATACAAAACATCTGTCGTTTGCTAATACACCTTGCGTTTCAAGCTCTTCCATAGTCTGATAGCTTTTACTATCCTACCCATGTTTTTATTTCTTTCCTTTCGAGTCATCTTTTTAATTCAAAGTACAACTGATCAACATTTCGAAAAGGACCATTGATTTTCCTGACATGACAACGAATGAAGTTGTTTTTGAACTACGAATTATAAAAAACGGAAAAGCCCCAAGCAAAGATGATAGATTTTTAGAAAATGCAGTAGAGTTTAGTGACCCTATAAATAGACCCCTTAAAAACCGTTCAAATTATTTTTTCTCAAAACGTTTTATTTAAAACCGTCTACTAGATCCATTGAGTTGGAATGCCACATTTTGTTGGGCTACACACAGGCATACAACTCTTACATATTTTAATATATATACATGCATTACTTGTATATGTATAAAATATCTGACAATATTAATAAGATAATAATTAGGAAAATAGTTGTGCTTAAATCAACTATAATTCATTTAATTTTATTATACCAGCATCTTTCACCTATTGGCTTAGTCAAAGAAGTAATTTTTGATAAAAAGGATTGAAAAATCTGTTTTTTTTTCAAGCGTAGTAATATCATGAGAAATTGTTTACTTGAAAAAACAAACTTTTCATTATTGTTTCATTTAGAATTACTACGTTGACGAAGCTGGAAAACAACATTTTCATGTAATAATTTGATTAAAATACGACTATTTATCTTATTGTAAACTTAATATCTACCGTAAAGTTCGATATTATAGACAGAGCAGATACACATTATCAATTGAACTTTTTGAAATTTTCTTAACGGGAGTCCAGTTTTGGCCATATCATAGACCCCTGTCTTGTTACTATTCCTATATTTATCTTGTTAGTATCTTAATGGAGTCTGTTTTTACAGTGATATTTTCATATATATTCTCGATTACTTTTATATAAGTCTCATTTATTCCTTGTTCTCCCATTAAGTTGAAGACTTCCGGGATTTTACCAAGTCAAAGGCTTACACAATATATATTAGCTATAAATCAAAATCATAGCTGAAAGGGTGGAGGTGTTTGATTGCCACCACTGGGGTGCAATGTTAATACAAATGTTTTGTTTTTAAATCTTCGAAACGGTTACATGGTAAACAGTTGATGATCCTAACGAAAGAAAATTTACATATAGTACCATAATACATATGAGTAAAACAAATAAAACTACTGAAGAAAATTACATGAATTACGTTTAGATATTTTCGGAAATGAGTGACTAAAGTGAGACAAAAATCTTTTTGAAAAAGTTTTTTCTTGTATGTATTTAGTGTTTAAAATCGTACAGCTTTCTAGACTATATATATATATATATATATATATATATATATATATATATATATATATATATATATATATATATATATATATATAGCCAGGAAAGCTGTGCGCGCTGAAAATGCTGCTGAAATTGTTTCTCTTTATATTAATATCATGTACTTTTACCGAATTCCCATTGATGAGTATTGACTTTTTGTCATTCGTCCCAAAATCAATTACCATTCCAATGGCGCGTACGGTAATTAAATATTTAAGATATATATGAGGAAGAACTTTTTGAAAAAGAATCGGTATATGATGCAATTAGTAAAAGCAGAAGAATGACACAAAAACAAAACAGCAAAGAACACTCATGGCTGGAAATACGTGTCAGTCGCTGTGTTATGATATGTAGGTGGGCACAACGTTCGCCAAGTAGAACTTGTCACTCAATTTGCCCTTCTCTCTTACGTCGCTTCCTGAATTATTTATAAACTAGTACCTTTTCAAAGATTGTACAGACTGACTGACTTGTATAACAATTTTCCTAGCCATGAAGTAAAAGATTGAGAACGTCATGCTCGGTTTTTAGATGTATCCAAGTCACTTTGTCAGTCCCTAGTTAACAGACATTATTTATTGTATTTTTCAGTCAATTCACCGTGATAAAAAAAGAAATATATGCAGTATGCCTTTCAGTGGTACGTTCTTTCTGACCTCAAAGAGCTATCATTTATTCCTTTTTTTTCTCATAATAGGTATAAAATTACGTCATCAGCGTTTACATGCATGTTGTTTCTCTTTCAGTCGTTTCTCCTTATACGTGATTTGACTTCCTGAGCCACCAACATCGGCAGTTCCCTTTCAGTGGTCTCGCCCTATTTGAAGTTACCCTTTCAGTGGAACGTGGACACTTCATTTCGTTCTTGTCAATTCTTCAAAACTCTAAGATGAATACATGATACTGAATTTCAATTCACCTTTGTTTCGAATGTCTGCAGTTAGAAAGCATCAACAGAAACTGTCTGCTGTTTCTTCAGTTTTTTAGTGATTCTAACTGGATGGCTATATATGAATGTATACCGTGTGTAGGCCTCATGAATGAAGCTAAAATGGCTAAAACTATGAACACTCACTTCATATGTTTTTTATTTGTTTCGTTTTCCCTCCCTACCCCTCAAGTTTTTTTGTGGTGGTAGTTCGAGGGATTTACCTCCTCCCTTAAAAATATTTTTTAGACAGAGGGTTCAAAATATAGATTCATGCCAAATCGTTCCCCAGAGAATTCAAACATTTTAGTGATCCTACAAAAGGGGAGAGAAGTGACTTAATCATTGATCACCCCTTTTGCCAATTTTTAAAATTGATCATCCCCAACAAAACATATATGACAGTGATGAAATTAAATCCGTTAAACATAAGCTTGGCCCTGCTAGGGTCAAACTCTCTGGCACCCAAGGATTATTCATTTCAGCTTTGAACGTTTAAACGGGGATTAACTTGAAACATCAATTGGAGATAAAAAAATTTATTGTAGATAACTTTATCATAGAAATGATATCAAATTTGTCATATAACATCACAGATTTTGAACAGAGTTCTTTCCCTTGATCTATTTTTGAACATGGAAATATTTAGACAGAAATACATTTTCCGGAAGAATTCCAATATCAATAATTCAACTTCAGTTTTCTCCATAGTTTCAATGCGTCAGTAAGTATATTTATATACTTAAAAGCTTTTTTTTTGCTGAAAAGTATCAAGAACAAATTATATACGATTAATTTGCTAATAAATACAATTAGTTTTCAATACAGTTAGAAACCGTTAACCTAAACTGTCAACATGGATTTTTCTATTAGTGAGTGGTTTTAGTTGATTATCTATCTATCTATCTATCTATCTATCTATCTATCTATTCCCTAATTGTATGTAAATGTGACATGTACACGCTGCATTAATGGAGAAATAGGGTGTATTACGTCTAAGGAAAAAGCTTATTACTGGTGGGGTTCAATCTACAATGTAAATTTATACTGAATTTATCTTTTAGTTCTTGTCTGCCGACGTTTTATTTTCGAGTGGTCAACACCCAACAAAAGACAAGTAACTTATTCAATGTGATATGTAATCAGGCGTGTGAAGGAGACTAACGATTGTTTCATCCGTCAGTGAGTCAATGAATTTGAGAATGGTCAATATAGGTGTTAATTGCTTGTAACAAGCACAGTTTCTAATCATGTATAGCGACTGATAGTCAGTTAATAAGACGTACATAATATCCCAGAGCGACTACTAAATGTGTGACATTTAAAACACTTGTTCTAACTTATATATTCGATGAGGAAGGAGTAGCTATAATTATGCTAACCGTATGAGAAATTTCCGTCAACAAAAAATCCCTCTAAAGATCTAAATTTTGCCTTTGATGAGACAGACGTAAATTTATCTTCAGTACTTTAATCGTGGAACCAAACCGTCAATACTCAACTAAAAAAGTAGTCGAGGAATTTAAGTCTTTCTGGAGTAACATAGCCAGGACAACAAGTCTTTGACCCAAAGTTATACAGGTAAGCTATCCCAATAAGAAAAGCCATTAGGCTGATCCACTAATCGAGTCTCATTTTCTTCGCACTGGTTTCGAAGACCAGCTCTCTTTCCTCCATTCACAAAGTAGTACGATAGTAACCCCTTTTTCTCTGGCTACGCAGAGCTGCTACGTCATATTGTTACGGACCAAATAAAATTGTTATAGTGCAACAATTGATCACCCCTTTTCTAGTGTTCCCACTGAGAACGCCAAATACGACATGCTACCAAAGACATTGGTCACGTAAAGGTTTTTATTGAGTGACCAACCAGACGTTTGTTTTCTAATCAGCAAATAAAAGTCAATAAACATGCTATTTATGATAGCAGTTGTAGCTCCTCTAATGGGACAATGCACATAGTTTGGAATAATGGTTGTGTCTTCATTTGAACTATCCATATTGTCTTATTAATCACACATTAATTAGAATATGTGTAGCAGAGATTTTTTATCTATTGTTTTTATAGCAATTGTTGTTTTTTTATGGACTGGGGTGCTGATCTTATACTGAACTCCCACAGTTCTCAAACGGGCTTGGGACCAGCTATGGTGATGGCCAAACTGTAGGTTTTCTTTTTTAGTCAGATTCACCTGTTCTTTGATGAACTGCATTAGTGGGCTAAAGGGCAGCAACTCCCCTGTTTCATATCAATAGTTGACCGGGGTGGATCCATGCCTTTCCCTGGATTTACGATTTACGATTAAATGTTCTGAGTATGCTATTAGGCTTGATAATGTAGATACTCGGTCAGTAATAAATATAGTAATACAAAATCTTACAAATGGAGGAGGATATACTCCTTTGATGCTTAAAGCCATTTGATTTCATGAAATAATTGATAAAATTAATAATAGATCCTCGCATGCAATTAGGCATAAACGACAATAGTTTTGTTTTAATTTGAACTATCCATGGTGATATATTGACTTCTTTGCTGTATATCAATAGTTATCTGTTCATAGGAGATTTTTTATTAATTGTTTCTGAAGCCTTTTTAGGTTTATACGAAGCCGGTTGTTGGCCAAATGCACTCCTCTCTTCATTCCTCCATCGGGTTTGAGACTGGCAATAGTGACTGTCAAAATGTACGGCTTTTTTTCTGCCACAGTGAGCCTGTTCTATATTGCTTCATAGGGCTAAGAGACTTGAACCGTCCTACTTTTTACCAATTGCTATTCAGAGAGCATTAGTGCAAATTGAACGTACGCACTTTGAGCAAATCTCGAACATGGTTCGCTGATTCTGTTTTCTGTGCCCCACAAGCGCTTCTGTATTAGACAAATATATTAATTTGCTTTTTTCAAAATTCAATTTTTCTTATTGGCCTATCCGCTTCCTGCTTTAAGAAACATAACCTTCGAAGTTTTCGATCGCATCTTTTCCCTGTTTTACAGCAGAAAAAAAGGAAGAAACTAAATCAACTATTCATGTCACATGAGATAATTTGAATAGTGATATCAAGGGAAATAACTCCCGATCGAAGTTATCTCCTTCCGCCTTTAGAAATTTCTATCCGTGGAAGAGTTCAACCATTCTTATCTTATTCGTAAGAAGAGTTCCATTGTCAATAAAGAACGGTATAGAACGATTGGACTCTATGACAATCAAGGTAGATCCCCAGAGATCATATGTGAAACTATGGCCGACAAATTAGGAGATGACGTAACGAACTAAACACGTTTAGAAAGTATTGGATCTGCAACGCTCATGATAAAGGAGTCTGGTCAATAATGGGGGAGGTTCATGTCCAACAACAGACGCTAAAACTGCTGCTACGGTTTATGACATCGAGAGTTAAAATCTAGGGGAAAGAAATTCAGAAACTTTGTATCAAACTTGAGCCAAGCTTGGCAAATGACTAAAGACTGATAAACATTTTGTAGGAAACTTTTTCTTTCATTATTAGTAATCAAGACAAAAAAATCAATTTAACTCGAGGTTCAATTTACAAGACGAAACGTTCCCCCCTCCTTTCCTAAAGCAGGAAGCGTTGTTTTGATGCCAATCGTTTCAGGAAGACTAGCGCACCCAAAGTGAGTTTATGAAAGTTCAGTGACATTAGGCAAAAAAGTAAACAAATTGTAAACAAATCGAACAGAATGGTGCTGAGTAAGGTGTCTCGTGGCACACCCATAGACGATTACAAGAAACAATGAAAAAAGAGAACAAGAAAATGTAATCGTTCATCAATCACCCGAAAAAAGATTCAGAACGAGGAAAACTTTCCAATGAAGAAAAAACGAAAAAAACGAAAATGAATAAAAAACAGCGGCAACAAAAACAAACAAAAACCGCAAACAAACAAAGAGAAACTAGAGTAATTCATTGAAGTTGATTACTGATTGACTCAGACGAATACTGCCGTTCGATTTTGCATAACCGGCAAATAGAAAACATTCTACGTAAGTAATTCCCTTAAAAGCAAATATATTTGCCAAAAAGTGCAATAGATGAACGGATATATGAATGATTGAATATTCCAGATCGACAAATAAAATAAGTCAAGAATGCACGACTTTTCTTTGAATAGAGACTTGCAGAACAGGAATTATTAAGCATGTAGTACATAACGGACAGTGTAGAAATGACTGAGACATACAAATACACCCATGGGAGAGCAACAGTACCATCCGAGGTCATGTATTCAAACTAAAATGAAATTTGATTCAATACTATTCTTGGAAAACGTTTCTTTGCTTGTCACGTGGAAAACCCATGGAAAAGTCTCCTGACTTCGGTATAAGAGACCCTTACACTCTAAACTTTCGAAATCAGACTTACTCAGCATTAGGATAGCAAAAGACCTTCCACATAAATATGCCACATCTCACTATCGTGGGGATCGTAGATCCAATATTTTCTGAACCTGTTCAGTTCGTCTCTCCATCTCATTCTGCCGGCCTTGGTTCTGCATTTGGTCTGTGGGGATCCATGTAGTGAGTCGTAAAATCCATCGGTTGTCAGTCATTCTTGCAACCTGACCAGCCCATTGCTATTTGTTTCTTACTGGTATCTATGATGTTTCTGACTCTTGTTTTTCCCGTTGTATATTGTGCTAGCTCGTTGTCTCTCAATGTGGTTGAGCGTAATTCTCTCATGTGCACGTTGCACGGTTTTCAGTTTGCAGGTCAGTCTCTTGGCTAAGTTTCATGTTTTTGCCCACAGGTGACTTTTGAGAGGATGCATTGTTTGCATATTATTCTTTTTAGGACTAACTTAGGGATTCTTTTGTTCTTTTCCATCCTACAATAATTCTTTGGTTGATTTCTTCCTCTATTGAGGATTTCATGGAGACTCCTTTTCAAATGTAGATGTAGTGGTCTACTTTGTCCAGCTTCGTGTTTTCGATTTTGATCGTTGATTGTGCGTTTATTTTCGACATAATTTTCGTTCATGACCTTTTCTTTACTGACGCTTATATGAAAGCCAAACTTTCTTGCTTTTATCATTCAGTTTATCTAGCTTTAGTTGAAAGTCGTGGATTTCTCGCCAAAAAAGGGCGAAACCGTATACAAATCTGAGGTCACCTAAGAATTTGGTTGTAAGCATAATCATAGTTAAAAGACGGCATCAAAGACCTTTTGACTCAACTGCTACTGTATCATGAAGAAATGGAGAATTAATGAGACGTGATGAGAGAAACACGTTCTAGAAAGTATAGACTTATTTCTTGTTAAAATCTGATTAATTTGTGTCTTCAATTTTCAGCTGATATTTGATCACGAATGATTTTTTTTCTGAAAGTTATGCTTTACTTGTGAGCAAACACCCTTACATGTGCGCCTACACACCCGCATGCACACAACGTATGAGTTTTCCTATAAGATCATTTAGGAAAGGGTATAATTTTCTTGTGATAAGTTGTAACAAAAGTTTTGATGATGTTACGATTCATTTGCAAAAACAGATAGGATTGTGATTAAAGATACTTTTAATAATACATATACTCTCTTCCTCTTCCGATAAACTTATTCTATCTAACCACCAGATTTATAGAATTCCTCAGATGCTAACCAAAAATAATTAACTGAGTTACAGCCTTTTCTCTTGAACTGAGTCTTTGTCCGAACTTGCAAAAATAATTGTAAAAGTACAATGAATTAATCTTTATACTTGAAGCTGGTGGGTTTTCATATAATTTACAGAATCGGATTTAAAAGATCTGTGAAGATTTAATTACTTTAAATTCTATTCAACACAAAGAAATAAGATTTGAGATAGATTACTGTAAGAGAATGTCCACAATACCTATAGCTTTATCTCTGCCAACAAAGTTAAGAGAAGTATAGATATCCACTCGTGTCTGTCCGCCTGTGAACACGCATATTCCCCTACACAATATCTCCAAAAGTTCCCAGAGAATTTCGATTAAATTTTGAAAGGATGGGTGGGCAGTGGGCAATAGAAATATTGATTACATTTCGAGGCGGATCCAGGATTCATTTTGGATTCGAATATATATATATATATATATATATATATATATATATATACATATATAGTTTTAATGACAATGGAGTTGGTTGAGATATGCGCTCTCCGGGTGCTTTCTCGTTTCATCTCATCCTTATTTACCATATAAAGACTAGTATTTCCATAAAAATGGAATAAGTAGTGTACATGAAGTAGAAACAATCAAGAAAGGCACCAGGTCACCAAAACTGTCAACATATGTTTCTTCAGTTTTTAAGTCAGTCCGGCTGTCTGGCTCCCTCTGTACATTTTAATGTGTATAGGATGTGAACCAATCTCATGGTGCTCTGGGAAATTGTCCATGTTGCAAGTACCCAAAGCCAGCCCTGATCTTACTTTTATTACCTACTGTTCTGTCATACACTAAGAGCTATGTACTGATGATAGACATGATGATTTGAATAAACATCGAATTTTTTTTATTGATCTACCTTCATTTCTTGGTTTACTGGCGAGAATTGATTACCTATAAGTAATTGGGATTTATATTCATCGTACTCCAAAGTCCTTTTATGAACAAGCGTCTATTGCTACTCCATGTCTAACAAATTAAAATTAGATATTTTTCAAGGAAAAGTCATCATAGAAAAGAAGTAAATAAATTATCCTTGTTGATGGAATCGATCGGATATCATGAAGAGAGAAGTGCCTTTTCTAAAAGCTCAAAAGGATTCTGGGTAAAAACAAAACTTCCGGAGAATCCAATTCGTCATAGTAATTATACTTCGTCTATAACTTTTGTGCAAAGTCATTAACATTCCAACTTTTTCTCAGACAAACCAATCTGAAGTTCCAATCTTTGATGTTAACAAAAGCGTTGCGGTTAATGTTAGCATCAAAGGAGGAAAGAAGAAGAGATTGGATTGTCCGGACAAAACTTCGTATGTAATCATACTTGTTTGATGCAAATCTTGAGACACAATTTAATTTAGAGAATGATTTGATGTTCAAAGCCTTTTTAATCGAAAGCCTTGATAAACATACAAGAATAATATAGATACTCGTAGGAGATGCCCATGGTTGGTGCAGATTCCAAGTAGAATCTTCTTTAATTCAGAATTTTTATTATTTTGTTTTTATATATTGACCAAATAAGACTTAACATAATTGAAATATTACTTATCTTATTATCTTCTTGAGCTCTGCCAGGGTTAACTATGGGTGTAACAGCTTTTCTGTCTTACCCAAGCTTCGATCTTTGAGGTAGTTATAGGTGACTGATTTGCACAAATGCTCACTAATCCAGATTAATACCTTGAATAGTGCTGTTTTGATGAGTGTGGATTTTAATGTAATATGGTTAGGATCATGTTGTACCAATCAATGTTAGTAAGTATAAGCCGAAAAAACAGTTATGGAAAGACCTTGAGCAGTGCGGTTTTGGACAGTTTTGAAACTTCTGAAACGAATTAACCGCACTGATAAAGGTATACTTGCACTTCCTTCTATGACAGCCACTGTGGCATACTAGCAATGGGTACTTTATCAAAATTATCTCGTGATGTGATAGAGAGTAACTGGAAGTAGAATTATGCCTTTCCCAAGAGAATTAATGAAAATAGGAACTGCTTTTGTCGGAATTAGAGCTCGATTCCCCAATTATATTCCTCCATGAATTACTGCTTAAACACTTCAAACAACATAGACATAGGAAATGAAACGAGTTTCTTTCAAGGATACAGCATTTTAAAAATAGTAACTCGCTATCGGGTACTATAAATTGAAAACAACAACTTTTTCATAGTCTTATTACATCGTGCAACGTGAGTTTCTGTTCATGGGTAATGAGTATAATTTTCCTATGAGTGAAAAGTGAAGAAAATGGCTATTATTTCCTTCAAACTTGGCTCTTATTGCCAGGATTGTAATTTGCACGTGAAATTATTCTTCCCACTCTATGTGATCAAAAATATACAGGTTTTCTTATTTGTCTAATTCGAAATAACTAGATTTCAAATTATCGCCTTCTTAGTCACAAAAGCAAAGCTTGAAGGTGAATAACTGTCATTTTGCAGATTTCCTTTTAGGAATAATCAATCAGAAAAAAACATTTATTACCGAGGACCAAAAATAATTAAAGAAACAATGCACTGTGTTATTGGTAAAATAATCAACCAATGATGTTCTGTATTTAGCTAAATGACTAAGTTGCCTGAATCCTGATTTTTACAGAAACTTATGAGGATATATCCAAAGGAAATAACAGGTGTGATTAGTCACTCAATGGAAGCTGTCATGTTACTAACATCCGTTGGTAGCATGCCGTGTTTTGGGTGATTAATGGAAAAAATTATGAAAAACGGGTGATCAATCACTAGAATATCCGAATGTTCGAAACAAACAAGCGCAAACACTGTCTGACACAAACTAAGGGACCAGTTTAGCTGAAGATAACATTGTAAATTGAACCCCCCTAAAAATACTCAATGGGGAGATTTTCGAAAAATAGAAAAAAATGCCGACTTAAAAAGGAGTGAATGTCCTGCGCTGTTGCTTTATTCATGAAGTCCGTACACTCGACTCTCACTAACACACACGCACGCATATATATATATATATATATATATATATATATATATATATAGAGAGAGAGAGAGAGAGAGAGAGAGAGTCATTGCATGTTTAATATATCACAGGACTCGAACCTTTGACCGATTGGATAGCTACTTAACTTAGCATTGCTATTGACATTCACTGAAAAGGATATCACGACTTGCCAACATGGATCCCCAGAGATAATATACAAAACTGTGACCGGTCGAATATAAGATGGTGCGACGAACAATTATATCTCGTTTGATGTTAACTTGTTCAAAAAATTATGTTAATAATTCAAAACTGCATTGTTCAAGGTTTTCTCGTAAATCAATGTTATTTTTAGCTTATACTCCCTTTCATGAATTCGTACAGCAATAACCTAAACGTCAAAACCGTACTGATCACAACCACACTATTCAAGGTAAAGCTTTATATGCGATCCCATGAAAGTCGTATTGAAATGTGTTTCTGCGAAATAAATAGCGGCGACACTTGCTATGTGTTTTGAATATTTTTATTGTTAATTTCATTTCACGCTGAATTTCCGATATACATTTCTGGCTATTAACAGTGATCTTTCACATTTCAGCCAGGAGTAAAATACGACGCATTCGTTGTGGCGAAAAGAAACAAAAGACTCATAAAAATCTCTGTACCTAATACAATCTCGAATCAATATTTGTGAGCGTTAACGCACGTGATATTGTTTGGGCGGATGTTTGGAAACTTTAATTTCTTCCACTAGAAATTTCGGAAGCTCCTCCTTCTGCAATAATTATTCTCCTTGTTGCACCAATTGGCTCAATCCATTTACGAGTCAGTTTTTCAAATATTTTCGAGAGAAAGAAAGAAGAAAAAAAAAAGAGAGCCAGAATCTTTTTTTTTGCTCATATCATTTCAAGAGTTACATTTATAAGTCACGTTTCGACAATTCTAGGCAAATATTTGATATGTCCAGCAGGGATTCTTATCGTTATTCATATGCTTATTAGATATATTTCTATTATATAAATGCAGAAAACTAATACAAAAAACAAGTTCTCAAATAAACACAGATCTGGTTAGTCACTCGATAGAAACCGATATACTGTGTTGAGGGTGATCAATTGAAATATTGGAAAAAGGAGTGATGAATGAAAAAACAGAAAAAAGTTAACATTGTCAAAACGCAAGCGTGAAAGCAGCTGGACGGGAACTGGCAAATATGACATAACATAACTTAAATCGAGCCCAAAACTAAAACATATTTTGGTCTGGGTTCGAAAAACGGATTTTTTCCTCCTCATATTAAGGAGTAAATGTTCAGATTTCCCCTCAAGCTCCATTGGAGTGACCTGTACGCGTGTAACATACATAGCCAGTCAGCAAACCGGAACAACATAAAAGAAGAAAAAACCTCTGTCAACAGTTTTGGCGACAGATTTGGTTGACGGTTTCTGACATGAAATCATAGATATTTCATGAAGAAGAAAGATTCTTTGCTCTGTGTAAAGACCACTTAGAATCTGTTTTGCTAAGCAAAACTTTTATCGACCGCACATAAATGCAAAAACGAATTTCCAATACAATTTCTAAACAATTTTTCTCTTAATTTTCCTGAGCAAATATTTATCATTTAATACAAAGCAACAAATAGTAGGTCAGTAGGTTGTGTATTTGGAATTCGTTGGCGTTCGGACCTGCATAAAAGGCATTTTCGATTTCTGATTTTCAAGACCGATGGAATATTGACACTATGAAATCTTCTTTCTCTATGTTCAACTGTATGTCAATTTTGGATTTATCCCAGACATTTTCAGGTGCAGTAACTCTTATCCAAAAACTCTGAAACGTGAAATATTCCACAATCCAAAACGAAGCTGATTTCCAAGGCATTTAACTCAATCTGACAACAGTAAAAGCTTGGTTATCCTCATTTACCCTTTTAAAAATATAGACCGATGAAAAAGGAAACAAGTCTCAATCAGAACAAATTATCAACGCCAAACCTACAGACGTTTACATATATTTATGTATTCTTAAATTTTTCTTTCATCAATCTCACTACTGTTACCTTTTCTTTTCCGATTCGATCCAGTAACTATTCTCTTTGTTGTGTCTGGAGTTGGAACAAAAATCCAGTAATCAGTAAAGATATAATAAAACGGTTTTTGTTAAAAAACTTTTTTCATGCACTACCAAAAACTTCTGTTTTTGTATGCAATAAAATTTAAGATATGGATAACATTTATCAAAGACCCAAGATTGCCCCCCCCATACATTATAGACCCCACCCTTAAGATATATCGTTATTTACATGTAGTCCCCCTTCAAAAAAAAAATGTGCTTGATTGATTTAGAAATCAAATTCCGGGCCTGAATGTTCTCATCTTATAACAGCTTTTTTTAAATATATATATATATATATAAATGATCTGTATGAGGTCTTAATGAGATGAAAAATTCAAATTAAGAATTAGATTTTTAATTTAACTAAAAACATTAACTCATTAAGAGATCTTATTGCGTTTTGGAACCACACATCATATGCAAAAATATTCGGAAATCCGAAACATTCTGCAATCCGAAATACTCCTGGTCCCTAGTATTTCGGATAAGGGGTACCCGACTTTAGGTTAGATCGGTCCTTTAGTTGGTGCCCGGCAGCTTTCACATTTGTATTTGGAAAATCCTGAAGTTTCAGTGATCTAACAAAAGGTAAGAGAAGTGATAACTCATTGATCACCCCGGACATTGACTTGCTTGTGAAAGATGTTGGTCATGTGACAGTTTGTATTGTGTAGCAAAACAATTCCGTCTCCATTTAATTTGCCATGTTTTTTTTTTCTTGCATTTTAGAAAAAGCTCCCCATCAGGTAATAATCATGATTACTTAACATGCATGAAGTCCTGATGATGTCTGATATTTGTGCGAAAAGGTATTCAGTCGTGAAATTTAAAGTATGTATTTTGGTAATAATCAGGCAAAACAGAAGATGGAATATTTGGCGCTTCTGGTAAAATCCATAATTTAAATAACTACACGCACCCGATACACTCGTTCAACCTGGTTGCAAATGATCGATTGCAAATACCAAGTGTAATAACATGTTTCACGTCTTGAATGAGAAGACAATCAAAAAGGATTAAAGTAATAGAAAATAAAGTAAAACAGGTCTGGCTAGTCATTCAATCGAAACCGTCAAGTAACTACCGTATTTTGGCAGCATACCGTGTTGGGGGTGATCAATCATCAATTCGAAAAAAAATAGCGATCGAAAAAATAAAATACTTCACTCGCCTTTTCTTCGGCGATGATCTCTAAAAAAGTCTGAAAAGCAAGCGTGAATGCTGCTTGATACGAATCGAGGGGCCTATTTAGCATGAACTTGCATTGCAAATCCCCCCAATAAAAATCTATTTCGAGGGGAAGGAACATAATAATGAGTGAAACTTTAAATTTTCAACTTTTTTGGCTCCATTGATGTGGGCTGTACGCGTGATACATAAGCAACCAGCCAACCAGACCGACTCGAAAACTGTATGAAACCCGTGTTGACAGTTTTGGGTGTTGGTTTTTAATTAAAAGTCTATATTTACTCCGTCAGAGTCATAAAGTGCGCACAGTCAACTGGTTATGATTGGAAGATATATCGAGTGTTAAATTTGTTGAGGGCAACCGAGGAAGTTTCAAGTATCACCAGTGAATAGCAAAATATTACTACGAATGATTCAAGTTATTCTGGTGTCATTCATTAAACATGCCTACATACAGGCCTCCATCAAACATGCATACAAGAACATGTGCAAAGTGAACAGATGCTGATTATTTCAAACAAGAGCTTTATTTAACTAACTGGGGTAACTGGCGTAGACCGGGAAAGAAAACTTCGAATATAACAACACATGAAAACAAATGATATTCTTATATTAAGAAATTCCATCAAATTGAAAAATAGTCGGAGGCTGACCAATGAAATTCTAAAACCGACTAAAAAGGAGTTTTCTAAAGAAATTGTTTTTGCTTTCAATCAATAAGGCCATCATTTCCAATGCAAAAGTGTCATTTTTAGAAAGAAAAGTAGGTTTTATGGCAGTTGGTTCAATTTACGATGTAACGTTGGAGCTGACCCTGGCTTTTAGCCCATACAAAGGTACAGCTTGGGAGAACCTTGCTCACTTCTGCTGTGAAAGCGTGTGGTTCTGGGGGGAAGTTCCATTAGTCGGATACAATTTCGTGGTCTTGGAAAAAGATTGTAAAGGGTTGCACTATGGAAGGAAAATAATAGTCCAGTTCAGCAAGATAGCTACATTGTTTTCACCCCCAACAATTTTTTTTCAAAACTGACACTTAGACAAAGGTAATGATGGTCTCATTGAAAGCAAGAGAAAATATTTTTCTCGTTTTCACAATTAAAAATTGATTTCAACTTGAGGAAAGAGCTAAATGAAATGAGCTGACGGCAAGTAGTAGTCAAAAATGACTAATGGTGGTTTTTAGTAAGCGACTAACCAAACCTGTATAATTTGTATTATACTTAGGTTCGGTTTTTCTCAAAAAGTTCAATTTATTAATTTCTTGTTGCTCGTGGCCAGGCCAGGCCAGGCCAGGCCAGGCAGAGGGTACATGGTGGTGATGTTGCTGGATTGCTTCATAAATCCCGAAGTAGTGATCGGTCTCATCCTATGGAGGATTAAAAGAAACACCGGGAAGGCTCTCTAAACGACCCCCCCCCCGAGCAGAGAGCAGCACAGCCTCCCATCTCGGTACTGACCATGCCCGACGTTGATCAATTTCGGTGTATGAACAAGCTTCATTTTGTTTCTAAAGACAATGGAACGACGCTTGAGTGTCTCTTCTAGGGTGCGTGCCTGGGCGAAGCTTATGGGTATTCTGTAAGGCTTAGTTGCCAGAATCCACATCTCGGCTTCGTGGATGTAATCCAGAGGAAAGTGGAGAGCGATGCGTTTGGCTTCAAGGCCGCCACAGGAGCTGACGGAAAGACGTCTAAATGGGCGCCAAACTGCCTCATAAGGGTCACACTCCCTGGTTGTTCTCCTTCTAGACTGACTGTCCCCCAAGACTGGAGAGCCTAATCCACTCTACTATTTCACCCATATACGGAGCTGGGGGTGAAAGATTAAATTCGCTGATCATACGATAACTGGTGTGTCTCGCGTGATTTGGCCGTAATTCAAAAAAAAAAAAAAAGAAAAAGAAAAAAGATGTTCGCAAGACATCCTGATTCTCTAATAATTATGATTCCTTTTGTTATGGTCAGGCATTTATCAAATTTGTCAGATTTGACGTCAGTTGTCATGTCGTGCCAGAATTCTCTGTCGGATACCATTTTAATGATTTAGTTCTTTGTCTGGTATTGATCCCTTAGGAACCGGTTGAAAACATTAATCTTGAGTGTTCTCTATTTTCTCTCCATCTTATTAGAAACAATCAACTAAAACTGTCACCAAAACTGCCAACATAGGTTTCTTCATTTTTTAAGTGATTCTCAATGGAAGATTGGCTGGCAGGCTTTATATCAATCTAGCATTCAAGTGATTTTGAGAAAAAAAAGTCAGACTTGTTTAGTGATCATCGCCTAATAAATGGCGAGAAACGTAACTTTTTCGTTGAACACCCCTTTTCCTAATTCATCAATCGATCACCTGAAATACAACATACTGCTAAGGGACATTGATCATGTGACAGTTTCAAAGGGGGCTATCTATCTATCTATCTATCTATCTATCTATCTATGTTTCGCACATACGGGTCCCACCATTAGAGCTTAATGACCGAAAGTTTAAACACTTATACCTTTTTGTAATTAAGTAGAATTTTTTTCTTCTGATTTTTGACCCCCCCCCCGGTTTTCATTGAAAGGCCCCAATTCCAGTAGAAGATCATGCAAAATTGGTCCCTTTTTGTGTTCGGCAGCATTTGTCCTTATCTCGTTGAAAATTTGTAGTTTTTTTATGTTCACAGTCAAACGGAAGGCGATATAAGTAACTTGTTCATAAATCATCTTATATTCCAATCTTTAAATTGATCACCCCTAATACAGCATGTTGTCAAAAGACGTTGGTTACGTATTTTTCTATTGAGCGACCAACCAGACCCAAGGTTTTTATTCCTTCCACTCAAGATGTCGATTGCAAAATGAGGCAGCTGGTTTTTTGTTGCTATAAATTGTCAAACTCTCGTCCAAGTTGAAGGCTAGAGTTGTCTTCATTTTTTCTACCATAACAATAACAAAAAACAATCCTCACCTAATTTAGGGGAGAAAGTCCCCGCTTTTTATCTGTCCTGTCACTGTCCTTTATCAGAACGAATGCATAAAATTTACATTTCCCTACCATTATTTGCTATCACAACCAATAGACGTCTCTCTTACTGACTGAGCCAAACTGAATTTTATGCTCCAAATACGCAAGGGCTTGTTTGATTCTGATAAATGAATACATTTATACCAAAAACAATACATTTAAAAGAAAATTCATTTTACGTATAATACAAAAGTTACAGTAATAATCTAATAGAATAGAAGCATTGGTTGCAGCAGTTGTTAACCTTAGAACTTTTGCAATAGTTACCAAATCCCTCTAAAAGATTTGAAGAGTTTATTTTTGAGAGCAGCAGTTCTGCTGTATGCAGTCTTATTTCGAGTTGACTTCGTTTTTCTAGCTTAACAAAAGCAAACCCATCCAAATGTGAGTAAAACTAAGAATTCTTCCGACGTGATTTGAAATCACGACAAGCTGTCTCCCTCCGACCGAGCAAAAATGAACGAATCTTACATATATTCAAAACAATATCCATTATTCATTCAATCCTGATGAATAAAAACATTTATACTGAAAAAGTATTTTTTTCTATATTTTTTAGATTTATTATATATACAAAACAAATGTTACCGTAATGATCTTCAGTCGGTATAAAAGTTGGTGTGGGGTTTGACCCTGCTACAGGCAAACTTATTTTCCTTTGTTTTGGTCACATTCCCATTCCCGACAACCATATTACGTACTTTTTTTCAATGGTCAAATTTAGGTGTGAGCATTTTCACTTGTGATTTTTTTTTATAGCTGCAGATCTTGTATTCAAGACAATTAACAAATTACATCTAACCTTCTGACATCATTGAATGTGTAAATAGTTCGATTAATCTGACATTTTGATCTTATACTTTATTTTTGTGTCTCAAACCTCATATTCTGTCTTTTTTTTAAAGCGTTTTTGCTGTTTTCTCTCTCTATGAGATATTCATAGTAACAATATCGATTCTTAGAAATTCAGTTTTTTGTATAATTTTATTTCATTGGGGTTACGACTTTCTTCACGAAAGACGTTCACAATAGTTTTTAATGATCTAATGTTTGTTTCCTATTGTTGTAAACAACAATTCACCCATTGTGTCATATTTGACGTTGGATATCATATCTTGCCAGAGATCTATGTACGATGCTATCTTGGAAATTTCATTCTTTGTCTTATATTGATCCCTTAGAAACTGGAGAGCACAAACCTCCACCGTCACCACCGTCACTAAGGACCGAACAATCAGGTTACAAATCCCACATTATGCAGCACAAGAAGCTAGCAATAGAAAAAAGAAAAGTTAGGAAAGGATATTTTGTTTGGGAGAAGGGCAAGAGGAGACTTAATCGAAATTTTCAAGATATTGAATAGTTTCTATAAATCGTGGAAGTATAATGGTCAACAAGTTAGAAAGGACGGGATTTACTAGCTAGGTCAATAGAAAAAAACGGAGTCACAAAAGCAAATTTATTCTTTTTTCCAAACAAATTTTGAAATATTTGACTACTTTACCGCTTTTAGTATTAAAGAGTATTAGTGTTAATGATTTTAAGGATAACTTGGACAAATTTTGATCATCTGGGGTAGAGGATAATTTAACAGGGCAATTCTGAGAATCATCAGCTGAAATATATAGAAGGATAAGGGGAAAGTGTGTCTATTAAATGTTTCTTTGAACTGAGAAGCGTGTATTTTTTGTTATCAAGTGTTAATACACATTTTTATCGCTTGAATATATTTTGATGTCGATTAAGTATTTAGAATTGTTTATGGATATGTTTAGAGAGGTATTTAAATCTAATGAATATATAAAGGATTAAATCAAAAGGAACAGAAGAATGATTATTCATCAGGGATAAAATAGCAATGGTTTGAAAAATTATTATGCAGTTTATCAAATTTGATTACGATGACGTCACAGTGATGACATCATCACCTAGTTATTACATACTTTGCAATGATAATAATATTACAGAATAAATCCTGGATCCACCACAAAATCTCACCGAATTTCCCTTCGCCCATCCTCCTACAACATTTCATTGTAATTTAAAGAGATACTGTTCTAACAATCGAACAAAAAAAGTAAACAAGAAAAAAATAGA
Organism: Thysanoteuthis rhombus; assembly: GCA_963457665.1. Taxonomy (NCBI): domain Eukaryota; kingdom Metazoa; phylum Mollusca; class Cephalopoda; order Oegopsida; family Thysanoteuthidae; genus Thysanoteuthis; species Thysanoteuthis major. The sequence goes on along the minus strand of OY735201.1, from coordinate 7,912,851 downwards.
CAATCAGAGGAATATGTGTGAACAAATAATCTCTGTCCAACTCGACAGATATAACCAGTTCAAAAGATACATCCTGGGCGTCGTCTCTCTTTTTAAAAGTCCATGTTTCCTAAAATAATATCTTTTAAATACTTTCCCTCTGTCATTTTGTATGTGGAATGAACCAGCTATATCAACCATTTTTGACACGTCCAATCATACACAGTTCTTTATCCATAAATTTCACTAATCATTTTTTGCATTAGCGTCACCTTTTTACCTCTCTTTGAATAAAAATAATTCACAGTAAGCTTAAAATATGGCCAATGTTGTATTATATTCGTTGTTTGAATCAAAAAACAAATCTACCAATTCTGACATTCATCTAAATTGCACGATGATATGGTAGTTGTCCCTTGGCAATCAAAAGAGGCCCTTTTGAATTGAATTAGTGGAAACACCATGTAAGACAAAATCTCCTCATGATAAAGCATTCATATTACACACACACACACACACATATATATATATATATATATATATATATATATATATATATATATTGATTTCTCATATAAAGAAATCTCATTCTTCATCACAATATTGTCAATGTACTTAATTTGGTATATAATTGCTTTAGGTTTATGAACTTCATCATACCCTATAAATTCTTTTTTTTAGGAGGGAGATAACCGATTACCCTGACTTGCTAGTGCTACCCTATTCCGGACATTTACATAGTTTTTACAAACATATTCCATTCCATCTAATCTAGGATTAGGGTTGGGGCAAGAGTTTGGATATGACTTGGGGTTAGGGTTCGGGTTGCAATTAACAGCAATATTTTATTCATATATTGATAAAGCTAAAAAAATAACATTTGCAAATAATAGCAAAAATCCATTTAACCTTTCTTCCTTATTATTTCTGAAATTGTTTCCTCAACTAGACCCATACAAATAAGCAGGGAAAAGTGATTCAACTCATCGGTGTATTTTGCACTTTAACAGCAGTCGACGGTAATTCCCCCTTGAAAAGAATGAACTAGTCGGGTATAATGGAGTTTACGAACCTAAAGCAAACATTTACCCTTAATCCAACGTTTCTCCATCAATCACTAAGATCAAACATTATACAGCAAATATTTCGAAACAAAATTCATCGAATGAATTTGTTTGTTTACAGCTTTATTGATCTTGATCCACTCTCGTACACAATTCAAAAACACGTGTGCACGCTCACACATATACACACACATATTCACACACACGCGCACACACGCTTTCATACTAAGGCATTTAACGGGAGAACTCGACATAGCACTTGAAGAACCATGCATTAACCCTAACGTTGTTAGACAATAGATAGAGTACAAGTCAAAATTTCGAACCATCCTCGATATTAGAAGAGAATTTACAAAATCACGAAAAAAGTACTATAAGCAAACTAAATGGGGAGGTAAACACATACATCACTGCTACCAACGCCCGGATGAGATCAAAACAAGAATTCTAATGATGTGTCTACGCACTACTGAACCACGTATAAGGCGGGGGACACAGAAATGGAAACTGCTCATAGGGGGATAGCACTCGGAGGGAGTCCGTAGGAATGAGAATCATTGGAAGGGAAACGGTGGATAAAGGGGTTAATGTTATATAAACCGCAGATAAGGGGGTCCTCGAAAGAAAACCATCGATTATATGGATTATAACTAAAAGAAAAATTGAACAAACAACCCAATACTTGTTAACGTTGATGACACAGTTTTACAAATATCACGATAATTGATTAAAAAAGGAAAAAAGATTGTTCTTTGGTGACGAAAATAGAACGTACCACTGAAAAAAAACCGTGGATATCTAAAAAAAGAATAAATGGCGTCAATTAACAATTGGCTAAAAGAAAAATAAATGACGTCATTTGATTGGGGACAAACAAAGTGAGTTATAAAGATGTCGAACACATGAATACAAAATGAATAAAGTCACCAATGATTTCCGACCAGGGTAATTATATGGTAATGGTGAGATTCACGAACCCGGTTCCCTAACTGATCATTTCCCAAGACCCAACTCTTATTCTCAACTATGGACATTAAATCGATTCATTGTCCCATATTTACCTTCCAAATCCACTCAAAAATGTCTAGGTATTCAACAAACAACCGAACAAACCCAAGGCATGTCAGCTTCACTTGCCGTTGAGAATCCTCCCAACAATGTACCCATAAAGGAAGCAGTAATAATCCTCTTACAATGTGTTTATAAATACGCCTCTCTCCTATCCCCCCCAAATGAAAGCAACCATCCACATACTTTTAAGCGCTTAATTTCTTAGAGGGGTTGTATTAACAGGGGTGTGTGAAAATATGTCAAAATTTCGGAAGCAAGTGGGAATACGCCGATGGGTAGGAAAGTATGACCATCAACAAAATTTATTAGGATCTGAACAGAACGAAGTCGTTTGAGAAATATCTATTGTAAGAATTAGGTAGGCACATGGGAAGTGTAAACTTACAGTATTGACATGGACCTGGAAATTCTTTTCTTCTCGAAGAAAAATTGAACTGAAAAGTGTTTTGGTGGAACAGTATTTTAGAATCGCAGGAATTAGCAAATGAAAACCATTAGTTAAACCAAGTTCCCCCCTCTTGCAATCTTTAATAATCGTTTTCTATGAGAATATCTGTAGTTACACCCCGAACTATTCGGGGAGGAGATAGTAGAGATGGGTTCTCGAAAATTAATTAGCAGGGGCGGGGATGGAAGCCGGTGTTTCGATTTTTCCAAATTAATATGCAGATTAAGGATATAGCAAACAGGTGCCCAAGAATAAGCTCTTAATCACTTGTACTATCAATGTTCCTTTTCATAGCCACAATGGTAATATGTACAAGCAGAATAATAATGTTTCTATCGGGAATGCACTTGGCCCGATGTATTCAATTTCCTTTGTGTCCTCTGTCGAAAAACATTTCGAAATAATTCAGCCAAACTAACCACGCTAGATATCTTGATGATATTTTGGCCCGGGCCATCAACCCAAACGAAATTAGGAACTTGAACGCCGCTTTCGAAAAGAACTCTGTTCTTAAATTCACCTATGAACTCAATATTGATAATAGAATTCCTTTTCACGACATTTTTGTCGATTAAAATAACCAAACGTTCCCCATTTCAGTCTACAAAAAAAAAAGTTAAAAGCTCTTGCCACCTCAAATATAATAATGAATGCACAAACCGATATAAAATAGAAGTTATCAAAAACTCAATCAACAGAGAAAATCTAATCTCCTCTTCTCGTAATTTATTCTATAAAGAACTCAACAACATCAAACGAACACTTGTAAACAATGTTTTTTCCTCATTTTATTGTTGACAACCAAATCAAATTAGCCCTAACCAAATTCAATAGCAAAATTATAGATTCCGACGACAACAAATCCAATAAAAATACAACAAATTCATTTAATTGTAACCAAATACACAAGAAATACCAAAAGGATGAGTCAGTAATCAGCAATATCATGAAAATGAATTTGAAAAAACTAACATAAAATTAATGATTTATTATGAAAAATTTAAACATCAAATTGATTTTCACGAACAACCTCTGTTGTGGAAAATCTTCAAGTAGCCAGACAAATGACAGAAAAGTCCACCTGCACCTTTTACCGCTTTCATAAACATCAATCTATCTCGTATATTGGTCATACTAAGGCAACTTTATCACGACGATTGACCTGCCACCTCAAGGTGCTATAAAACACTAACCACAAAACAACAATACCCCCCATTTGAAAAATTCTTGATAATACCCAAATACTATATGAAACCACCTACACTAATTGATTGCAGATATTTGAAGAATTCATAATTGATAAAAATTTCCACGCTCAACAATGTCCGTTCCAGTCAAGATACTTGTAAATTGAATGTATTCGATAAATTTTTAAAACAATTAATTGATTGATTACATAAATACATTTTTAATTAAAACATTTCTCTAAATGAAAGTTCGCTAATGCTCACCAGCCGCCAAAATGACGTCATTGGAACACAGATAGCAACCGACAAAAAAATAATAAAAACATGACAATAAACTTGACTGCGTTAGGTTGAAACCTTCTCGCTTCTTCAAAATATAAAAAGGTTAACAAAAAAAAAAAAAGAAAAAATCACTTCCTCCATACAATATTATTCCAAAACTATGAGTCTATTTCTGCTCCTTTTATTAAAAGTTCTTGGGAATGGGATTTGCAAACCTGAATTAGATTTTAGAAATAGGTGCGTACTTACCATCTGTTTTATCATACGTCACTGTTTCACTGTTATAAGGCATGACGACACTGGTTTATGGTCTGGTCATTGTCATCCGTCATTGTTGTTACATACGGAAAAAAATGTCAAAATGGATTTTGGAAAATCTATCCAACTGAGCGCGTCAATCATTGACCCAAGGAAACATTGATAAAAACAAACTGAAATTCGTTTTTGACTCTAAAAGATATTTCATTATTTGGAAGTTTCTATTATATTAACTGATTTAATGACAACATGATTTAGTAACACGGTAATTTTCACTGAAAAAAAACAAAAACAAAAAAACAAACAAACAAATAAACATATTAGAGAATTCTTTAGAACTTATTCAATTCAAACAAGATATTTCAATACGCTGATTAAATTTCATCAATATATAGATCCTTACAATGTTAAAACGACCGTTCGTTATGTCGGTGAATTTATTCCGTCATACCTTAACGAATTTATGACAAGTTGTCATTTTTACAATTTCTTTATCGGTATAATTTCTTTATCGGTATGTGTTGTAAGGAAGATATCTGACAGAGCATTTTTTGTTGTACGAAACGTCATCGGATTGTGTGTACGTCATCATGTACGTCATCAGTTTTTGAGAGGTAATATTGTTACGGTAAAGAAATTATGTCAATCTAGAGATTGACAAAACATACAATATTACAATGATACTAAGAATTACAACTAGGCATTGATATTGGGAATGGCTTGTTGTACTGCCGTGAGCGCTTTATCTTTTGGTCAGTACCTTCACTCATTGGAAATAAAGATTTGTTGACCTATTAAGAGATTCTCATTGATTACAATATCTAATGAAAAAAAACAAAAAACAAACACGCACACACACGTAAGTATCCATTAGACAATGAGGGAAAATTATAGCATTTAAATTAAGTTTATTCCAACAACATGTTCGCCTGTCGACTTTATCAAAGTGTCAATTTCAAATAAAACAATATTGAACTGTTCGTTTATTTCAACAAACAATGTCTCACAATCACATCAGGGGAGAGCAGTAGATCTCATTTTTTGAAATTGCAAAGAAACTCGAATTCCTAATGGATCCATATATTTGAAATATTAAACTTAGAGGAGAAAACAAAGGTAATGGAAAATTTTAAGATTTATGGGTTTTTTTTGCTATCAAACGGTCAGTTACTTTATGTATGTATGGTTATTTTTGAATGAGAGAAGTAGGTATCTAGGCTGCATCAAATTCATTATGATCATGTTTTCCGATTGATATTTTATGCTGCCTCAGAATTGATTTGAATAAATGAAGGGATATATACAAAAATCCTGGACTTTGTTCAGTAGTTCTACATTAAAAAATCAATTCAAATTCTGTACACCTTATTGCATCATTTGCCACATCCCTGATTATTTGTGACTTTCTCAGATCGAAATTATGACCCTTTTTTGATGATTTACGAGGACATTGGGGTTATCATCTAACCCCAATACTTCCCGATGCTCTTAGATGCATTTTTTTCAGATATCTTGGAGCCTCATCAAAATAATTCCTGTCGCAGTCTTTACGGGGCATTAAAAAAATTCAGCTTCAAAAGTATCATCCTTGAGTGGCCTATTGATCATGTTATTTAAATCAATTTACAAACTCTAATCACAAACTGTAAATCTATATTTGCTAAATTTCATATTTATTTGTTATCAAGTTTGTTGGCAGTATTAATATATATTCTCTGCGATTTTCAAGTGATTTCTGATAAAAATCAAACATGATCTCTTTTGGGTTTCTGGATTCCAATTTAGAAGCAGCTTTTGAACTCCGTTCTGGATTTGAAATGTTTCTCTGTTACGGTTGTTGAAAGGTAATTTGTAGAATAGTAATGCTATAGATCTTGTTAATACTTGAGTCTATCGCTTCGAGGTTAAATATTCATAAATAATCATGATATATGGAACATAAGATGGTAAGTTTATTCAAGTTCGAAGTTAATAGTTTATTTCTTAGTCATTAAAGTTTGAAGTGTTAATATCTACATATTTTAATTAAAATTCCTTTTTGAGTTTGTTTCCATCTAATAAATCGTTTTTTTTTCGTCCAGAAGAACCTTTCTGCTGGGAATATCAATTCTCATCAGTATCTCCTCATAGGACACAGCTATCACTTTTGGCTGTATTTTTGGCAGTTAATATATCAATTATGGGTTTCCATTCAATTAATGGTGTCATTGTTCTTCTTTTAACAGCCAATTATACTTTGATGATGATGCACTGTTTTTGTATTATTCGTTCTGGAAGGAATCTTTGTGGTTATTAAAACTTGTTTCTTAAAGTTTGTAAATGCAGCTCCAGCATTGAACTGTTTAATATAAAATCAAAGTTACCTATTTATGCAACAGTGATATAGCTAAAATTATCAAATCATACAACGATGGAATTACGAACAGACAACGAAACATGAAAGCACACTGAGTTACTATCGTATTATCACCTGATTAGACTAAAAAGTAATCCAAATAAAGTGATCTATAAAACAATTTGTGGTAGAATTAATGTCTAAGGTTAGTATACTGGGTTGATGTCTACGATCAGATTGAGGATTAAGGTTATGTAAGTCGATTACTGTATTAGGGATATGATTATGAAGGATATAAGTAGTCCTAACTTAAAAGTTAGGACTTAAAAGTTGATAAAAATAGCTTAGGCTGGCTTTATGTTTTGAATTAGGAGAAAAAAAGATAAAAATCTTTTTCTTTTAATAGATAGGGAGACTTGCTTGTTATTCATTATTAATAGAGTGATGTGAAAGATATACAAATATCTATGAAATGAAAGTTTACATGACTGTTTTTTTCTGTGGGGAAACTAACATAGCGATAATGATAAGTTTACTGTATTCATTTGTTTTGTTATTGATTTATGAAACCTCAATCTTGAACATTAACCTTAACAGTGACCCTAACATCAAACCTAAACATCTACCCTGAACTTTACCCTAAGCACTAACATTAACGCTATATCTTTTGTAGTTGAATTCAACAAAATACAGTTTTAAACGGTCGAATTTTCTGCTTTCATTTGAGAATTACATTCTTTGAAAAATGAATTCCAAGATAAGGTGTGAAAGCAATAACAAAATTAAGATGTTCGTTCAATGTTCGCTTTACTACTACTACTAATAATACATCAAAATAGGAGAAAAATATGAAATCACCATTCAAATTGCGTGGGATATATTTTTAAAAATCCCCATCCCAACGTCTCAGGTAAAAAGGTAATTGTTGTAGCAGATGTTCCATGAAATCTTGCCCGAGAAAGAATATCCATGACAAAAAATAAGTTGAAGGATGAGAGATACGTTATCAGCTTCAAGACAATCATTTTTATTTCCTCTCTACCACCCACTCGCTGCTTGAATGAGGAGACCTCGGGCAAAGAAATGTCTCCTGGAATATTCTGTTGACTATATCAAGAAAATCATTGGTTTCACCCTTCCACTTTTCATCACTGCCTTTCACTTCAAATATGAGGATATTTCTGTGTCGTTTCGTTGTTTTCTTTCCACTCCGACTAAACAACCAAACAACATAGAAATATCCCTATATCTCCTCAGCATCAAAACATATTGACAGCAGAATTTTCTGTGAACTGCTGAAAATATTTTTCCTGGGAGAGATAGCTGGCTCCCGTCAGAATGCATCGAAACATGCCCTCCGAATAATAAATAAAATTGAAATGTAACACCTATCTCTTAAGTTTTTCTCCTTAACTTTCCTTTTCATCAACACTTATATATATCAGATGTTATGTCTACTGATCTCTCACTGCCTAATAGGTTTTTTGATTAACATATGAGAGTAAACCCTCTGTTTTGAAAGAAATTAAATGATGTGTATCTCAAAATAACACCCATGTACAATACATTATGATTATGATGATAATATCTTACACAGAATAACAAGCTACATGTGTTACAGCCTTGAATAATAAAAAAACAAAGCTAAATTACGAAATCATTGCTTAGGGGGATGTATTTGATGAACACTGCTGGGAAGCCATGTTAATAAAACAGTTTCGTTTTCAAATTCCCGTAAGGGTTATATGGATACAACTGATAATCCCAATAAGAAAGATATGAACATAGTTCCATGATATCTAATAAATCGTGTAAAACGTAAAACCCTACGAAAATATTGCATAAATTGCATAACCAGACATTCTAGAATAATATATATATATATTGAAGGTGATATCATAAGTTGATTTGCATGCAATCTGAGATGAAAACCACTGGGTGAACACTCAATAGAAGTGACACAAACAACGAGTTACGTCTCATGTTATACTTATTGATCTTTCATCGTTTTCTGGGTAACCTACGTTAATAAGCCCTGTATTTCAAAAAGATTAAATTATGTGTAGTATGAAATAGTATCCACCTACAGAACATTATGATGATACCTTGTATAAAATAACCGACTACATTTAGTATGACGTAAGCTATATATCTCAAAGAGAGGTGGTATTTGATCAACACTTCTAGTGTGCTATGTTAATATTACTATTCACTTGTCAAATTCCCTAGACTATTACATAGTAAACAACTGATGATTCTACTGAGCAAAAATTTACACATAGTGCCATGATATCGAAGTATGAGTAAAACATGAAGGAAGGCGGAGGAAGTTACATAAATTACATTAACATATTCTGGGAAATAAGTCGCTGTAGTGACACAAAATCTCTTTTGAAAAAAAAAAAAAATTAATGTGTTTCTTTCAAAGTGTTTAAAGCTAAACCTCTCTAATATATATATATATATATATATATATATATATATATATATATATATATATATATATATACATGTATATATATATACATACATACATATATATATACATACATACATACATACATATATATATATATATATAATATGATCATAATCCAATAGACATGATTATAAATGGGTTATATTACTTCGAAACTCTTTTTGAAATGACCCCCGCTAATACACAATGAATGGATCATTTGCCATAGATAGCACAAATAGAATAAACAATTCACCCACGCACTGATAAACACACAGTCACCCACAGATTATTCAGCTCAACTAACATACACTAATACACATTCACACTCATATATACACATATACACCTATTCGCTGTTTATACAAAAAAACTGAAGCCCCCCCCCCCGACAGAAACACACACTTATAAATACTGAAACCCAACTATGCCCCAACTCCTTAAACTTGACACAGCTTAGCCTTACTACATCATCAAATAGATAAAATCTCAATTCCCTGCCTCCGGTCTCTCCGAGTTTTGTGCCATTCTTTTAACCATTCTTAGTTTGACGAAGTCATGCTCTGTGGAACGATCATCACAAATATGAATAAATAAATCGATATTCGTATTTACAGTCGGTTTTTGTCTTTTCTCACCATAATGCCGGGTACATAACGTAGTCTAAGCAAAACTTGGTTTCCTGTGAATCAATCTTTTTCCTGATTAATAGTTAATGAAAATAACTTCTGATATTTGTACCGTGATAACTGTCTTCCACGTTGTGCGCACTAACAAACACTTTACGTCGAGAACTCCAAAATGAGCGTTGCAAAACGAGAACTACTCTGCACACCAATCGAATTCTAAGAATTGAGGATTCCCCAAATATTGCAATTCGAACACAAATCATTGAACCCTACTGCTGACGACACTAAACTGGCGACCATTTATAAATTCTGACCCTGTGCTGAGCGGAAGTGGCAGGTGACTTAAGTACAATATTACACTATTAATTCACCTATCCAACATGTATACATGTTATTCTCATTATCCGAAAGTAATGCACCTTTATAAAACATTCAATTTGCTGAAATGGCTTAAATCAAAGACTCGATAACCATTAATTGGGGAATATCTGAACATTCAATGACTCATAAATCTTCATGATGCTGCAAGATGAAATGTTTTTTTCACCGTTCGCCTTGTTTCATGGAAGCGAAAAAGTGGCATAAAGCGAGGCCTCAGAAAGCAGGGAAACTGACGTACAACCTTTTAAAAACCAAGTGAGGGTCGTTGTCATACGAAAAAATTGCCTTATTTGGCTGTAAAAAATTGCATAGATTCTTCGTAAATAACATTTGATACCAAATGCAAAATTGGTGGCAAGTTTTTGCTATTTGCCAAGATGTTACGTACAAACAAAAAAATCATCGCGAACGTTGATGTCGACCTATGGTGATCTGTGCTCATAAGATCCAACATGGCAAGCATTGAAAAGTGTCATTTTATGTCCTCAACTATATTTTCATATGATTTTTGACATTAAAATCAACTTGAAATATGAAATAAGCTGGAAATGGATCCCTCATAATAAAATACGTATAATTATTAGTATTACCCAATAATTTAGGGCTACTTGCGGTGCCAACAAGAGTTTGAATTTTTTTGACGGTAGCCATTTGGATTTGTGCTTCCAGACCATCACTGACCATCACAGGTCGACATCAACTCGTTTACAATGAATTTTTGTACCCAGCACACTTTTTGAAAAATCCCTCTCTGTAATTAGTTGAAAATTGCCAATTCAGTGTCAGTCATAATTTTCCCTTGACGACCAGAAATATTTTTTTAATGTAAAAAATAACTCAGGACTGATCTGGTTGGTCAATCAACAGAAACTATCATGTGGCCAGCGTCTTTTGTCAGCATGTCATTTCGGGTAGCCATAAGAATACTTGGTTACCCGTGACACCAGAGATTACACGAATAGCTAGTATTTCTGTAAAGGACATGTTTAATGTATATATGTTAAATAAACAGATGTTTTTTTCAGTCAATGTCACACGTGTTCCTAATAAATTTTACTCTATCTATTTCAATTACAGACAGACAACGAGTCTTTCTGACTGCTGACCCTCCGAGGGAAATTAAACAGTTTGCCTTATTTCAATATGAAATTCTTAATGTGATGTTCTTAGACATAATGTATCATTAGGCAAGCGTTATGTAAATGCTGACCCCTTAACCTGAGGAAATATCGGCCAGATTGAATTTTGTCACGGGATTAATCACCCAGAGTGCTAAATTATGTGGATATTGATTCTCAGATTAATATTCCGTGACAAGATAAGTAGCTTCGATTAGTGTCGTCTGCCTATGTCCGCTTAAAGGTTTTTGCGCTGTATATACTTAAGGAATGCTAACGGCTATATCAGCCCAGAAAGACGAACAATATCTCCACCACATTCTGACAGAATATCCGTACCTCGCATAAATGTATCATCGAAATGCGCTTCAATTATCTGAAAATTCATCTAAAATTTTCTAAAAATTAATCCGAAGAATATAGATCTATTATTTGAAATTATTAGACCCCCCCCACACAAAAAAACAACAACGAGATTAGGTACATAATGACCATGGATGCCCCAGAAAACATTTTTTTGGCTACACAGGAAAAATATTATTAGATGGTGCTGAGTTGTGTACTCATGCAAATTTTGTACGGCTGTAGCTCCCAGAATGTTACCAGGAGTGCCCAGATACAGATACAGAGCCACAGACACAAAAACAGTACATATTGTTGCCTCTTGGCTGGTTGGTCAAGCAATTTAAGGGGCTGCGGTGATTTGATTTGCCTTATTCATTGGCCTGGTCACACCATCTGGTAGCTATCGCTAAGGATTGAGTGACACCAAGCCTCCTCAAATGTCCAGCACCGTTCTCAGTATCGTTGTAGATCACAACAACTGGTCTGGACAGTCTCTAACCCCCTCGAATTCCTTATTCATCTAATCTTGGTTTCGATGTTTAGGCACAGTTCCCAGTGTGCTAACTATTATAGAAACAATTCTAACCATCATATTCCACACTTTCTGCAGCCACCCCTTGATAGGTTCTGATATTTTATCAGTTTTTACCTTCCTGTTATCTGCAACCTGGGATCCGCTCGTACACCTACGGTTCAGCAAGCTTTCTTCTCTCTGGTTACAAATATCAGATCTAGTTTTCCTGCCTGGATGTTGCAGTTGGTCTAGACCTGGATGTCCCAGAATGTCTCATTCTTTTTATCATTTACATCAACCTCTTGTATGTACTGTTATAATTTGGTTTTCCCGATTGAATGTAAGTCGTTTCCTCAGTTCCTAGTCAATAGCAGTTTCCGTAATGCTGTATCGCTTAATATTTCATCATTATTATTATTATTATTATTATTATTATTATTATTATTATTATTATTATTATTATTATTATCATTATCATTATCATTATTATTATTATTATTATTATTATTATTATTATTATTATTATTATTATTATTATTTGGAATCTCACACCAGTTGCCTGGTGGTAACCGCTGGAGTTTGAGTGACAGCAAGTCTCCTCAAGTCTCCAGCCCTCCTTTCCTAGTACTCATAGGTCGCAGTAATTCTGCGATTTACAGTTTCACACCGGTTGCCCAGTGGTTATCGCTGAAGGCTGAGTGACAATAAGTCTCCTCAGGTCTTCAGCTAACGTCTCCTCTCTCTTTCAACTATCATGTCAGGACTACAATTCGTTGCAGTCCTTATATCTCTAGCACCTCCCTCAGTATCCATGCAGTTCCCAGTAGTGCTGTGGTCTGTACTGTCTCAATCCTTCCCCTAATCCCGATCTCCTCCAGACTCACCCTCAGCGTTTTCAGGACAGTTCCTAGTGCGCTCACTATGACCGGTACTATCCTGGTTTTCATGTTCCACATCTTCTTTAATTCTCTTGCTAGGTCCTGGTATTTTTCCCGTTTTTCACTCTCCTTCTTTTTTAGTCTATGGTCTGCAGGTACAGCCACGTCTACTATTTGGCAGGCCTTCTTTTTTTTACTATTACCAAGTCCGGTCTTCTTGCCTGGATGAGGTGGTCAGTTTGGATGTCAAAGTCCCAGAGTAGTTTGTGGTTGTCATTCTCCAAAACTGCCTCTGGCTTGTGCTGATACCACTTTTCCACATGGTTGAATCCCATTTGTTTACTTAGTTCCCAGTGTATCATCGTTACTACTCTATCGTGTCAATGCTTATACTCCTTCTGGGCGAGTTGACTACATTCACTACTTATGTGGTTTACTGTCTCATCTCTTTCTCCGCACATGCGGCATTTCCTGTTTGTCTGTGTTCTGTCGATTTTTGTTTTTATGTAGTTTGTCCTTATGCTTTTGTTTTGGGCTGCCATGAAGAGCGATTCCGTTTCTCTCTTTAGGTTTCCTTTTCGTAACCATGTCCATGATTTCTCGTCTGCTACATCTTGTATCTGCCTTTTACACTCGCCATACAATTTTTTCCCTTCTCATCTTTCTTTTCTTGTTTGTTGTACTGTTCCATTGCTTTCTACTTTATTGCACTTTCTCTCGCGCTCTTTATGATTTCTCCGCTATTCGTTTGCACATACCTTTCTAGGACTGCTTTAGCTCTCTGGACACAGTCTTCTATGCTGATGAGCCCCCTCCCACCTTCTTTTCTCTTAACGTATAGTCTATCAGTATCATCTCTAAGGTTGTTGTTATTATTATTATTATTATTATTATTATTATTATTATTATTATTATTATTATTATTATTGGTAAGAGAGCTGAAGAAAGTGTGGAATATGAAAGTTAGGGTAGTACCAATAATAGAAGGTGCACTCAAAACTGTACCAAAGCGAGATTGGTGGAGCTCAGGATAGAAAGGCGAATCGAGACTATACAGATCACAGCACTGCTGGGAACTGCACGAATACTGAGGAAGGTGCTAGAAATATGAGATCTATGACCCCAGCTGTTTGCAGTAGTCTTACAAAGAAGAGAAAGGGAAAGAAAAAAAATACACAACGTACCACAAATGGTGGTGGAGGTATGAACGACGGTACTGCTGTGATAGGTGAAGGAGAGATGAGGGGAGGGCTGGAGACCCGGGGAGCAGCGATAGCCACCAGGCAACTGGCGTGAAACTATAAATCCCAACACTGCTTAGGACGGTGAGAGTGTGGAGAGAAGGGCTTGGAGATTTGAGAAGACTTGCTGTCACTTAGTCTCCAGCTGTGACCACCAAACAACTGGTGCGAAAATGAATCATCATCATCATCATCATCATCATCATCATCATCATTCATTTTATTTTATCCGTCTATAGACGCTCGTTCAAAATAAAGGTTTACCGTAATTGTTTGTCCCGTGTCCAGGAACGTATGGTGAACAATAACTGACCCGTCGTATTTCACGAAATTCACACTATTCTGTAGATGAAGACCCACTTTTCACGTTGGGATCGGTACATTATTGGGTCATAAGAACTCCTTTTTGCTTCTGTTGTTAAAAAACAGTAACCATTTCATGTCTATATAAATCTGACTGTCTGCCTGGTCACGTTACACAGAACCGATATATAAAATTAGCGTTCTCCTATTTATTTGAAATCATAATATATTGATGGGTATACTGTTGTCTTATGGAGTCAAACAGACAAATCTTACATAACTATTAAAACTTGAACATACACTACAAAAGTTGCAGTAATCGTCTTTAGTTGGAATAGAAATAGGAGTTGAGTTTGACCATGCAGCAGCCAGACTCAACCTTGCAGCAGACAGGCTTGTTCACGTCTTATATTTCTTTTGAATTTACTTGAAATAACCCTCTATTATTGAATCTAATGTTTTGTGCTTTTTTTTCCTTTCTTTTTTTTGCTTCTTGCTAAATCCCTGATGCTTAAACAGATGCCCTCTGGAGATTATTTTTGAAAGTGGTTGCTTTTACAAAGCTTGGATTATCAAAAAACTAGTCAAACATTCTAAACTCTCCAAAACATTGCTGACATTTACGCACGTTCACGAAATTACGCTACGATAAGGTACTTTGCACAGATCTACGCTTCGTTGTTCACTATTCAATGTTGACTTCGCAGTAGTTCGTTAGTTCTAATTCCCACAGTTTAAATGGGATATTACATTCCAAACACGATCAAAAATGCAATCGACATGTAGTAAATAGATAAACACTCAATAAAACATTCTGATAAATTAGTTATCAATGATTTCTTTATTCTACGTTAGAAATACATTTGAGGCAATAGGTTACTTAAAAATTCACTGACAACGTCTCATTTGTTTTCAGCATTGTCGCTAGAAACTTAAAAACAATTTTACAAATCAATGCAAAGAGATTTTCCCATAACAAGACATCCACCATTTTCTATCCAACTGACAGAAGGCGTTAATTGCAACAATTTTCCATATCAGAGGATACCATCTCAGTTGCTCTCAACTGTCACCAAACATCACATCCACGTGGTTAAATTGCGTCGTTATAAGACCCTGTAATCGCCACAGTGAGCATGAAAGACCAACCAATTAAGCGTTATTGTCAACTTGAGAAAATACTATCGATTTAATCTACAATCACTGAACAATAAAGGTTAGGAATCAGGTGGACTTTGGATTTCTAGAAAAATTAAAAGGCACCCAGAGAGTGCATTCCTCTGCCAACGCCATTGTCAGGAGTAGTGATTGTCCAAAGACCCGCTCAAAATATAATCAGTTCCTTCGTAGTCTATTGTCCACCTTTCGACAAAATTTCAATGGAATTCTTCGAGAACTTATAGAGATATTGTGTTGACAGTCGTAAACGTGTACATAAAATGAGAAATACCTGGATCCGCACAAAAACTCAACCACCTCTTTTTTACTCCATTGCCAACACTTCCATGAAATTTCATTGAAATCTATGGAGTACTTTTGGGGACATCTTGCAGAGAGACGGACAGAGAGACAGAACGACAGACATGACCGAATACATATACAACTTCAACTTCGTTGGCAGAGATAATTAAGCGTTTGCTGTTCTATGAGAGATTCATACCTCACAATCTGGCAAAAAGTACAATTTACTTTCAGCTTAGTCTAGCACAGAAGGCAAAACGTTGCACAACTAGCTATGACTGAAAGAAATCTGCTTGTCTCGCTTTGTAAATGAATTACAATTATTCCACAACTAGCCAACGAACGAAGTTGAAATTTGCCAGATATAATAGTTAGCACATTATGCTGTGCAGTGTCTGGTTTGAAATCGTTTGGATCAGCTGTTCTCGAGGAATCCAAAAGTAATAAAAACCTTAGATCTTCAATGAATCAATTCCCATGCCTTATGTTCAGATGTGAAATATTTAAATTTGTAAGTCTGAAGGGAATCAAACTAAACAGTTCAAAGCTGTGGTTTCGAGCAAAAAGAAGGAATATTTTTACACAAAGGCAGCTCTGTGTGCAATAAAGTCTGGCTCCCTTAAAAAATGCTCCATTGGGAGGAGGTGCTGCCCCAGTATCCCCAAATGTGAGTGAATCTGTTTCGAAAATCAACTTTTGAATTAATGTTATCTGGATCTTATTTTTATTCTATTGAGCTTCAACACACCAACACACACACACACACACACAAACATATATATATATATATATATATATATATATATATATATATATATATATATATATATATATATATATATATATATGTATATATATATTTAGGGGCGTGTGCACCTGCGTGTGTATCATCGCTATCATGAAAATAATTTCACAAACATTTTCTTCAGCAGCCACAATTTAATTGCCCCAAATAGTCCGGGTCGGTTCTGACAATATTTTGATATTTAATTACGACATCATTTAAATATTGACATGTTTTTTTTCTAAATGCCAAGTAGTCTTATCCTATTTAAAACAGATAACGACTCCCTAAATCTATGTTCTTCAAAAATGTCTTCATCCTTAATGTTTAATGATTGCATGATAGACAACGGTTTAATACGTCCTTAATGTGTCTGTCAATTTATCTTTTTTACGGAAAAATGATAACAAAAGAACAAAACAAGCCTAGCAGCTGCAGGATCACACTCCTCTCATAGTAGAGATGATGACTTCACCCTTTGTATTGTACATATAATAAACGAATAATTATAAAAATATGAGTTTAACATGAATATATTTTTTTATTTAAATGAATAAGCCCTTGCGTGTTTTTAACATAGATTTTCATAGATATATGAATCTTGTCAGTTTGGCTCAGTTGGTAAGAGATCACTTGGTCGTGATCCAAATCACGGTTGAGAAATGTTAAAATTATTCATTGGTTTTGTTTAACGAAACTGGAAAGTCTAACATTAAAGAGTTTACTTCCTCAAATTAGGTGAGGATTGTTTTTTTTCATGATATTATCGAAGGAAAACTAAGTAGACTCCAGACTTGAAGAATTTACTTTCTGTAGTTTTTTTTGATTTTGAGCCTTAGTATACATGCTTAAGATTCCAGGCATTTGAGCTCGCGCTATAGTTCGCAGATGTGAAAATAATTATCGCATAACCTTAGGAGATTCTTCCTCGCGATATAATGATTATTTGCGTTCTCATCATCTCTTGCTGACGTCAGAAAGTAATTAGGAGCTCTTACTAACAAATAGAACCTCTTGAGCTTTCAAATAAAGGCTACTGTATTTCTGCATGTGTCTAGACGTTTTTATAAGTCGATGGCCACAAATATCTACACACGTCACGGCTTGTTTTCTCTTCCTAAGAATTTCTTCCTTCCATTACGGTCATCTAATACAATCGCATACGTCAATATGAGCAAGTATGTGTTCAAAGAATAGTTTATTGTCAGAGACCGTCAACCAAGTCCGTGGACACGTTCTTTTCAGTTTTTAAAGGATTCTGGCTATTCTATCAATCTATCTATTTTGTGTATGGGCGGCAGCAATTGCGCTAGAAGGCTGAAACTTTCAACATTTTCTCCTTATCTCGTCCACAGAAGACTTTTTTCAACCCTCCCAAACTAGTTGTTCGTATAACACGCGATATCCCAGGTCGGGTCTATTAAATGAATCGGCCAAAGCTTTTTTTTTATTGCTTTATTATTTTCTTATTTATTTTCATTTTATTTATTTCTTTTATTTTATTTTTGTTTTATTATTATTTTTATTTTTTATTGACGCTGATGACAGCGTATATCAAGATTCATTTTAACGTACAGTAGACTTCTGATTGAGCAGTTTTAAATCAATTTGAGCAGCTCTAAATCAATTTTAGCAATTTTAAATCAATTTGTGAGATTCTAAATCTAATTTTGTTTTGTTATGGAATATTAGGATAGAATCTACCTAATACACCGAATTTGCAACTACATGAAGTCTTTTAAACTACTTGCCATCGTACTGACGATAATGAATATCAATTACAGAAGTGAAAGATAAAACCTAGACAACTTGCCAGACCACCATCATTCACAATGAATACAAAGCAACTAAGAATTATTGACAGCACTTAAAATTTATTATACGTTAAAAATAGTCTTTACAAATAATTCTCCAACTCAGAGAATCTCAAACACTTGGCCACAGCTCCAGTCTCAATGATTTGTGCAGTTCTGAAATTTTCTTAGAATAAAAAATGGTGTATATGGTAACTGAGCAAATATTGCAAGCACTGATAGGAAGTAAGCAGACCTCAAATCCTCTAATGCACATTAAGAACGTGAACAGGTAAGACTAATAAAATGGTAATTAAAATAAATATTGGTCATTTAACGCTTATCTGTGTTTTGTGAGTAAACATGTAAAATCTTTACTTCACATATATAGATAGGGTATTTTGGTCCCTACGCACAAAATACTTTGTATAAGCCTGGCTGTTGCAGGGTCATACTCTACTGTTATACGGACTTGGTTGTGTAAAGATAACATGGGTTTCATCGATATGTAAGACATGTTAGTTTGGTTCAGTCGGAGAGAAATTTCCATTTTGTATATCACTTTGGTTTAGCATTACAGGACAGACAAACAGTGGAGAGTTTACATTCCTAAGTTAGGTGAGGTTTGTTCTTGTTGATACAGTGGAAAAACAAACTCAACCACAGCCTCCTAATTGGACAATAATTTGGCAATAAGTGCGTAATCCAATTAAAGCGACTTGTGATGGTCGTTCACAGGTTTAGGAATGAATGAAAGTGTCTTTTCCTCACACAAATGACGAATCAACATAGTCTACACGTGTACTAGATTTAATTATTTGAAAAAATACTTAAATGTATCTAAAAACTCTTCCTAAGAATATGGATATTCTATTTGGAATTATTTGAAAAAATATCTTTCATCTAAAATTATCTAAAAATATAGATATTTTTATGAAACTATCGAAAAGGTACCAGCACAAGATCTGGGAATTGTTGGTTCAACCCCCCCCCCCCCAAGCATTTAATAAACAAACAAACAAAAATAAAAATGTTTTTAGATATTGCCTAGTGGTATACCCATGCAAATCTTCGAGGTTGTACCGCAAATATGGCTACGAACGCCTGGACACACACAAACACTCACACGCGAGCAATGAAAGAAGAATCTATAGCACACTATCGTCTTAGTGACAAGAGCATGTGAATGATATAATTGGCCGCTGAATTTTGCAATTTGAGACCTAAAACTTGTTTTAATTCGGGAGTGAATAATTTTTTTACGAGCTGGTTCAGACTAGCATCAGCGCGTTTGCTATTTCGTTATTTCACAACGTTTTGACCGTGTAACCCCTCGCCTTTCTTGGTTGCCTTTTGTGTTCTGAAATGTTATCGAATACTACTTAAAGGGGTAGTCTGTGCTTCTCTCATTATACATGTCACATCCTGTGCCTGCATCTAAGTGATCTGGGAATTGTCCTCTCCTGATATCTTTGCTGAACCCATGACCTGATAATGAACCTATAGAAATTTGACGGTGTTCCCATCTCTCGGGCCATGTCTCTAGAACCTCTTATTTACCATTTATTCTTTACAAATTAATGGCTTCTGAAAACTAGTATCATTAACTAATATACCCATGCAGTCAGAAATGACGAGTCATTGAAAATATATGGATACATATTGCAATAGAGATTTCCTTTGCAGTCAGCTTGGAGAATAGCTTTCTATATACATTGCATTTTATAAATGTTGAGAATAGAGATTTGTGTGGCAATGATCTTGGAGACTAGCCTTATATCAACAATGTATTTTATAGATTGATAAATGATAAAGATTTACATTGTACTTAGCTTATGGAGAAAACGTTCTAAACACATTGCATTTTTTACACGTAGATAATAGAGAATTCCAATGGACGTGGAGAATGGAGTTCTATGTCATTTTCGTCCCCTTGGATGATAATGTATAGAACTCATTGCTAATTATTGTGAGGATAAGTGTAGATGGTTGGTCTACTGATCGAGTTATTCAGGCCTTGATAGGTTGTAACAAAACATTATTGAATCCCATTCTTCGTTTTTCAAATAATAATGTTATGGCTTACCTTCACGTAGTATAAATTATTCTCCAGGAAATTTATTTTTGAAGACTTTCTGTTTCATCTATAATTATCTGGAGCAGAGGCTGTTTTCTTCCACAATTAGATAGCATCCCGTGTAAATGTTGTTTCATACAACGAATATGAGCCGTACTTTCCTTAACAGTGACCAATCTTACTGTTTCCATTGGCAAATTACGCCCAAATGAAGACGATCCCAACAATGATAATGCAAAAAGTTGTTACATTCCTTGGCAACCTTGACAAGGGCTTGCATGATACTCCATACAAATGCTCACTTGGTTTTCGTGAAAAAGATTCCAATCTCTGGCCACGATATTAAAAAGAAAACATCTGAAACAAAAAAAGTCTCCGTTTTCGAAAATGTTAAATGATTTATTATAAAACATAAGATAACATTTTTTCAGATATCATTCCGAATCTACTTTTAAGTCAACATGAGTAGCGACACAGGCATAAACATACGATTGTAAATTAACAAGAAAAGCAAGGACATCAGTATAACAATGCGTTCACATTCCATCTGCCATTACAACAATAATAATTGATGAAGCTTTTACTCCCATCACTCTTCTGTGAAAGGCCGAGAAGATTCACATTCAATATGAGATCAGGTAAAATACTAAGTTCCTGAAAAAAGAATGTTTAATCCAATTGTTTTGTTCTTTGAATTTTTTGGACATCATCGGAGAATTATTATAATTCTCTGAATGATGTAATTTCAAGGGGCCAAATAATCAGGGTTCATTTTTGCATTGTAATTCTATTGTTAATTGAACCAAAGCTCAGAAACATGACTAAATGGGTGGAAATAATCCGATTTAGCTTTATTCGATAAGTTCGAACGCGTTGAAGATACCAGGTTGACCGATTCTTTCTATCATGTGCCAAAAATCGGTGTCGGATATATTTGGGACGAACAGATCGACCAACGAAAATACAGGCCTTTTTTAGAGATTAGTGTGGACGCACCTAACAATTTTTTACCATATACAATCGAATGAAACTTTGTAAACATGATCGCTGAATAGAATCTGTTTTGATGAAACAAAGCAAAGAGAGAAAAAATGTACTTCGAATCAAACATGGCTGATAAAAGACAAAACAAGTCCATACACAATGAAACCAATTATAGAGTTATTATTCCTCATAGTTCAGTATTGTTATCCAATTTTTATTAATTTTGACTCCTTTTTTTTACCTACATCTTAATTTGATTTGTAGACTATCGTCTCAAATATAAACAACAAACATGACACCGATAGGTTGGAATAAAGGGTGGGTTAATAGGTGTGTAGTGACTCCTGTCAAACCTTGAGCTTTTGTTGTGGTCATAGCAGCCAGGCGTAAACTAGTCTTCACCGTATTTGACAGATGCAAGTTCAATTCTAATCGAAAATTGAGTCTTATTTCGGATCTCATTATTTATTTCTAGAAACATACTGTAGCGTCATATAAAAAGATTCTTACAAAGAATAAGTACGATCAGAATTAATTCTTTTTATGACATCGCCGATGTTTTCCACTTGTAAGCATCTAAAATAGAAGAAAAGCATCTAAAGGATTCTGAAGAATCCAGTGTTATTAATAAATTATGCCCTTCAAAATAAAGCCCAAAGGAGATAAAAAAAGATTAAAAACAAAAAATATGACAAAAGACATTTTTAAAAAGTGTCTAGTGGAACATTACTGCCGATTCTCTAGTCTGTAATCAAAACGATGTGACCTGAAAGACACAAAGACACAAACATATAAAAAAGAATGAGGTGTGTATTTTTGGAAAACACACGTAGTGATTAAATACACTCCCGTTATAAGGTTGGCAAAGCCCTCCCAACATGTTGACCTTCAGAGATCTTCTAGGATATTTTTCAAGAATGAATACGTCTTATCAGCGGGGAAATACGTTATTTATTATATACTAGGGTGTGCCCGTTCAAAAGGTACATCCGGTTACATGAAAGTTTCCAGGAAACTCAAACTTGAAATAATGAGATGCTGTTATTTGTTTATGATGTCGTTAATATCAACAGACAAATCAAAAATATCGTATTTAGTCGTGATGACAATCGAAACAGGATTATAAAAAATACCATTACGTTATCTAAATGTAATCCAATTTAATCTCATTCAATATAAAAAAAATCGGCTAAAAACAATCTTTTTTTCTCTCTCTCACTTGCAATTCTACTCCGAAGCCACATTAAAATAGAGCAGCACATCGTGTCATAAAAAAAACTTAATTAATGCAGACAAAGAAATATGCGTTCATTTTAGAATAGGTTATTATTGTAATCGATTACTTCCCGCCACATATCGTGATCTGCTGATCCAAAAGACTTTATATTTGTCATTGCAATACCCAGTTCATGAACTAACACATTTTGCGAATGATAACTTCGTACCATGACCAGTTATCAAGTTATGTTCCATCCATACCACCCAGCTTGGGTTATACTCAATTAGCTGCTGAATGCACAGGGAGATTTATCCTTTGAAGTGTTTCCCACACACTTCGCTAGTACCAGGAATTGAAAGGTGACATCCAGCGTGGGGCAGACGTGCTGACCATTACACAAATCCAAGCGGACACGGACACACACACACACACACACATATATATATATATATAAGGAGAGAGAGAGAGAGAGAGAGAGAATGAGAGAGAGAGAGAGAGAGAGAAAGAAAGAAAGAAATGGATATATGTGATCGGACAGAATGAATTATGAATTGCGTCATATTATATAGAAACTTATTTCAAATGATCTCCCGTCATTACAGGGTTAATGTATTACTCAATCTAGAAAACGTTGATAGAATAAGCAATGAAAGAAAATGGGGCTGCTACAGGAATTGAACCTGCCATGTTAGGGTATGTGTTACAAGGAAGTCGGTGTATGATCCAACAAAATGATTATAAATTGCGTTGTATCATACTTGAACTCTTATTTGAAATGATCTCCAGTTATTACATGAAAATAAGTATTTGAGCCTTAGCGTAAGCGGTGGCTGTTTAGCTTAATGGTAACAGCATCGCTACGTTGGAGCTGCTACCCTATCGGTGGCAGTTTCCGTTGTTACAGCAGGCCCATTTTCTCTAATTATTTACGTTGTTTCAGTTGACTGATACATTGACTATGTAATGAGAGGAGATCCTTTAAGATGAGTTTTTATATGCTTTAATGCAATTTATAATCCATTCAGTTTGATCTCACATATCCATTTCTCGATACATCACTGTCGCGTTTTAATAAGCAATTGACCTGAGAATAAACAGGGTAAGAATTGGGTGTGAAAATAGATATTTGGGACTTTGTAATACTGGTAGCCACAATGACCGATATTATTTCAAATACTCCTATATAATATAACTGAAATTCATAATTCATGATTCATATATATATATATATATATATATGTATATATATATATATATATATATATATATATATATACAATGCTCTTCCATAGGAATAGAGCACTCTGATGAATGAGGAATTTTTGTGTAAATAAATATATCGTCCATTTCGGTAGTCTAGAGGTAGGATATCGGCCCCCGGGTCTGAAGTTGATGTTTCCATCCTGTCTCGCGGTACTGGATGGGATAATGGAAAGTCTATAGCCACATTGAAGAGATGTAATACATTCAAACAGCTGTCTGTGGATAACACAATAATATATATACATATATGTATAAAAAGAATGTTAAGTGTACACATGTTATTAGAAATAGATATACGATCTTACAGAATGATTATTATTTATGCTATGTTATGTGTACAATGAATGTATCATTTGGCCTTGGTTGAAGCGATTGCTCTATTGGTCCGAGATTCGATTCCTATAGCGGTTCCATTTTCATTGATTGTTCATTTTAATTCAGTTGTCTAGGTCAAATTATACATTATCCAAGTTATAACGGGAAATCATTTTGGATGAGAGTTTTACAATGATATAACAAAATTTATTATCATTCTGTCATATATCCATTTTTCGATCACTTGATTGTTGCGTTTTAAGAAACAAATAGACCAGACATAGAATGCAAATAAACAAGTGGAAAATTTGGAATTGAAACACTTATTTTGTCCTTTGCATTACTGGCGGCTGTTTAGCTCAATGATAAGAGCATCACAACGTTGAAGCAGCTGCATTGTTGGTCACACGTTCCTGCTGCGGCCTCATTTTCTACAATTGTTTATTCTATTTACATTGTCTGCATTCACCGAATGGGAACAGGAGATCATTTTAGATAAGAGTCTCAGTATAATATAACAAAATCTATAATTATGTATATCTATATATATATATATATATATATATATATATATATATATATATATATATATATATGTGTGTGTGTATGCACGTGTTTGCTATGTATGGATAAACATGAATGGACACATTCATGGATTGAACTGAGACTTATAAATATCCTCATTTAAATATGCGACTTTTTCAAAAAACTAGGCGTCGGAAATATTTGAGAGACACTTGTTTTATTAAGAGTGTATTATTAAGAGCGTTCGACCGCTGATCCGAAAAATAGATATCAAACAGTCGAACAAGACCAACAGCCAAAACACTGAAATATGAGGAAACAATTAAATTAAACTCAGTCAACACAACCTATTTTTTAAAATTGTTTTACAAAATTTTGCCATTAGTGCATACAATTATTTTTTTATGACTCTTACCCACATCCACTTTCAGGAAAGTTTTTAAAAATTAGAAACAGTCAATCAGAACTGTCACTAAAACTTTCAAGATCACTTTTTTCGTTCTTTTAGAGGGTCTGGCTGCTTGGTTGACCTTCCGTGTATGTATCTATATATTCACGCGTATAAGCTGTACCGATAGAGCTAGAGGACTGAAATTTTGAACGTCGAATATGTACGAAATGTACGAAAAAAAAAAGTTTTTACTCAACTATTTGTACTCCCCCCCGAATAGGTTTTGATTGGGGTATTGAATTTGCAATGTACGTTTATTCTAAATTGGTTCCTTCATTCGTGTCCGACAGCGTTCACATTTGATATTTTAAAATTTGAAATATCTTTTAGTGATCACAGTCCAACGAAGGGCGAGAGAAGTGACTCATTCATTGATAATCAATTATCATTTTTTTGATTGATCACCCCCAATCCGATCTATTGCCAAAGGATGTTTGTCACGTAGCGGTTTCTGTTGAATGACTAACCTGACCTGTTTTTCGTATTGTTCTACAAAACTTAGTCATTAGTGCTTACAACCGTTTTTCTCCTACTCTTTCCCGCATCCACTTCCAGGAAATTTTTTTTAGAAATATTTCTTTTTTTTTTTACTATCACTGTTTGATAAGAATGTTAACCATATCCTGAGAAAAGGAAAACTCAATAAATGCTGTCAACAAAAATACAATAAAGGAAACGAAGAAAAAGAAATCGTAGCAAAACAAGAAAAAAAAATAACGGGCAAAAATATCAATATTGTCAGACAATGGCAATATAGAACCTCCATCACACGTGTTGAAAACTACATTTGGGTAGGATGGCAAAATCAGGGAGGAAATCACGTCTTTTTGCTCTCTTTCTCTCCCCCTCTCTCTCTCTCTCTCTCGCTTTCTTTTCTTTATTTCCATCATTTTTTGGTTCTTCTTCTTTCTTCTTAAGACTTCCAACCGTCTCTAATTTTCTCTCGTTTTATTTCCCATGTTGTGGCTTGGCTACAACTGTTGATAGTGATGCTATTTAAGACCTCAAAACGTATTTTATTTATCTTGTTTTGTCTTTTAAAAATTTATCCATCATTTTTCGTTCCTTTCAAAAGTTTTTCTTTGTAATTTGCAGAAGAAACTTTCTCCATGACACTGCACAACACGTGATGGTTCCATGAATACAATGGAACTATAATGAATAAAAGGTAGGTCCCTGTCCAAGCCTTAGTATCCTCTGTTAACGCCAAGCAATAACATGTGTCAGTCAGACGCCGTCAAAGCTACGTGAAATTTAGGTACTTCAAAATGTATTTCACTTACCTTATTGTGTTCTATTTTGAAATCTATTTACCTTTCATTCATCTTCAAGTTTCTCTTGTGTGGAAGATTCCTTCGTGTAACTGCACATAACGTGGTCGATTCACCAAATTTGTAGAACTCTAATGGACGAACATCATCACTTTCTGTTATGCAATTCTATATGAGATCCAAACTTTGCCAAAGCGAAGTAAAAGTTCAGTATTTCAAAATGTATTCTACCTATATTGCCATTTGGAATTTAATTATTACTCTTCAAAACTCTGATGAAAACGATCAAACCTATGAATATTCGAGAAGAAGACAAAGCGTGAGAATCAATTTGTCCAATTCAGCCATAATGTCGAAATATTGCTTCGAAGCAATATTCCGACAGTATACAGCCGACCTTAACCTCAGCGTATTAGAAGGAAACTCAAACAGAAAACCGATGACTTCAGGACCTAATTACCATCGTCACATCGTTGGTGGGCTATGACATGTAAACCCTTGGTTCAAAAGGCGGGGTTGGTTATGCTCATACTTCACACATCACCATAACGCTTAATTAGCGTGAACCTGCCCTGCAGCAGGATAGGAGCTTCTCTAATGCCAGATTTCCCCTGCAACCGTTATGTCTACCTTGCGTGGGCCTTACCGGTCACTTGAGAACCTGCAATGGAAAGCCCTCCTAAATATTTCAGAATCCAAGAAAGGAGATTGATTGTTTTGTCAATAGGTAGATATGAACAGAAGAATATTGATTCGAAAAGATACATATGGACATCTTTTTAGTCTTTTCTTCATATCTCAATTTTTTCTGAATCACTTTTATTCTAGAATTTATCTTTTAATTTCTTATGATCTTTTTCTCTTTGACGTTTTTTCCATTGTTAGTGAATCGTTTTGTCGTTATATAACTATTCTTTTTTCATCATGCAGCACTATAAAACACTTCTCAGTCGGTTGGTTGTCCGCCAGTTTGTCCGTCTGTTAGTCTCTTATGTGTTAACTATCAACTTTTCAGATGTATCACTTTGCCTTGATGTTATACTTGGTCGAGACATTCGGATGAGCTATCCCCTCCTTCTTCTATTTCTTCTTCTTCTTCTTCTTCTTCTTCTTCTTCTTCTTCTTCTTCTTCTTCTTCTTCTTCTTCTTCTTCTTCTTCTTCTTCTTCTTTTTCTTCTTGCTGCTAATACCATAACTAATAATGTTAAACATCAATTTTCTAGACCACCTCATATTGCATTGACATCAAACTTTGTCCTAGCCTCCGGGTGAACCATACTCATCTATTTCTTCCTCTTCCTTCTCCTGCAACTATTACCACTAACGATGGACTCATTGCTGAGCTTATGGCTCTTATTTTTTCACTCTTTCTTCCTGTGTAGTTTCTCTTTCGTTACTTTCACAGAATGGAGCTAACAAAAAAACAAAAACCAAACTAAAAAAACCCCGAGATCTTTCTCATTCATCAGCATAGATGCACACGTATGTATACTTATTTTGGAGGGACAAAAACCGAACAAAAGCTAAAATAATGTACGCACTAAAATATGTAGCAAAACTTTTTTTTAAACAATGTCCCATTCTTCAGTGCCAAAAAGTCAATAGACCTTTCTGCATGTCACATAAGTTGCCAACGAAAAAAATCAATGCGAGGTGAAAAGAAAAACGAAAATCGCTCATATCGACACTTTTTACAATATTTGTTTGCAGACATTACTTCATCAAAATTCACCAAAGACATGAAGTGAAAAGACACGGCTACGTTGGACCAAAATTACTTTTTGAAAAAGTTGTCTCTCGAGTAGACATGTTGTCTGGCACAAAATTCAATCATTGTTCTCTTTTGTTCAGTTATCGTTTCTTTCGTGTTTTTTTCAAACAATTTTTATTTTAATGATTTCTTTCCCAACCAATCAGTGACAAGCAGGGAATCTAATAGTAGATTTTCCACTCTATTTTAACAAATGGAACATATCATCTATCTAT
Organism: Thysanoteuthis rhombus; assembly: GCA_963457665.1. Taxonomy (NCBI): domain Eukaryota; kingdom Metazoa; phylum Mollusca; class Cephalopoda; order Oegopsida; family Thysanoteuthidae; genus Thysanoteuthis; species Thysanoteuthis major. Next base: position 7,884,231 of record OY735201.1, on the reverse strand, counting down.
CTATGTATCTTTCTCTCTCTCTCTCTCTCTCTCTCTCTCTCTATATATATATATATATATATATACACATATCTTAGTCTTCCCATATCTATCTTTTGATCTATTTCATTCTATTCGTATCTATCTATCTATCTATCTATCTATCTATCTATCTATCTATCTATCTATCTATCTATCTATCTACTGATATCCTTGCATCTATCCCCTTCTCTTTCGGTCAAATTATAGCTGAAAATAGGTGTCTCACCTCGACACCTGTAGGCTGAAATCTAGCCCGGTCAAGAACCAGATCTGAACGATTTTCACAAGACGAACAGGGCCTTCACACTTCGGCAATTAATTGAATAATCCAATTTGTTTTTTCAATCACGAAATTTTTATCGATCTATCTATCTATCTATCTATGTCGGTTTTCTAAATTCACCCCTTTTTCCACTTGCAAATCTTGGATTCTGATTTTTAAGACAGGTATGTGCGGTTCACTTGGAAGCTCAAAGCAGTACGATACCTTTACATATTTGCTGTCAGTTCAACATAGTATATGTCATTGTATTTTCCTTATAAGCATATCTCTGCCAAGTTTATCGTTTGAAACGGTGTCGAATTTGGACCTCATGTATGTATCTTGGTCCTCATATGAATACATCGATCAGTATTTGGTTCAAGTAATATAAGGAAATGACTCCAATAGCATTTTCACTTCATTACCAATCATAAAAGGTTTTGCTTAGGTTGGAATTGGAAGGTTTTTCTTTGACATGCAATCGTGTTGAAATCAGTTAGGTACAAGGCATAAAGCTTTTTCGAGAATCGCTTTTTTTGGCTGAGGTGGTTTTGTATTTCTTACGCAACGGGTCAATGATTTGACTAAGTTTAAAAGCCAAGATTTCGAATGCTAATTTTTATGGGAAGTAAGCAGACTCGTCTTGAAATTTGATGTAATCCAATATTTAGAGCCCATTTTGCCCCTCTATGGATGCTGCACCGTATTAAGCAAAAGTCAGTAAATTTCAAAGACATGAAACCAAAATTCTTTTACCATAAGGTGCCTGCCATCGGATTATGATTGGCATGCTACTTTGTGAGGCATTGTAATTGAGTTTGGTTCTCACAAAGAGTTTGAATATGGTATCTGTTGGTTGGATCAAGTTAATCCCACCAAACTTCTACACTCAAGTAAAGTTTGCGAAATATAGAGCTATCGCGTGTTACGTTTAACTGATCGACAAAAGACACCTACGTAGATCTATTTTGAAACTCGTTGGGTGCTGGGTTGCCATTTTAGCCAGTTTCTGGCCACATTTGTCAAATTTGGCCTTTATGGAACGCATTTGTTCCTGAACCTTTGAGTTTGACCATATTTAAGCATGTGTTCATATTGGCTTTGTTACAGTAGTATTTCAAATATTTTTTTTTGGGTGCCTATTTCGACATTGCAATCATTATCTTACACAATCATTATTATTGATTCTTTATATCATTGTTTACCTTCATCATTTTCCGTGGCTCTTTATAACTTTTTTGTAACTTCACTCAGTCAATCGACGTGAAGTTGTTGCAAAAAAGCAACTGGAGAAAATAAGATGAAGGTAAATAGAAATATATTTAAAAAATGAAAAGGGTGATTTACAATACTTTGAATAAAAAAATAAAGAAAATTATTGCTTTCTAAAGAATTTCGGCATTTGGCCAATTTTGATGGGTTTTTGGCCAGAAACGTCTCCAACTCTCTGGTACATCTGTTCAGGCGACGAATCACCCACGTACGAGTTTGCTACTCAAGGTAAATACAACTATCGTATACTTTATCCTCAGCGAGAGAAGTGTGTACAATTTTAGGTATGTGTGGCAAACGAAACTACTAACAGACCCTTTTAAGAAACTATGCGAATACATACTGACATTGCATCATTGGGGGAACTATTAGACACAGACACCAAGTCCCATCCAGCGGCCGAGCAAAAAAATTGATAAACGCACTCAACTCAAAGCCACCTTCATATATTTCAACATTCGTCAAGTGAATGTCAAATACTACCTTTTCTTTCTGAATGCCACTAAACAGTGACATAAAGACCGCTCTTCAAAATTGATCCTTCTTGTTTGTCTCCGACGAAACAACCAGAAAACACACTATAAAAATATACTTGTCTTCAATTCATTCCTCGCACTCAAACAAATAATCAGCGTACAGCTTTCATGACCGCTCCGTGTGCTTTTGAAAAAGGTTGGTGGAACCCATGAAATGCATGAAGCCAAGTCTCGTGATAATGAAATCTTTTGACATTTGACCCTTCTTTTCCTCTTGAATATTTACCCTTTCTAATTCTCAAAGCACCACTATCATATTGCTTAGGTAAAAAAGGTGAGGACCAACACACAGGCTCGAATAAATGCATGCAGGTCTAAGGATGGCGCGTTCAATGTTCAAATGTGTTTATGAGGAGGAATTAATGTGTTTATTCTCCACAGTATAAGATATTTGTGTATATATGTACAAGTGTCTGTATTGATATATGTACTATCCCTGATATCTGGCACCCTCCCCTTATAAATAACACAACTTTCAAAAACAATCTCTCTCTTTCTCCCCGTCTTTCTCCGTCTCTATATATTTGTGTGTGTCTGTGTGTGTTTTATGACCCACACATGTATGTATATGTGTAGTTATAAGTATAAACGTTCACTCTGGCATCTTTCTCTGGCCATAAGCCATTATTAATTGTCTATAGATGTCATTTTCTTGTTCAAATCTTTCCTGACGATCAATCGGTAATGTTATTGGCAGGAACTTAATTATTTTTGCCTCAACTAAAAAGATTTTATAGGCACTTCCGAACGAATTCCAGAAGAAAAAAAAAACCTAAATATTTCTTACAGAGAATCAGATGATATGTTATGAATCAACATGAATACAGTTGCAACAGTGTCAATAGGGTAGCCGGAGCAGAGACAAGCCTGGCTGCTGCAGGATCCCGCTCCAACGATAATTCTATTCCGACCAAAGATGGTTACTGAAACTTTTGTATTATATATGTAATACATTAAACATTATTCATTTCTCAGATATGTACTACTTGTCAGTCGGTAAGATGGTTGACTACCAATCACTTGGTCATAATTTCGAATCACTGAAGGAAACTGTTGATTCTATACGGAGTATTTATTGAACGTGATAGGTCAAACAAATAGTGAGAGTTCACCACCCAGAATTGAGCGAGGATTGTCCTTGTTATTTATGATCTTTTTGTTATGGGAAAAAAAAGTCAACATCAGCCTCTGACTTGAACAGGGGTTTATCAATTAGCAACGATTGCTTCACTAATCATGAAATATGAGATCTCGTGTCGTCAATGTTGACGACAATTTGATTTCTTTGTTTTTAAATTCTGCCTGTCTTGGCTGTTAGAAGCTTTAATATACAGCTCCCTTTCCTCAATTTGTATAATTTGATTGATATATATATTCAATGCTAAACACCGAAGAAATTATCTGCTGTAGGAATCAGACCGACTAACATGATATCGTCTTAATGCGACGACGCTCTTACTATCTGAGCAAAGCAATCAGCTGGTAACATGTATCTACACGTAAGAATAATTTGAATTGTGCAGTTTTGATTAAGGTGGGTTTTGAAGTAGTACGGTTAAGGTATTGTTTTACAAAAAAAAAAATGTATTATAGTGTATATTAAAAAGACATTAAATTATGATGAAACCTTGGAATGAATCGACCACATTATCCCATCAGTATATATATATATATATATATATATATATTGAAAAATGGACATATTCATATATCACTCAATTTAAACAACGCAAAAAAGATAAACAATTGGAAAAAATGGGGCTGCCGCAGGAATCTTTTGAGTGGCTACCCTATCGATGGCAAGTTCGATTCCTGCAGCTTCCCCATTTAAAAAATTGTTTATTCTATTTCTGTTGTCTAAATTGAGTAATATATTAACCATGTAATGACGGAAGATCCTTTCAAATAAGTTTCTATATAACATAACGCATTATATATATATATATATATATATATATATATATATATATATATATATATATATATATATATATGTATATATATATATATATACATATATATATGGTTGTTTCTGTGTGTTCGTATAGTGGTCATGTGGGTTCGCTAGGTGTGTGTATCTATAAGCATATACAGTGTATTACCGTGTTGTAAATGAGCTATTGGGAAGGATATACTTATTCATAAAAGGTTAAACTATATATAAAGTGAAGTAATTAAAGAATAAGCAAGTCATATTGAGATAAGTGCTTTACCAGTGCAAACTACTTTGCTCAACCATTTAGACAAAGAATAAAGTATATCGGCACAGAAGAATTCAGACATAGTGTTCAATACTAGTAAGGAGACTGGAAGGAAAAACAAAAGAAAATGAATTAGTCATACATCTTGAGAGTTGCCCTTTGCATTGAGAAACTCAAGGGAAGAGACTGAATTTTTTGAAAATGTCAAAACAGTCGTACCAATACAGGTTAGAGTACTAAGAGTGTGTGGGTAAGTAGAAAATAATAAAAAATTGATTATGGCTCGTTTGTCTCTGTGCTACATTGATTCACTGAGAATTCGTTTACCTGAACCCAAAATTGATCTTTTATTATGGAATACACAAGATGCCTGAAAGTTAGCATAAATTCATACAAATCCAGAGGAGATATTCTAATGACTGGATACTGATGCTATATATATATATATATATATATATATATATATATATATATATATGAGTGCATGTGTGCTTGTGTGTGTTACTAAGAAATGCATATATGATCCAACAGAATGATCATAAATTGCGTTATATTATACTGAAACTTTTATTTGAGATGGACTCCCGTAATGCCATGGTGAATGTATAATTTGGCCAAGACAATATGAATGAAGAAAAAACAATCAAAGAGAAGAGGCTGCGGCAGGAATTGAATATGTGTCCTATGGGGTAGCTGCTTCAACATAGGGCAAATGATACTTTCACCGTGTAATAACGGGAAATCATTTCAAATAAGAGCTTTAATATAATATAACGCAATTTATAATCGTTTTGTCGGATCGTATATTTCTTAATAACATCATCATCGGGTTTAAAGAAACAAATAGAAAATATTTGGACTATGAATGAGATTTAGAGTTAAAATAGTTATTTGGCTGCTGTTTAGCTCAATGATACGAGCAAAGCTATGTTGAAGAGGCTACCATATCTGTCATAGGTTTGATTCCTGCAGTAGCACCTATTTCTTCAGTTTTTTATTCAGTGTACATTGACTGGGCCAAATGAGACATTCACCGTGTAATAACAGAATATCATTTCAAATAAGAATTTCAATATGATATAACACTATTCATTATTATATATGTACGTATAAACAAATTTTATATGCTTTCAAACTATTTAAGTTTAAATCCTCACGGAAATGTGCCAGCTTTATTCAGCTTTTAGAGTTATGTTCTATTTACAATGTAATTACACAGCTAAACTGGACCCCACTTTAGGCATGCCCGAAATCAGCAGCACAAAACTCGCGTGCCGCACACATTTTAAGTTTGAATTTCTTAAAAAGAAATTCGTCCATTCATATTGGGCCTGCTGCTAGGAATCTTTCAATTTTTTTCTCCGTCTAAAATGTCCACAAAAACTATTTGAGTTAGAAAATCAAACTATATGTATATCTTGAATCAGCATCATTTTGGGATATTTTTTCCATTATTTATTTGAACGTACTTACATTTAAAAGGGCCAATGCTTTATAAATAAATTGGACAGTAATTCGTTATTTCACGGTAGTGGTATAGCCTAGTGTTTAAAACGTCAGAAAATCGGGATATCCGAAATCGGCATATCAAAATTTTCCTGCTTGACACATTTTTTGTTGTGGGCAACATCGGTTCATCGTTGGATATAGACTTTCCTTAGGATTCGCCACACTTCTCTATCGTTGGTTTTGCAGAGCCAGTGCCTTCTGACTTTGTCTGGCTGGTCTCTTCATTTATTACTCTGCTGACCTCGGTTGCACGTGTTATCTCTGGGGATCCACGTCAAGCGTCGCGATGTACATGGGTTGCCTACTATTCTTGCCACATGGACAGCCCATTGAGTTTTTTTATTGGGAAGTCTTTATTGTAACTGATCAATTACACACAGTCTTAGCTATCGACAGACAACTTTGAATAAGACGTTTCTCTTATATGTATATACCATAGTTCTCTTTATATATTTTTATCCCAGTGTCCATGTCCTGTGAGGGTTGATGATTTTGAAAAGATTGTGTTCCCTTGCTCTGTCGGTTGGGATTCAGGTTTATAAGGATAGTTGCTGAGTGGTGTAGTGTTTTTGGTTCTTCTATCTTAGGATTCATGGTAGGGGAATGCTGTGAAGCGAACACATATATGTGTGTGCTGATGATAGTCTCAAAGAATAAGTCTGAAACTCAGGTCATAAATGCGGTATTTTCTATTGTGGATACCTAGCAAAAACAGTGTTGCAATCTTTATTTTCAAATTGACATCTGAAATTAAGTCAATAATTGCCAGATAAAAACGCCTAGAAACAGCAAAATTATCCAAATACATACTTGTAGCTTACAAAATATTTGGAATATTACGAATAAATTGGATGTAACTTTGATTTTCAACGCTTATTGTATTCGTATTACTTGATGAAAATACTATACTTATTTTTACTATCACATATTTAAAAAACATTACTGATTTCACCAAAAATCATCTAAATAGCAATTCCTGATACAATTGTAGAGACTACAGAAAACATCTATATTTAGACGAAAAACATCCGAATCGGAAAAAACTGAGATTAGGGACGTAACTCAGATTTTGATATGTCGGTTAGTGACGATGATCACCGTTAGAGATACTATCACATCTAAAAGTACGCTATAGTGTTATTCATCATTATCATCATTGTTAACATAAACCTTCTCCAAGATTTGTCAGATCTCTCTATCATTGGCATTGCAGAGCTAATACTTTGTGAACTTATTTGTCTCTCCATCGTGTATTCTGCCGGCCTCGGCTTTGCATCTCTAGGGATCCACTTTTTGAGTCCTGAAGTCCAGCGGTTGTCAGACATTCTTGCAACATGACCAGCCCATTGCCATTTCAGTTATGCAATGGTTGCTTAGTCTCACCTATCTTGCCTCTGATATACAGTGCTGTCTTGTGATCTTTCCATATGATGTTGAGCATAATTCTCCCCTGTGCACGTTACATGGTTCTCAGTATGAAGGGCAATCTTTTTGTTAGATTCCATGTTTCAGTTCCATAAGTGACTTTTCAAAGGATGCATTGGTTATGTTACCCTAGTTCTTTGGACTAATGGGATTTCATTGTTCTTGAAGGTTGGGCTCGCTCTACCAAA